>LR738714.1:235264300-235410634 GCA_902687465.1 Secale cereale
GCTAAGCCCCCGAGTGAGAGGGTTGCTCTTCACTCGGAGTGGTTTTTGTAACTTAGGCGATTACGGGGTCGCAGCTAAGTCTCCGAGTGAGAGGGTTGCTCTCCACTCGGAGTGGTTTTTGTAACTTAGGCGATAACGAGCTACATTGTACTTGTGGCGGAGCTCGGAGGATAGAGCCATGTTGTACTTATGGCGTAGCTCGGAGGACAACAACTAAGCCCCCGAGTGAGAGGGTTGCTCTTCACCCGGGGTGGTTTTTGTAACTTAGGCGATTACGGGGTCGCAGCTAAGCCCCGAGTGAGAGGGTTGCTCTTCACTCGGAGTGGTTTTTTGCAACTTAGGCGAATCGGGTTCGCGGCTAAGCCCCCGAGTGAGAGGGTTGCTCTTCACTCGGAGCGGTTTTTGTAACTTAGGCGAATCGGGTTCGCGGTTAAGCACCCACTGGGGGATTTGAGGACCGGCATCTTAGAAACCAACAATCATTAAGGAATTGCTGCAAACTTGTCTTTGAAAACAATCTGGAAGATTCTTATTACAACTCGACTGATCGAGTGCTTCAAATATAGAAGCGCTGGATCAGGTCCGCGTTCCACGAGCGGGGTTCATCTTTCTTCTTGGCGATGTTGTAGATGTGATACACCCTATTGTGCAGTACCTTGGTGACGATGAAGGGGCCTTCCCAAGCCGGGGCAAGTTTGTGCAGTCGCTTCTGACGTACTCGGAGAACCAGGTCTCCCTCCTGGAATGCTCGGCTCCGGACATTACGAGCATGGAATCGGCGCAGGTCCTATTGTTAAATGGTCGAGCGGATCAAAGCCATCTCCCGTTCTTCCTCCAGGAGGTCGACTGCATCTTGACGGGCTTTCTCTGTTTCTGCCTAGGAGAAAAGTTCCACTCGGGGGGCGTTGTGCAACAAATCACTCGGTAGCACGGCCTCAGCTCCATAGACCATGAAGAAGGGGGTACGGTCAGTCGACTGGTTCGGAGTTGTCCTCAGCCCCCATAACACAGACGATAGTTCAGTCACCCAAGCTCCGGCGGCATGCTTGAGGTCGCGCATAAGCCGCGGCTTCAGGCCTTGGAGGATCAAACCATTCGCTCTTTCTGCTTGTCCATTCGACTGCGGATGTGCTATGGAGGCGTAGTCGACCGTGTACCTTGGGAGGAACAGAAAGTTCTGAATTCGTCCGAGTCAAAGTTAGAGACGTTATCCGTGATGATGTTGTGGGGGACTCCGTATCTGAATATCAATTCTCTGATGAAGCTGATGGCAGTGCTTGAGATGAGGTTCTTGATGGGCTTGGCTTCGATCCATTTGGTAAACTTGTCGACTGCCACGAGCAAGTGAGTGAATCTGTTTCTGCCAGTTTTGAAGGGACCGACCATGTCCAACCCCCAAACGGCAAATGGCCAAACCAACGGAATGGTCTTCAAGGTAGACGCCGGCTTATGAGACATGTTGGAGTAGAACTGCCAGCCTTCGCACTTTTCTACGATGTCTTTTGCCATCTCGTTAGCTCGGGGCCAATAAAATCTAGCTCGGTACGCCTTGGCCACTATAGTCCGAGAGGAAGCGTGGTGGCCACAAGTCCCCTAGTGAATTTTGTTCAGAATCAGTCGATCTTCTTCCGGGGTGATGCAGTGCTGAGCGACTCCTGTGACACTCTCTCTATAGAGCTGACCCTGAATGACAGTGAAGGCTTTGGATCGACGGACGATCTGGCGTGCTTCCTCTTCATCCTGTGGGAGTTCTTGTTTGAGCAAGTATGCTATGTATGGCACAGTCCAGTCGGGCGTGATCACCAAAATCTCCATGATTAGGTCGACCACCACGGAAACTTCGACTTCAGTCGGATCAGATGCGCTGATTGGCTGTGGGGTTCCTCCGTGAAGGGGTCTTCTTTGACTGAGGGTGTGTGTAGGTGCTCCAAAAACACATTCTTGGGTATAGGCTTCCGAGTGGACCCTAACTTCGCGAGATCGTCAGCAAGCTGATTCTTGATTCTGGGCACGTGATGGAGCTCTAAACCTTCAAACTTCTTTTCCAGCTTTCGCACTGCACTGCAATAACTGGTCATTGCCGGGCGTCTGACGTCCCACTCCTTCATCACCTGATTGACCACTAAGTCTGAGTCACCGTAGACCATCAGGCGACGGACGTCGAGTGAGATGGCCATACGCAACCCGTACAAAAGCGCCTCGTATTCAACTTCATTATTTGAAGAGTAGAAGTGAATTTGAAGGACGTAACTGAGCTTGTCTCCCCTGGGGGATACCAAAACCACGCCTGCACTGGATCCATTCAACATCTTGGATCCATCAAAGAACATAGTCCAGTGGTCTGACTGGATCTGAGTCGGCTGCTCCTGTTCGATCGATTCGGCCACAAAATCTGCTATTGCCTAAGACTTGATAGCTTTCTTCGCGTCAAACTTCATATCTCGCGGAAGGAGTTCAATCGCCCATTTTGCCACTCGACCGGTTGCGTCTCAGTTGTTCAGGATTTCTGACAATGGGGCGTCGCTGATGACTGAGATTGAATGATCCGAGAAGTAATGAGTAAATTTCTTTGCGGTCAAGTAAATCCCATACACAAGCTTCTGGTAATGCGGGTATCTTTGCTTGGAGGGAGTCAATACTTCGGAAATGTAGTAGATTGGGCGTTGGACTTTGTAGGCTTTACCTTCTTCTTCCCGCTCGACCGTGAGTACAGTGCTGACAACATGTCCGGTGGCTGCGATGTACAGTAAAAGAGGCTCCTTGCTGACTGGGGCAGCAAGCACCGGCTGGGTGGAAAGCAGGGCTTTGGGCTCTTCAAATGCTGCTTCAGCTTCAGAATTCCACTCGAACTTTTCAGATTTCTTCATCAGTCGGTAGAGAGGTAATGCCTTCTCACCAAGACGAGAGATGAACCGACTCAATGTGGCCAAGCAACCAGTTAGCTTCTGGACGTCGTGTATACGCTTGGGACGCTTCATTCGGAGGATGACACTGACTTTTTCTGGGTTG
Source organism: Secale cereale (assembly GCA_902687465.1). Classification (NCBI taxonomy): domain Eukaryota; kingdom Viridiplantae; phylum Streptophyta; class Magnoliopsida; order Poales; family Poaceae; genus Secale; species Secale cereale. Next base: position 235,267,310 of record LR738714.1, read on the forward strand.
GCGTCGATTCCTCGTTCTGAGACAAGGAAACTGAGTAGCTTACCGCCCAGAACTCCGAATGTACACTTCGACGGATTAAGCTTGATATCGTAGCTTCTCAAATTTGCGAATGTCTCAGTGAGGTCAGTCAGCAGGTTGGAACCTTTGCGTGATTTGACCACGATGTCATCCATGTACGCTTCCACATTCCGACTGATTTGCTTCAGAAGGCATTTTTGAATCATGCGCATGAAGGTAGCGCCGGCATTCTTGAGACCGAAAGGCATGGTGACATAACAGAAACACCCGAATGGGGTAATGAAGGCTGTCTTGGATTTCATCGGGTCCAAACAGTCAGATCTGATGATACCCGGAGTAAGCATCCAGAAAGGACAAACGCTCGCATCCCACAGTCGAGTCGACTATCTGATCGATGAGGGGGAGAGGAAAATGATCTTTCGGGCAGGCCCGATTGATATGCTTGAAATCGATGCACATGCCGAGGGATTTGTCCTTCTTGGGGACCATGACCACATTGGCGAGCCACTCGGAGTGGTAGATCTCACGGATGAACTCAGATGTAGAAGCCGAGCCACCACTTCGCCAATTGCTTTTCTCTTATCTGCGGCGGACCGACGGAGATGTTCCTTTATAGGCTTCACCTTTGGGTCGACTCGCAAACGGTGCTCAGTCAGTCCCCTGGGTACACCTAGCATGTCAGACGGTTTCCATGCGAAGATGTCCCAGTTCTCACGGAGGAACTGGATGAGCACTTCTTCCTATTTGCTGTCGAGTGTAGTTGAGATGTGGGTCGGTGCTGCATTGGGGTCGGTGGGGTGAATGTGCACGGGCTTCGTCTCTCCCACCGACTGGAAAGCTAACTCGGAAGCCGGCTTCTTAGCCCACAACAAATCACTCGGATCCACATTCTTCCATCTCTACTGCTGCCATCTGCTCATCGGCAATTTTCGAGCTTTTCTGGAAGCACTCTTCCACTTTCTGCCGGTTCCCCGTGACGGTTAGGACGCCGTTGGGCCCCGGCATCTTCAGCTTGAGATATACATAGCATGGCTGAGCCATGAATCTGGCGTAGGCGGGCCTACCCAGAATGGCATGATAGGCGCTGTTGAAGTCCACCACCTCAAACGTCAGCTTCTCTTTGCGGAAATTCTTTGAATCGCCAAAAACCACGTCGAGTGAGACTTGGCCCAGCGAGTCGGCTTTCTTTCCGGGGATGACCCTGTGGAACCTCATGTTACTCTCGCTTAGCTTGGACATCGAAATGCCCATCCCACGGAGAGTTTCCGCATACAGAATGTTCAGGCCGCTGCCGCCATCCATCAGGACCTTGGTCAAACGAGTCCCCTCGACAACTGGGTCGACCACCAGCGCCTGCCGCCCAGGGGTAGCGATGTGTGCAGGGTGATCGGACTGGTCGAATGTGATGGGGGTCTTGGACCATTTCAGATACGTCGTTGTTGCCGGGGCAACCATGTTGACTTCTCTATTGATAACTTTCAGTCGACCCTTGCTTTCAACGTTAGCGAAAATCATCAAGGTGGAGTTAATCTGGGTGTAACCTCCCTCCCCTTCTTTGTCCTTGGTCTCCTCTGATTCCTATTCCTTCTTAGTCGACTAATCTTCCTGGAAGCTCTGGATCAGGAGCCGGCACTGTCGAGTGGTGTGCTTAGGATAAACCAAGTTCCCCTCTTCATTATTCTTCGTGTGGATAAGACACGGCAGGTCGAGCACGTCATTTCCTGCTTGATCTTTCACTTTCTTGGGGACCCAAGGCCCCTTAGGCTTTCCTTTTCCCTTTCGTTGGTTAACAACCGCGACTTCTCCTTAAGCTGCTGGCTCGGCCTTGCGCTTAGGTTTCGATTGGAGTTCTGGTCATTTTGACTGACTGGTTTCTTGCCACTGCGGAGTCGATCGGCATCTTCGCAATTGGCATACCGACTGGCTATTTCCATCATCCAGGACAGGGACATATCTCCCGTTCGATCGAACTTCAGGTTCAGCTCTCTGTACCGCATGCCCTCCTTGAAGGCGCAGACTGCTTGGTGCTCGGATACGTTCTCCACCGTGTGATGCAAGGTGGTCCACCTTTGGATATAATCTCTTAGGGTTTCATTCGGCTTCTGTACGCAATGTTGCAACTCCGGAAGTCCTACGGGCCGTTTGCAGGTGCCTTCGAAGGTCCTGATAAACACTCGGGCCAGCTCTTCCCAACTGTAAATGCTCCCAGGGGCCAACAGATTTAGCCACGTACGGGCCAAGTGCTACCTCTTGAGCTTGCGTTGTATTCCCTCGAAGAGATAAGGGAGATGCAGCACACTAGCGTAAGTATTTCCCTCAGTTTTTGAGAACCAAGGTATCAATCCAGTAGGAGACCACACGCCAGTCCCTCGCACCTGCACAAACAAATAAGAACTTCGCAGCCAACGCGATAAGGGGTTGTCAATCCCTTTACGGTCACTTATGATAGTGAGATTTGATAGAGATGATAGTTTATATTTTTGGTATTTTTGGTTTAATAAAACAACAAATAAACAATGACAATAGAAACTGACGGGAAAGTAATATGATAGAGATGGACTCGGGGGCCATAGTTTTCTCTAGTGGCTTCTCTCATGATAGCGATATTCTATGGCGGGTAAACAAATTACTGTCGAGCAATTGATAGAAAAGCGAATAATTATGAGACTATCTAGGCATGATCATTGTATATAGGCATCACGTCCGAGACAAGTAGACCGACTCCTGCCTGCATCTACTACTATTACTCCACACATCGATCGCTATCCAGCATGCATCTAGTGTATTGAGTTCATACGAACAGAGTAATGCCTTAAGCAAGATGACATGATGTAGAGGGATAAACTCAAGCAATATGATGAAAACCCAATCTTTTTATCCTCGATGGCAACAATACAATACGTGCCTTTCTACCCCTACTGTCACTGGGAAAGGACACCGCAAGATTGAACCCAAAGCCAAGCACTTCTCCCATTGCAAGAAGTATAGATCTAGTAGGCCAAACCAAACCTATAATTTGAAGAGACTTGCAAGGATATTATGAGCACACATAAAAAGTTCAGAGAAGAACCAAATATCTTTCATAGATAACCTTGATCATAAACTCACGATTCATCAGATCTCGACAAACACACCGCAAAGAGAGATTACATCGAATAGATCTCCTCGAAGACCGAGGAGAACTTTGTATTGAGATCCGGAGAGAGAGAAGAAACCATCTAGATACTAGCTATGGACACGAAGGTCTGTGGTAAACTACTCACAACTCATGGTGTGGGCGATGATGATGATGATGAAGGCCTCCGTGATGGATCCCCCTCCCGGAACAGGCTCCAAGATGGGATCTCCACGGGGACAGCAGCTACGACGGTGGAATTAGGGTTTTCTCTCTGCGTATGGAGTTTCCGGGGTACGTAGGCATATATAGGAGGAAGAGGGACACTAGGGGCCACCGGGCCTGCCCTCGAGGCAGGGGGCGTGCCTTGGGAAGGGGGGCACGCCCCCACCCTCGAGGGTGGGCCCCTTGTCCTATGGCTTGGCCCCGAAGTTTATCTCGCGTGATTTCCTCCAAAAATATCTCCTGCGAAGGTTTCATTCCGTTTGGACTCCGTTTGATATTCCTTTTCTGCAAAACCCAAAAATAGGGAAAAAAAACAGCAATCTTGATTGGGCCTTTGGGTTAGTCCCAAAAAATGATATAAAAGTGAATGATAAAGCTCGTCCTCGAGTAGGTAAATGGTAAAGAAATAATTTTTGATGTGGAATGCTAACCAGTATAGTTTTTCAATGTAATTCTCTTAATTGTGGCATGATGTTCAGATCTGAAAGATTCAAGATAAAAGTCTATATTGACATAAGAAATAACAATACTTCAAGCAATACTAACAAAGCAATCACGTCTTCTCAAAATACTATGGCTAAAGAAAGTTATCCCTACAAAATCATATAGTGTTGGCTATGCTCCCTTGCTATCACACAAAATATTCATATCATGCACAACCCCGATTTCAGCCAAGCATTTGTTTTCATGCTCTATCTTTTCAAACCTTTCAACTTTCACGCAATACATGAGCGTGAGCCATGGACATAGCACTATGGATGGAATAGAGGTGGTTGTGGAAAAGACAAAAAGAGGGAGATAGTCTCACATCGACTAGTCGTATCAACGGGCTATGGAGATGCCCATCAATAGATATCAATGTGAGTGAGTAGGGATTGCCATGCAACGGATGACACTAGAGCTAAATATGAATGAAAGCTCAACAAAAGAAACTAGTGGGTGTGCATCCAACTTGCTTGCTCACGAAGACGTAGGGCATTTGAGGAAGCCCATTGTTAGAATATACAAGCCAAGTTCTATAATGAGAATTCCCACTAGTATATGAAAGTGACTAAGCATGATACTCTCTACAATGAAGAACATGGTGCTACTTTGAAGCACAAGTGTGGAAAAAGATAGTAGCAATTGTCCCTTTTTTCTTTTTTTTTTCTTTTTTTTGGGCCTTTCTTTTTTCTTTGGCCTTTCTTTTTTTTCTTTTTCTTTTGCGGAGGGGCTTTATAGATTGACCCTTTCCTCCCATGGGACAATGCTCTATAAATGATGATCATCACACTTTCATTACAACACAAGATTACAACTCAATACTACAACAACAAAGTATGACTCTATATGAATGCCTCCGGCGGTGTACCGGTATGTGCAATGGAACAAGAGTGACATGTATGAAAAATTATGCATGGTGGCATTGCCACACATACGATGTCAACTACATGATCATGCAATGGCAATATGACAATATGATGCGTGTCATATAGACGGAACGGTGGAAAGTTGCATGGCAATATATCTCAGAATGGCTATGGAAATGCCATGATAGGTAGGTATGGTGGCTGTTTTGAGGAACAATATGGTGGTTGTTTTGAGGAAGGATATATAGTGGGTTTATGGCACCGACGAAAGTTGCGCGGTACAAGAGAGGCTAGCAATGGTGGAAGGGTGAGAGTGCGTATAATCCATGGACTCAACATTAGTCATAAGAACTCATATACTTATTGCAAAAATCTATGAGTCATCAAAACAAAGCAATCAACACATGCCGCTAGAGGGGAGGTTGGTAGGAGTTAACCATCGCGCGCCCCCGACCTCCACACAAAGGTTGACACTCTACAAATACCTCATGCTTTAACTTAGTCACACAATGGTTCACCATACGTGCATGCTACGGGAATCACCAACCTTAACACAAATATTTCTTAATTTCATAATTACTCCACTAGCATGACTCTAATATCACTATCCTCATGTCTCAAAACAATTATCAAGCATCCAACATCTCTTTCTACTCAATGCACTTGGTGTGATTTTTTTTACTACATTGACATTGGATGTTTATCATGTGAAGACTAGTTTCTTTAGCCTAAACACTTTACCATGCTGTTTTAATAGACTCTCAAATAGATCTAAGTGAAGCATGAGAGTTCAACAATTTCTACAAAATATTACCACCACCGTGCTCTAAAAGATATAAGTGAAGCACTAGAGCAAAAACTATTCAACTTAAAAGATATAAGTGAAGCATATAGAGTGTTCTAACAATTTCTAGGGCATATTTAACTCTCTCAAATAGGTGTGTCCAGCAAGGATGATTGTGGCAAACTAACAAGCAAAGACTCAAATTATACAATATGCTCCAAGAAAAACTCATAACATGTTGCGAATAAAAATATAGCTCCAAGTATAGGTACCGATGGATGAAAACGAAAGAGGGAATGCCTTCCCGGAGCATCCCCAAGCTTAGGCTTTCGATTATCTTGAATTTACTTGGGGTGCCATGGGCATCCCCAAGCTTAGGCCTTTGCTACTTCTTGTTCCATAGTCCATCAAAGCAATACTAAAAACTTGAAAACTTCACAACACAAAACTTAGACAAAAATTCTCGTGAGCTCCGTTAGTAAGAGAAAGCAAACCACCACTCAAAGGTACAGCAAGGAATTCATTCATTGTTTATATTGGTGTTAAACCTACTGTACTCCAAGTTCTCTATGGTTCATATCCTCCAATATTACTCATAGATGCATCGGAATAAGCAAACAACACACGAAAAACAGAATATGTCAAAAACAGAACAGTCTGTAGTAATCTCCTGGGTTCGCGTACTTCTGGAACTCCAAAATATTCAAACTAAATTGGAACATTTGCGCAATTTGTTTACCAATCAGCAGAAAAAAAATCAACTAAAAATCACGCTCCAGTAAAATCTGAAGACTACTTTAGCGAGCGCTAACGATTCTGTTTTTCACAGCAAGATCATATAAACTTCACACAAGTCTTACCAAAGGTTCTACTTGGCACAAACACTAAACAAAACATGAAAACACATCTAATCAGAGGCTAGATGCAATATTTCTTCCCTAACAGCAACAAAAAAAACAAAAAATTGGGTTGCCTCCCAACAAGCGCTATCGTTTTACGCCCCTAGCTAGGCACGATAGAAGATAGATCTAGGTATTGCCATCTTTGGAAGGCAATCCATAAGTGGCTCTCATGATAGATTCATATGGTAATTTGATTTTATTCCTAGGAAAGTGTTCCGTGCCTTTCCTTAATGAAAATTGGAATCTAATATTTCCTTCCTTCATATCAATAATTGCACCAATCGTTCTAAGGAAAGGTCTACCAAGAATAATAGGACATGAAGGATTGCAATCTATATCAAGAACAATGAAATCTACGGGCACATAATTCCTATTGGCAACAATAAGAACATCATTAATTCTTCTCATAGGTTTCTTAATAGTGGAATCAGCAAGATGCAAATTTAAAGAACAATCATCAAGCTCATGGAACCCTAGCAAATCACACAAAGTTTTTGGGGTAGTGGAAATACTAGCACCCAAATCACACAAAGCATAGCATTCATGATCTTTTCTTTTTATTTTGATAGTAGGTTCCCATTCATCATAAAGCTTTCTAGGTATAGAAACTTCCAACTCAAGTTTTTCTTCATAAGATTGCATCAAAGCATCGACTATATGTTTAGTGAAAGCTTTATTTTGACAATAAGCATGCGGAGAATTTAGCATGGATTGCATCAAGGAAATACAATCAATCAAAGAGCAATTATCATAATTGAATCCCTTGAAATCAAAAGGAGTGGGTTCATCACTATGCAAAGTTTTAATCTCTTCGATCCCACTTTTAGCAATTCTAGCATCAAGATCTAAAAACTCCAAATTATTGGGACACCTTAAAGCAGAATCATCTCCAATCCTATTCTCATCAAGATCAATACTAGAAAACAAGGATCTAATAGGAGACACATCAATAACTTTCAGATCTTCATCTTTATTTTCACGATAACTAGAAGAACACGATTCAATATAATCTTCTCTTTTTGCACGCATCCTAGCGGTTCTTTCTTTGCATTCATCGATGGAAATTCTCATGGCTTTGAAAGACTCATTGATTTCATGCTTGGGTGGAATAGATCTAAGTTTCAAAGCATCAACATCAAGAGTAATTCTATCCACACTTCTAGCCAATTCATCAACTTTAAGCAATTTCTCGTCAAGCATAACATTGAAAGTCTTTTGTGAGATCATAAACTCCTTAACACTAGTTTCAAATTCAGAAGGCATCTTTCCATAAGAGTTGTTGTAGGAATTACCAAAATTATTAGAGGAATTACTTGGAAAAGGCCTAGGATTAAAATTACCTCTATAAGCATTGTTACCAAAATTATTCCTACCAACAAAATTCACATCCAAAGATTCATTGTTATTCTCAATCAAAGTGGACAAAGGCATATCATTAGGATCAGAAGAAGCACTCTTAGCAGCAAACAATTTCATAAGTTCATCCATCTTCCCACTCAAAACACTAATTTCTTCGATAGCATGCACTTTTTTACTAGTAGATCTTTCGGTGTGCCATTGAGAATAATTAACCATCATATTATCTAGGAGTTTGGTAGCTTCTCCTAAGGTAGTTTCCATGAAAGTGCCCCCGGCGTCCGAATCTAAAAGATTTCTAGAAGAAAAATTCAAGCCAGCATAAAAGTTCTGAATACTCATCCATAGATTCAAACCATGTGTAGGGCAATTACGTATCATTAATTTCATTCTCTCCCAAGATTGTGCAACATGCTCATGATCTATTTGCTTAAAATTCATAATATCGTTTCTAAGAGAGATGATCTTAGCAGGAGGGAAATACTTAGAGATAAAAGCATCTTTGCACTTATTCCACGAATCAATACCATTTCTAGGCAAAGAGGAGAACCAAGTTTTAGCACGATCTCTAAGTGAAAACGGAAATAACTTCAATTTAACAATATCGTTATCCGTATCCTTTTTCCTTTGCATATCACACAAATCAACAAAGTTGTTTAGATGGGTAGCGGCATCTTCACTAGGAACGCCGAAGAATTGATCTTTCATAACAAGATTCAACAAAGCAGCATTGATCTCACAAGATTCAGCATCGGTAATAGGAGCAATCGGAGTGCTAATAAAATCATTGTTGTTGGTATTGGAGAAGTCACACAATTTGGTATTGTTCTGAGCCATAGTGACAAGCAAGCAATCGAACATACAGAAGCAAACAGGAAGCAAGCGAACGAGAAACACACGGCGGAAGAAGGGCGAATAAAACGGCAAAGGTGAAGTGGGGGAGAGGAAAACGAGAGGCAAATAAATGTAATGCGAAGGATAAGGGTTTGTGATAGGTACTTGGTATATGACTTTTGCGTAAGCCTCCTCGGCAACGGCGCCAGAAATTCTTCTTGCTACCTCTTAAGCTTGCATTGTATTCCCTCGAAGAGGATAGGGAGATGCAGCACAGTAGCGTAAGTATTTCCCTCAGTTTTTGAGAACCAAGGTATCAATCCAGTAGGAGACCACGCGCCAGTCCCTCACACCTGCACAAACAAATAAGAACTTCGCAGCCAACGCGATAAGGGGTTGTCAATCCCTTTACGGTCACTTACGATAGTGAGATCTGATAGAGATGATAGTTTATATTTTTGGTATTTTTGGTTTAATAAAACAGCAAATAAACAACGACAATAGAAATTGACGGGAAAGTAATATGATAGAGATAGACCCGGGGGCCATAGTTTTCTCTAGTGGCTTCTCTCATGATAGCGATATTCTACGGGGGGTAAACAAATTACTGTCGAGCAATTGATTGAAAATCGAATAATTATGAGACTATCTAGGCATGATCATTGTATATAGGCATCACGTCCGAGACAAGTAGACCGACTCCTGCCTGCATCTACTACTATTACTCCACACATCGACCGCTATCCAGCATGCATCTAGTGTATTGAGTTCATACGAACAGAGTAACGCCTTAAGCAAGATAACATGATATAGAGGGATAAACTCAAGCAATATGATGAAAACCCCATCTTTTTATCCTCGATGGCAACAATACAATACATGCCTTGCTGCCCCTACTGTCACTGGGAAAGGACACCGCAGGATTGAACCCAAAGCCAAGCACTTCTCCCATTGCAAGAACTATAGATCTAGTAGGCCAAACCAAACCAATAATTCGAAGAGACTTGCAAGGATATTATGAGCACACATAAAAAGTTCAGAGAAGAACCAAATATCTTTCTTAGATAACCTTGATCATAAACTCACGATTCATCGGATCTCGACAAACACACCGCAAAAAGAGATTACATCGAATAGATCTCCTCGAAGACCGGGGAGAACTTTGTATTGAGATCCGGAGAGAGATAAGAAGCCATCTAGATACTAGCTATGGACCCGAAGGTCTGTGGTAAACTACTCACAACTCATGGTGAGGGCGATGATGATGATGATGAAGGCCTCCGTGATGGATCCCCCTCCCGGAACAGGCTCCAAGATGGGATCTCCACGGGAACAGTAGCTACGGCGGTGGAATTTGGGTTTTCTCTCTGCGTATGGAGTTTCTGAGGTACGTAGGCATATATAGGAGGAAGAGGGGCACCAGGGGCCATCAGGCCTGCCCTCGAGGCAGGGGGCACGCCCCCACCCTCGAGGGCGGCCCCCTGTCCTCTGGCTTGGCCCCGAAGTTTATCTCGTGTGATTTCCTCCAAAAATATCTCATGCGAAGGTTTCATCCCGTTTGGACTCCGTTTGATATTCCTTTTCTACAAAACCCTGAAATAGGCAAAAAAAACAGCAATCTGGACTGGGCCTTTGGGTTAGTAGGTTAGTCCCAAAAAATGATATAAAAGTGAATGATAAAGCCCATTAAACATCTAAGACTTCATAAATAATAGCATGGAACAATCAAAAATTATAGATACGTTGGAGACGTATCACCGAGCCACCTAACATCAAGGGAAGGTGCTTCATGGCCACGTCATCATTGCCGCCCCTGATGTGCATAGCCACTCGGTAATCTTCGAGCCAGGTGTCTGGCTTTGACTCGCTGGTGAACTAATTCACTCCTGCCGCCAACATGAAGTTTGGGGGGATCTCTGCGGCCCTGATGGCACTGCTAAAGCATTCGGTCCCAGAGACAGATGCTCGGCTTCCACTCGGACGATCTCTCCTTGCTCTTCTCTGTATGCTCTGTTCCTGTCAACTAGCCCTTGCACAAGAATAGATCATGCATCAAATCCAGGCCTTCTGGGATCTGGGGGAATCCTTTGCTCGTCGTCGCGTAAGCGCCTGCCTTCTTGTCGCCTGGGCGAGTACGATCCGCTTCCCGAAGGAGGCATAGGCACTCGACGGCGGTCATTGTGACCGGGTCGACGATCATACTGCTCATCATTCCGACCTAGATGCCGGTCTTGACGTGGCCCACGGTCTTCACGCCTCGGGGGCGATCTTGGGATGTGAGCTGACCAAACAGTATCCGCTGCCACCGATCTGCTGTGAATATTGTTACGCGACTGAGAGACAGCCGCGTTCTGCTCTCCTGCCGTCCGGAGCAACGCCTGGATCTGCTGCAAGTCTCTCCCAGCCTCCGACTGAGACGACTGGATAGAATCCGCGATGCGAGCCGCGGCTTCAAGGTTCTGGACGGGCGTCCGATACACCTGAGTCTCACGCGGGAACAATTGCCACGGCCGTCGACTGGATTTAGGAATCAGTCGGCGGGCCCGTTCGTCGAGTGAGCGTTGGATATTCTCCAGTCGTGCGCGTTTAGCCACGGTGGCTAGGCGCATGGCTTCCAGGGCCCGAGCCTCTGGGGAGTCTCCCATGATAGGCGTGAAAAGTGCATCTTCATTGCTACGGCAGAGCTCGTCCCTCTGCTCAGTAGTGAGGGGTTGGGGAATGTACCCGTCGTGATCGAACGACTGACCGTTGCTGCTACCGCCGTCTCCGCCGTGAGGGTATCCTAGTGGATTGCGACGTGAGTCGACCATGAGAACTTCGGCTGCGGGATCGCTGTTCCCGCACTCGGAAAGCGAATCTGCGGGCTCAATCGACGGATCAACCGGCCCGTAGAGGTATTCGTCGGGCTCGATGGCCACAACTTGAGGGGTGGCCGACTGGCGGGCCACCGCGTGTTTCACCCACCGCTAGAGCCGCGAGCGACCAGATCGCTTGCGACGGCGTCCAACGGGGACAACAGATGATGAAGGAGCCGACTGATACTAAGTCGACGGCTGCCGGAGAAGGACGCCACAGGTGCTGGCATGGAAGTGCGTGGCCCCGCAGACGGGCAATGCCTCGGCGTCATGGGGGGCCGCCTGGAGCCAAGCGGAGTCATCGACGATGAAGACGAGCGCGCCGAGTCGGATCTCGCGACCCAGCGCCAGACCACCGCAGGAAACCATGATGATGGAGGTCGGAGAAAAGTTTGCAACCTCACCGGAAGTCGCTAAGACACCCTACCCCATGGTGGGCGCCAACTGTCGTGGTTCTAAGTCTGACAGTACGAGTTGGGGGTATGTAAGAGGAGGCAAGGTCCTAGCTGCGGTGAGATTATACACAAGATGTTTATGAGTTCAGGCCCTTCTTGGAGGAAGTAAAAGCCCTAAGTCTCGGTGCCCTGAGGCGGTCGACTAGAATGTATATGGGTGTTCGAGTTACAGGGGGTGCGAACCCTTGTACTGGAGGAGGGGGGTGGCTTATATAGAGTTCACCAGGACCCCAGCCATCCCCATGTTACAAAGGGTTCAATGTACATAAAGGCAGGGCATTACTGATAATGCCTGCAATAAAGAGTGGTAAAGGCATTCATTGCCATAGAATGAATGCCAGACCGTTGCTGTCCTAAGGGACCTTTGACCTTCAGGGGTCGAGTGTCTTTGAATGGTTGAGTGGAGTTGACTCATCTAGGAGGGGGTGTTCGGTCGAGTGATATGTCCTCTTGGGCCGCCACAGTCGGCCGACCTTGCTGTCTTCCGATTTGTCCTTTGAGCTTCTGGGGTAGTGACCTTGGGTGGGGTACCTGGGTCAGGCCCGTGACCCTACCCTAGGCCCGTAACATCATCACCTACCCGCCACCCAAGCAACCACTTCCGCGTCTGCATTAACGTCGCGGGCCTCAACCGAGCCGCTTCTCTGGAGCCTTTCTGGCCGACGGCAGTCGGCTGGAGGAGGACTCTCCCCTGCAGTTACATTCGCACGCTCTTCGGCTTCCGCAACGCAGCTGCCACGTTCCAGTACCTGACGCGGCAGGCTTTGGGGGCTCGAGAGGCTCAGTGGCAGGCGGTCCAGACGGAGCAGGAGCCGGACCCCCGTGACCACTGAGGGCCTCCGGAGCCCCTGGGCCTCAGGAGCCCGGCGATCCTCAGGAACGACCCGCATGACTCGCGTCTTCAGCTACCCCAACTCTTCTTCCACAAGTATCAGGTGACGTCTCATGTATTCAATCGAGGGCGCCCCCGGGATGCATCATCCTCGAGCTGTTGGGGCTCACCCCCCCCCATAGCTGTCTCTTTTGCGCATGAATCAAGGCTAGTTGTTTCTTCCTGTTTGCATTATCTATATGCTCGGCGTTCTCACCGCCACTAAGGTCATGAGCCCTTGCGAGCCCACTCGCAACCGCCCCATGATTAAGGACTCGCACGGCGTCTGTGCTCGGGTCCGGCCCTGCAGTGTCGCTAAATCCAAGGGCTGAGCTCTGTCTCGCAAGCCATTCCCGTGACGTCACCTCCCGTGGTCCTTGGTGCCTTGTTCTCGCATGGGATAATCGTGGATGGGTAAGTGGGGGCCCGTGGCAGGTGCCTCGCTCACGCGGGAACCGCACGCTGGTTGTTTTTCTTTTGGAATGTTGCATGAGAAGACTGGGCACGGTGTCTGTGCTCGGGTCCGTCCCTGCAGCGTCGATAAATCCAGTGGCTGAGCTGTGTCTTACGGGCCGGTCCCGCTAACGTCACCTCCTGGGGTCGTTGGTGCTGCGGCCTTCTCGTGCGATGCTCTCTAGAGATGCACCCGATGCAGGTCGACACAACGCATCTCTTTTCACATTTTGCAGAAGAAGACTCAGGCGCAACCCGCCTCAGGGTAGGGTCTCGTGAGTGATGCATAAACTCACAAGAACTTCCTTAGAGTCGTTCAGCTCGTCCTGAGAAGGGCCCATATACACCTTGGCTGTCCTGCCATGCAAGCCACGTGTCGGGACGGGGCTGTACACGCCCCGGAGTCTCTCCCGGTGGGAGGCTCCCTCCCACGGTCCAGTGGAAGTACCATGCTTCACGCTGGTAGAACCAACCGAGGAGCGTTTTTGCCCACGAACCAGTGGAAGCACCAAGCTCCGCGCTGGCCGCTACGACCGAGGCCCGGTTATGCCCACACTCCGCGCAAGTGTGGTAGCTCCATGCTTCGCGCTAGTTATAAACAACTGAGGGCGGCCCCCAGCGGTCGCACCAACCTCAGGGAGCTTTTGAGCTCACGGCGCTCACAACTTCTCCTTGGATGGGTGTTGCAAGGGGGGCTAGGCACGTGGGCTATGCTCAGGTCACGCCTGGCAGGCGCCACCCTCCCAGGTGCCCACACACCTGGCTTTCTCGCCCCCCCATCCTAGGCGAAGGCTCGTGAGCAAGGTATCGTGCTCGTTCTACCTCATGAGAGCCGTTCGTACGTCAAGGGGGACCCCTGGGCATTGCGACCCAGGGGGCTCACTAGTCACGTAGCCCCTCACTCCTTGAGTCCGGCGCTCAACGACGGTCGAGGTATGCGCGGGGCTGGGCCCTGCCGACGCAGAATGCAAATGGGATCGCTTGAACGTCAAGGGGGACCCCTGGGCATCGCGACCCAAGGGCCTCATTAGCCACGTAGCCCCTCATTCCTTGAGTCTAGTTATTACGATAACCCCGGTCACCCGGAGGGCTCAATGGCGATCGAGGTATGCGCGGGGTTGGGCCCTGCAGACGTAGAGCACCTAAGCAAACATGAAAGGAAGCAAGCACGGAAATCATTAAATTCAAGTCTAGTTATTACAATATTACCAAGTTCTCCAAATTCAAGCGAGTCCTTACGCCTCCCCAAGGCACTTGCATTTCTCTCATCTGTACAGGAACATATCAGGCATCACCAAGCGCGCCATCACCAGCCTCCGCCTCCTCGGTCGCGGTAGCAGCATCCCGGAGGAACACCTCCACCAGCCCCTTGACCTTCGCCTCCAGGGCCTCAGCAGCCACGCCCTCCATGCTCGGTGGCCTGAGAGCAGCTGCTGCCACCCCCCTCGCGAAGACGACTTGGGCGCAGAAGGAGGAGCTCCTGAACATCGCGCCTCAGGGCCCCAACTGGCTCCTGAGCCCTTACGTATTGGCCTTGCGCGTGGCATCGCGACCCGGCATACCAGCGGTGGCCTAGGCGTCTCAGGAGGCGGGTCCCGAGAGCACAAAGTTTTGCCTCGTGGGGAATGCGGCAGATGCGGCCCCGCGGCCACCAGCAGTTGGCAAGACGAGGAACGATCGAGTGCCACTACCGCCCGACCGCAGGGGATCACTAAGATAAGCGTTCAACGCCCACATTCACTCGCGTACCTACGCCTCCACCTACCGTAATTGTGAATTCGCTGGAGTGCGAAGGCCCCTCTCGCCATCCCTCGCGGTCGCTACCTATACATCGAGAGAGACCTCGTGGGCATCGCGCCTCGGGGGCTCTTACCGGACCCTGGGCCGCTCACCTTCTAGCCTTGATCACATCATCGTGACCTAGCATACCAGCGACGGCGGAAGCCTGTCTAGGGACTGGGTCTCACAGGCGTAGGGCCCTAAGCTACCGTGGGGACGGAAGAAAGGGAAAGTCCTGCTCTAGTGAAGGACCTCATGAGGAACATAAGTTTATTACATCAGATAATAGAAAAAGTATCGCAAAGCTTTACATGCCCTCATTGGGCCATCCATGGCTGCCTTGCAGGGACCAAGCAAAAGAAGGCCGTTCTCGGAGGGACACGACCCGGGCTCCTTCAGCGGCGACGGCGGCTGGAGGACGTTGTTTCCCTCCGGCGACGAGAGCGGCGACTCGGTGGCTCGTAGCTCTCGTCAGAGCTTGAGGCTATCTCAGGAGAAGCATAGTTGCTGATGGAGGAGTCGGAGGCACAGCCGATGGCGAGCGCCTCGGCCCCGGCCTCATTGCCCAGGCAGCATGGGAGATGGTCGCCGGTGGGCTCATCCTCGCACTACACGCCAGCCGTCGGCCGTCCGCCGCGAAGACCTTGAAGGTCAGTGTGGCCAGCCCATCCAGCATGAAATGAAGAATGTGCCTCCCGGCGGGAGCGCAGGCGCGGCGCACCATGCCCCGACCCCAGGTCATGAAGACCTCGCCGGAGGAGATCACCTCCACGTCGGCATATGAAGGGGGAAGATGGCACCTTTCATGCCGCATCTGCATCGTTACCTGACCGCGAGCCAGGAGCACCTCCTTCGGGAATGGAGGCAGGAGGATCCAAGAATGCGGAGGGTTCCCGCCCACACGATAAACTTGCGGATGTTGTCTTCAGTATGAGACGACAACGGGAGGCGTGAAATCACTCGCCTCTCCGGGTGGCTGACCGCACCGCCCCCGTCGCCGCCGCTCCTGCATCGTATGCGTGTCGCCGGAGCAACCAAGCGAAGCTGGAATCCTGGTGGCGCCCACGTGCACCACGTACAGGCGTCCACCAGCCTCAGGAGCACCCTTGGGGAGTCGCGGCGCCTCTTCTTCGACGGGAGCTGCTCGGGCTCCACCGTCGGGGCCTTCCCTTTCTGCGCGACCGAGAACCTACGTGGCGCTTCACCCATGAAAAACCCTCGAAGAAGAAAAAGGAGCTGGGGTTTGATCTGTAACAAGTCAAGTGAAGGGCGTGGCGCTTCACCCCTGCTTATAGGCTGAGAAGATCAATCACCGACCACTCACGCGCGACCATAATGACCCTGCCATCCACGCCAGGGAGTTGTCAAGTCGCACGATTGCCAAGACTGCGTGGGAAGCGGAGTCGCCCACGTCCCATCCAACCGTCACGCGCCAACCTGGCCCGCGGTCTTTTGGGGCCTGCGGCGCTTCGTCCTCGACTAAGGCTTCGCCCTGAAGCCAACTCCGCACGCGCCTTGGGCCCAGGGGCTACTGCCGGCGTCCTGGGAACCAGGGTACCCAGACTTGCCTGTCTGCGGGCCGCGACGCGCTCCTACTATGGCCTGGTACGGCCTAGCTGATCGACCAGCTGCTCAAGACCCTCGTGAGGGGGCTAGACCTCGCGGGGAGAACGACACCAAGACCCCCTCAGGAGCGGCCTCGGCTAGGTTGCTCCGGAGGGGCGGAGAATCCAAGGCCAAGCCTGCCTCAGGAGGAGGCAGTGATGCGAGTAGTGATGCACCACGCCAGCGGGTGCCAGCGCGTGCCAGCGGCGCAATTGTCGTTTTGGTGCAAAGGAGACAACGCAGGCGCAGGTTCCCGAGGGGCGGGACAAAGGTTTCCCCTTTGGTGCAACAAGACTGAAGACCGCAAGGATGACAGGGAGGATGTCACTATCGAGCCCACCACCACGTCACTGCCTGATCCCTTTGCGGGCAAAGACCGCTTTTGTCAGGATAGGAACGTCCTTGTGTTCCCGCTCAAAATGGCCGTTGTGGGATCCCTTCCCGCCTAAACATTTCGAGGGAAGACGACCTTGGCCGCCTATATAAGTAGCTAGGGTCTCCACTATGAAGGCATTCTGATTGGATCCAGAGAGACTCCGCCCTCACACCAAGGAGCAAGAACCCTTGCCTCCTGACCCTCCTGAGCTCAGGAACCACTGTACTTGTTCATACTCAAGCCCTCCCGAGGCTAATCCACCAAAGCAGGACGTAGGGTTTTACACCACAAGGTGGCCTGAACATGGGTAAACTTGTGTGTGCTTTACTTGTTGCTTGCTTGAACCTCTTCACTAGACGAGGGCGAGGCGCTAGGTAGACGTGGCTGGGAGAGATCTTCGTTCACGCCCCTGTGTTCATACTTGGGTTTGCGGAGCCCGTAATCCGACAGATGCGGCAGGCCGCGGCCATCATGGCGGTGTGGATCAGGAGAGGGGAGGCGAGGTCGTCGAAGAGGCGAGATTTCGACACGCCCCCTACCTGGCGCGCCAAATGTCAGATTACGGGCTCCGCAAACCCAAGAAGTTCGAACACAAGGGTGTGAACTAAGATCTCTCCCACTCACGTCTACCTAGCACCACGCCCTCGCCCGGTGGTGAGATTCAAGCAAGGAACAAGTAAAGCACACACGAGTTTACCCAGGTTCAGGCCACCTTGCAGTGTAAAACCCTATGTCCTGCTTGTGTGGATTAGCCTCAGGAGGTCTTGAGTATGAACAAGTACAATGGTTCTTGAGCTCAGGGGGAGAGCTCAAGAAAGTCAGGAGGCAAGTGTTCTTACTCCTTTGGTGTTCGAGATGAGGTCTGTCCAGATATCATCAGCCTCCAATCCGATCCCCCCCGTAGTGGGAACCCTAGCTACTTATATAGGCGGCCAGGGTCCTCTTCTCCGAAATGTTTAGGCGGGAAGGGATCCCACAACGGCCATTTTGAGTGGGAAAACAAGGATGCTCCTATCCTGACAAAAGCAGTCTTCACCTGCCAAGAGATCAGACGATGACGCTGTGGAGGGCTTGGTGGTGACATCCTCCCTATCGTCCTTGCGGTCTTTGCTCTTTTTGCACCGAAGGGGAAACCTTTGTCTCGTCCCTCGGGAACCTGCGCCCACGCTGTCTCCTTTGCACCAAAATGGCAACTGCACTGCTGGCACGCGCTGGCACGATGCATCACTGCTCGCGTCACTGCCTCCTCCTGAGGCAGGCTTGGCCTTGGATTCTCCGCCCCTCCGGAGCAGCCTAGCCGAGGCCACTCCTGAGGGGGTCTTGGTGTCGTTCTCCTCGCGAGGACTAGCCCCCTCGCGAGGGTCTTGAGCAGCTGGTCGATCAGCTGGGCCGCACCAGGCCGTAGTAGGAGCGCGTCGCAGCCCGCAGGAAGGCAAGTCTGGGTACCCTGGTTCCCAGGACGCCAACAAAACTTAAGCTTGCCATAGCAATGCTCTTCATTGTTTTCTGGCCTATTGTGAGGGCGGTCTTGATTTGGACGATTGTCAACCTCATGTTGCTCTTGGCTTAGTTGATGGTCATTGTCATGTTGTTCTTGCCGAGCTTGTGGTTCTTGTTGAGCTTGTTGCTCTTGTCGTGCTTGAGGGGGAAGTTCTTGTTGCATTCATGCTTGGTGACGCCTCTCTTGCATCTCATCTCGAAGGGCCTCGTCTTCTTGGTGAATGTTTTGATTGCAAGTTACCACATTGCGATGTGAATCACGTAGGGCACGTTGTGCCTCAAGAGCTTGGGCTTCTCGGTGTTGTTGTGCTTGACATTGAGCCTCGACATCTTGTTCTTCTTGGTGTTGACGTGCTCTATCTTCTTGTTGTTGGTGAGTCGTTGCCGTTCTTGTGCTTGCTCAAGTGTAGCTTGGTTGTGACAATGTCGAGTTTCTTGCTCTTCAAACATATCTTGTGAACTCTTGTCATGAAGTGGGTTCCGGTTGTCATGTCGATCTTGACGTGCGGCTTGACGAAGAGTGTTTGATGTAGGTGTACTTGAGCCGGACATGTAGTCAGTATGACGACTTGAGCGGCTTCATCTTTGAGAAGATGTGGACGAAGAGCATCGGTTGACTATCAAAGTACGTAGCTCATCGAATTGAGTAGTCATGTTGGTGTTGATGATATCGAATCGCTCACGTGTGTCGGCGGTGACTTGCTCAATGTGTTCTTTCATAGCTTCATTCTCTTGATGTAGAGCTCGTTGGACACCGAAGAGATGTAGTTTGGTGACGTAGTTGTTCGAATCTTGAGGATCATCAAAGAGCGGGTTCGTAGATGTACTTGGCCTATCCATCATTGCAAGCAAGAATGTGAGTGGGAGAAAGGAGAAGACAATACCAAATGTACCTTGACCGAAGTTGAAGATGGATCAATGATCACTCAATAATGTAACCCGGAAATAGCACTGTTGGTACCACTTCTTGTCAATTCTCACACCTACACAAGTAAAGCTTTGAGTGGAGCTTGGTTAGGATGGTGGCACAAAGTCAATGCAATTGTCAAAGAGACTCAATGATGTTGAAAATGATTCACAATTTGCTCATGCAACAATTAGATCACAAGCAATAGGTAGCACACGGAACACACGCACGGATAGAAAAATGGGGTTGTGCAACCAAGGGTGAGCGAAAATGTGGAATCCACGAAAAATGCTCTTGTTGCACAACACTATAGAGACGCTAACCGATTGCTTAATAGGCGGATACACACTTGTGCACGACCTATAAAAGGCAAACGTAACGACTTCCTATCACAAGTATGCTATGAGTGTATAATGTGCTGATGTTTGAGCACAAGATGATGTATTGCTATTTCATATGATCTCTTTTGATGCAAGGCGTATGATGCTATTGTCCTTTTGCTTATAAGCTTTTGCTGGCTCTTGTTGCTTAAAAGCTTGTGAGCTCTTTCTTTTGCCACTTATGCATGCTTCTCGTATCAAGGTAGCTATTTTGTATGCGGGACACTCTTGTGTCACACGGATATATGATGATGAAGTATGCAATATCTATGACTATCACTAATGTTCTATGCAATATCTATGACTATCACTAATGTTCACAAGTGTTGTGGCCCGGCAATACTCAAATGGCTAGTCTCGATGGGAAAGCTATGCAAAATGGTCTATAGGGTGACAATGCAACTGCAAGGTAGGATGAACAAGGTGTCGTCGATGTTACCGTCCTTGCCGAGAATGAGCGACGGTGTCGTCGAAGTCGTTCCGTTCCGAGGTAGCCTAACCATCCAAGGAAACGGTGAAACCACAACTCAAGTATCCAAGGCAAAGTGAAACAAAATTTTCAAAATTGGTGTAGAGGCATAGCAATTGTGCTAAAGTCAAAAACTCAGATGGCTTCCTCTCACCCACCCACCCCTCCCACCCGTGACCTAGGTTCTCCGGCGATCTCCAGCCTCAGCCAGTGATTCCTAGTTTTCATCCACTCATCTGCTCCAGCATCCTCGGATCTACATGTCTATACCCATCTCCTATGGGTTCCTCTGGTGGATCAACTTTGGGTCTGGATTTCTCGGTGGGCTCCATCTTAGCGTCTAGGGTTTTCAACTCCTGTGGGAAAACTGTCCACCCCACGGATGACACGGCCCATTTCATTATGGTGGTGTCTTTCAACAGTCATATTTTCCATCTTGATGAAGATTCTGTGGTGGCTGCTTTGGAATCAGCCCTAGGAGGTTCTGCAATTGATTTGATGGTTCTTCACATCAAGGACAAGGTATTTTCTTTCTGTGTTTCCTGCAAGAAAGTTGGCCTCTACATCCTACAGCTGCGTTCTTTTGCATGCATGCAATTCAAATGTTCTTTTCATCTATGGGGGCATGATGGTCCTAACTGGAGACGTGAGTTTGCGATTTGGAAAAAAGAGTGCGATGCTGACTGGATTCTTGTTAGTCCCTCTAAAAAGCGTGCTACTCTTGGTCTTCTTGCTATGCATAAACCTCCTAGTAAATCCTCTTTTCGTTCGAGATCATCTGCGGGAAGAAGCTCTCTTTTGCCACGTTTCAACAGTACACAGCTTGTAGGGGCTATCGCTACCCAGCTACTCAGCTGTGCGCTGACACAATTGCTGAGGCTGGCTATGACGTGAATCCACGTGAAAAATTCATCATCCCCTCGCCGCCGGCGAGTAATCTCCAATGGACGGTGGCGACGCCACCCATCTCGTTTGGAACCATCAACGTACCCGCAAAAATCACGGCCGTCTTTTCAGGAACGGATCCTACCGGCTTGGGAAGGGATTTGCATGCATCCCAAGATGTCGCACCTTCTCCTTTGGTTGCACCAATCTCCGCAGCCCAACATGGTTCGCTAGCCCATCATGCTGCCGTGGACCAGCGTATCCCTACGGCCCAAGAATTTTCAAATGAGGCTCAGTTGGACTTGGCTGCCCCTACTACTTTGGAAAGTTCTCCCCAGGATACTTTGGACAATTATCGGAAGGATTCTCATACGGATTCTGTTAGGGTTAATGATTTCATTGATGATATGGTGTTCAACGTCTGGAAGTGCAAGAATTGTTTATCGATGAAGCATGCAACTAATTCGTGCACGAAGCAAATTCGCTGTCGCAATTGTTTTCGACTGGGACACAGAGCCAAAGGTAGCACCGGCTCTACGCCTTCGCCATCTTACAAGTGGGTCCCACGAGTCAATGCGGTGTCCCCTCTCCGGTCAGAGGATATATTATCGCTCGCCGCCTCGATTTCCCTTCCAGCCGGCCTACTTGGGTCCTCGCCCAGTCCCATCACGCCTGCCTTCCCGTCGCCTCCACCATTGCCCATCGAGCCACCGCCCTTTACTCCACCCCAGCCTGCCTCGCCACCACCGCTCACCCCGCCCCCTCCAACAACCACCAAAGCTCCATCATCTCCACCGCCAGGCATGGACAACTTTGAGCTCAACCCAATGGAGTACCTCCCGCCGGGTTTTGACATCATCGACGGTGGCCCCTTGCGCCTCCCATGCACCTTCTTCTCTCCGGCAGTGTCACCTGACCGGCAGAACGAGGATTACGCCATTGCCATTGTCGAGCCCGCTCCTCTGCAAGAAGAAGTTATCATCTACCGCAACCTGGTTAGTGATTTTGTCGTCAATAATCTCGGGCGTGTTGTCTTGGATGCTTAGCCGTGGATCCAGGGGGTTGGCATCTTCTGCTTCCGTAGTGCAGTTGCTAGACAGGCACTTGTGGATCACCCGTCGTTTGATCTAGTAAACGACAGGTTTGTGCGCTTTGTGCCACATGATGAGGGTATAAATTTCAGAGCTGTTCAATGGTGTCGGGGAAACTGATCGCCCACGAACACCTATGGGACCGGAGTCCCTTTTCGGTACGGCAAGGGAGCGGAGGGAGCACAAAGAGCGGATCGAGGCGCGCACGCGAGCAGTTTACCCAGGTTCGGGCCGCACGGATGCGTAAAACCCTACTCCTGCCTTGGTTTTGCTATTGAGTTCTTGGCTCGGGAGCAAGAAGATCTACAGTACCGGCTACACCGAGCGTGGGAGTGATCGAGAGTTCGGAACCCCCTCTACGTTGTGCATGGGCCTCCTTTTATAGGTCAAAGGGGTCACCGACAGGTGGCAACGTAGTTGAGGGTAAAAACGTAAAAGTGGTGGTAGTTGTAACAGTGCATGTACAGTGCTCTGTACCTAACCTAGACGGTGGGGGACAAGGGCATTAAATGCCCGTCGCCGTCGCCCCAAATAGTGTAAAAAGCGTCCGTCCGGGCGTCTCCGTTCGCCACGACGGAGGTCTTGTCATCGTGGCTTGCCACCGTGTACCCCAGGCTGCGCAGCCATCTACCACGCGCCCCTGGAAGGGAACCAGGGTGACACGTGGCCAGATGAGCTGGAGCGCAGGCACACAGTGCAAGCTTGTCGCGGCAAGCACCTTGCCGCAGTCGCTACCTTGCCGCGCCCGGAAGCTTGTCGCTCTCCGGGCCTTGCCGGGGCGCGCGACGCGCCACGACAAGTCTTCTGAAATGCTGTTCTTCGGTCTTCCTGGCAAACTCCGTTTGCCAGGGTCTTGCGCTAGAGGGGTGGTCTTGAGTCTGGAGCAGCCTTCCCGGCAAGCTCCTCTTGCCAGGGTCTTGTTTCTTAACTTGAATACTTTGTTCTTGAATGGCTCAAAAGGAACTAGGGTGGGCCTTAGCGAGTGCGTGGCGATCCCCGCCACGGGACACTACTACTGTCCGTGCACAAGTCGGGATACTAAGGTACCCCTACTTAAGTACACCGACAGGAGCCCCCGGGCCTGGGCCACACACGGTGCCGAGCGCTGTTGGGCCAGGCCCAAAACAGTGCACGGGCACGCGCGGCCCACGGATCGCCGTATCCCACTCCGTATCCACCGCATCCCTCCCTAACGGCACGCGTCGATTGCGGCGTCGTGGGAGAGATCGTGGCATGTTTCTTTAATGGGAAAATGCGGAACGTCCCCCGCTCCCCCTTAAAAGCAGAGGAAACAGGGGCAGTTTCCCCCATTGCTTCATTGCGTCTTCAACCTCCAGAAACCCCCGCCGCTCTCCTCCTCCTCAAAGGTCGAAAGAGAGCCGAGCTCCGCCCCTCTTCCGCTGCCGCCAGCCTCCCCAGTGCCGCCGACCCCACTCGCCGTCCCCGCCATGGCCCCGAAGAGCGAAAAGGCGAAAAACGCGAACTCCGAGCGGGCGGCGAAGCTAGCAACAATGCGGAAGAAGATGGTGGTCTTCCCGCCGAGGCTTGGCGCGAGGGAGCTGAGGGACAAGTACTACTTGTCCTGGTCGAGGGAGACGAAGGCTCACCCGCGCACCAGGGTCCTCCCCGCTGAAGCCTGCGACATGTTCCCGGGAGGTTACCCTTATTTTTCTCTGTTCTTCCATTGCGGTCTCTTCCCTCCGTACTCCGAGTTCTTCTGCGACGTTATGAACACGTATGGATTCCATCTTCTAGATTTCACCCCGAACGCAGTCTTAACCTTGGCCGTTTTCGCACATCTGTGCGAAAACTTTGTCGGAGTCGCCCCCAACGTAGCTCTCTTCTGCCATTTCTTCACACCTAGAGTAGAGTATGGATCTCCTCTGTCTGGTGGCATCTCTTGGATCTTTAGGCTCAACAAGAAAGAGGCGTACTTGATTGGAGAGCTCCGCGGCAAGTGGGAGGAGTGGAGGGCCGATTGGTGCTGGGTTATGGAAGATGAACCTCAGCAATTTACCTCCCCGCACCGAGCTGCAATAGTGCGCGGCAAGGATTGGAGTGACTTGGCCCTGGAGGACGAGAAGCTGAAGGTTGCCCTCACTAGGATCCTCCGCCTCCGGCAAGCCAATCTTACTGTAGGTGAGGTCGGGGCAGATTTCCTTCGCCGGCGCATCGCTCCCTTGCAGGATAGGAAGCGGTCTGCTTGGGAGTTCGGCAGCGCGGCAGACTGTATGAGGCTACGCCCCGGCCTCAACTACAAATTCACTGTCTTGGAGCTCAAGGGGATGATCCGGGAACTGTTCAAGCATGACCCCAAGCACTCGGAGTGGTTTACCCCGTCGCAGGGAGTAGTTCCACTATGTAACAACTCTTCCCTTAGTGCCATCCACGCGGCAATGCCGCTGTGCGACTCCCACGGGGTTGATCCCACTTGGCTGGCGCCTTCTGACGAGACTGCACAAACTTTCTTCGACAACTTGGTTGAGCTGCCGATCAATCTTGATGAGAAGAAGGGTCTCACCCGCGACACCACCGACCGGGATTTGGCGTATATCGCCACCAGGATGGAGGAGGCAGCCGCAGCTGAGGTCGCGGGCGAATTCGGGTACTCCTTGGACGAGGCAGACACAGCGGACGCGGTGAGCCGGGCCGAGGAGGAAGAGATCCTCAAGCTGCTGAGGCCTGCCGGGCAGCCTGCCGGGACGAGCGAGGCTGTCGGGCAGGGCACTGAGTCAAGTGAGCCCGCCGAGGAGGACGCCGAATCGGGCGACGACTCGGGCGACCCTTCAGAGGACTCAGGCGGGTCTTTGGGCCTCGACGATGCTTCCTCATCCTCGGAGAATTCCCCGCCACCGCCAAGTCCTCCGCCTCAGCCAAAGAAACGCCTCCGCAAGGCCACTGACACGGCGAGGCAGCCGGCGCCCCGACAGCAGCCGCAGCGTCGCTCGATGCGTGCCACCACGACGAGCAAGGCCGTCAAGGGGGCGCCCCGCGCCTCAGCGGCAGGCGGAGGGGGATCTTCCCGAACTGGTTTTGGCGCTCCTTTCGCCCCTCGGTCCTCGGCGATGACCGGAGCGGGGTCTTCTTAGCCCACGGCTCCAGAGCCCGCCAAGCACTCGAGGGAGCCTACCCCTCCAGCTCCTCGCGCCAGGACGCGCGAGGCGGACTTTGACTTCTCCGTCCTTAGTTCCGACGAGGAGGAGGAAGAGTAAGCACTTGCAACTCTTATTTCTTTTGATTTTTTTTTGTTGCTCTTGTCTTGAATTCTCTTTGCCTGACTCTGATCTTGATGTTTGCCCTTCAGGACCTTGGCGCAGAGGGTGGCGAAGAAGGCCAAGATCCCGGTGGTCGACCTCGAGGACGATCCCGTCGCGGCGGCAGGAGATGCGCCGGCGACGAGCTTGCCGGACCAGCCAGCGTAAGTCCTTTGTTTACTTTTTCGCTTGTTGGACGCGCTTGAGCTTCTTATCCTTGCTAATGTCTTGTTTGCTCATTGACTTGTGCAGAAGTGGAGCCGCAGCCTCAGGAGCGTCAAGAAACTGCTCCCGACGAGCCGCTCGTCCCACTCTCCCCGCCAAGGAGGAGCTCCCCGGCGAGGGAGAGCGCTCCGCCAAGGGCGGGTACTCCGCCATGGGCGAGTACCCCGCCAAGGGCGAGCACCCCGCCAAGGGAAGGCGCCAGCAGCCCTCCGCCGGCAGGGGCTACTACCATGCCGCCAAGGGAGAACTCCCCGGCAAGGAACCCCGTAGAGGAAGAGGCCCGCGCAGGTAACTCTTGTACTTTTCTTCTCTTGAATTCTTCTTTTTGGATATTTGCTTGACGATTCTTCTTTTCTTTTTCTTCTGTCAAATCCGCCCGCCCCGGAGCCGATGGAGACAGAGGCCATCGCCGAGGAGGACGCGCGCGGCGACGCCACCACCGCTGAAGGGATGGCCGGCGCCGACGAGCCAGCCGCCGATGAGACCGCGGCGGCCGCTGACGCGGCAGCTGGGGAAGGGACCGGCGACCGCACTGACGGCTCTGAGGCCGCAGGAGCGCCGGACGCTGCGCCAGCCGCCGACCCTCCCACTGCCGCGACCGGGTCGGGAGTCTATCTGGAGGCTGCCAACAGGGTCTGCATCCAAGTCCCGTGGGCGTCTTCGTCAAGGGCGCCCGCGGAGGGGGAGAGCTTCGATGGAGAAGTCCTTGCCTCCGCCGGGCTGAGGCTTGTCGACGCGCCCGACAGCAGCAACGAGCCCGAGGAGGAGCAGCTTCTGCGCTGGCTCCTTGCTCTGTACCGCGCCAGGCAGGCCAAGCTGGAGTCCTGAGAGGCTCTGGCTGCCAAGGCTGGCGTCGATCTGGAGAAGCGTGCCGAGGAGCTCCGCGCCGCCAATCAAGCGTCTCTCCGGAACTTGGCGGAGGAGCGGGAGGAGCTCGCCGGGGCGCACCAGGCGTTCATCCTCGAGAAGGCCGAGGTTGAGGAGCAGCAACGACTAGCCGCCGAGGATCTATCTCGGCGGGAGGGAGAGCTCAGGCAGCGGAAGGTCGACCTCGATAGCCACGAGGACGACCTTACCGCGCGCGAGCAGTCCATTGGCGGGGCTCTGCAGGAGGCGAGGGACGCCACTGCTGCCGCAGAGACCACCAAGAGGGACTTGGAGGCGAGGGTGGCGCAGTTGGAGACGAGCTTGAAGACGAGCGAGGAGAGGATTGCCGCACTCACGTTGGCGCGGGAGAAAGATGCCCACACCCACTCGGAGCTGCAAATCCGCCTCTCCGACAAGGGCCAGGAACTCACCGCCGCCAAAGATTCCATCGCGGACTTGGAGCTGAAACTGTCCACCCTTACTGAGTCGCTTGACGGGGCCCGGAACAGGGAGACGAAGCTGAAGGAAGATCTCCGGGCTGAGAGGGCACTGTTGGAGAGCGCCGCCCTCACGCAGAACAACTTCAGGCAGACGATGGAGCAGTGGACCGAGGAGCTCATCACCTCCGCCGCCAACATCGACAAGGAGATGGTGGCGCTGGGGACGGAGCACCTCGTGTACTCCCCCGACGAGAACCTCCCCCACAACGCCAAGCTGAGCCTTTTTTTCAGAGGAGGGGCGCCGCCCCTCGCGCAACTACGGGAAAGGCTCCCCACACAGCTGGCAAACGAGTCGCGCAGGCTTTGCACGAGTACTGTGGAGCGAGTGTTGACGAAGATCGTCTACCGCAACCCCAGGATCAACCTTGAGAACGTCCTCCGGACCTTGCCGCCCGACGCTGACCAGGAGGCGTTGAAGGCTCAAGTTGCCCACATCGTGGCCAAGGTGGGGAAGATCAGGAGGGTTGACGGTGACCGTGTAGACTAGGTTGTTTTCTTTCTGCTTCCCTTGTCGCTGCCAATTAAGTCATGGACAGTAGTTTGTTAGAACAGCGACAAGTCATCTTGTAACATAACTTTATTTTGGGTAGTTAATGCAGAGTCATTTCCTTGTTCAACTCCTTTACTTTGTATGCTTTCACCCTTCGCTTTTAGGGAGCTTGCCGACAAAGGGACCCTTGCTGCGAGCGCCGAGTGCAGAACTTCAGCAGCCTGCTGGCAATGCCCCTGCCGGCAAGAAACCTTACCGCAGCTAGTCGTAGCACACTTAGATTGTTGAGCGAACTCGAAAATGAAGTAAGGGCGCGACACTTGTCGCAGCTCACTTAAGCCGTTGAGCATGCTCGAAACAAAGTAAGGGCGCGGCTAGCCACGGGTAGGTTCCTCCGCGCACAGGTTTTCCATACAATGTGTGGTCGTTCAAGGAAGATAACTAAGATTTTTTAAAAAATTTGAATGCTCAAACTTTGGCAACTTAGCTTTCGTGGGTTGTTTGCTTCCCGGCAAGGCTTTCCTTTCTTGAACAGCACTTGGTCCATACCACTGTCTCCTTCCCCCCCCAGAAAACTTGTGCGCGAGGAACACTTCTTCTGCTTGAGAAAAAAAGGAAAAAGGGAGGAAACACAGATATGGAGCCTTGCGGCTTGTTATTGCTTACCGGGGGTGTGTGCTGCACAAAGTGTCAGATAACACATGCAAGAAAACGGAAAGGCATGAAATGACAAGTCGTGCGAAGCACAAAAGTTTTACTGATGCACGGGATCTGCGCCCGGCTTTGTACAAAGGTTTACATGCAACAGCGGCAAGACTTGTACAAAAGGTGGTTGCCGGAGCAGATCACGGCAACCGCGCCTCATGGGTGAAACTTGCGAAGATGCTCAATGTTCCAGGAGTTGCTCACCGGTAAGCCTTCTTCGGTCTCAAGGCGGACAGCGTCGGGCCTTGTGACCTGTCTCACCCGATAAGGGACTTCCCACTTCGGCGTCAGCTTGTTGGAATTCTTGGCGGACTGAACGTGCCGAAGAACAAGGTCGCCTTCCTCGAGACTTCTGGCTCTAACTTTGCGGCTATGGTAGCGGCGCAAAGCTTGCTGGTACCGAGCAGCTCGTACAGCGGCCTGAAGACGGTTCTCCTCGAGGAGCAGTGCATCATCTTGCCGCAGCTGCTCTTGCTCGAGCTCATCGTAAGCGAGCACTCGAGGAGACCCGTATACGAGTTCCGTGGGGAGAACTGCCTCTGCTCCATAGACAAGAGTAAAGGGTGTCTGTCCGGTGGCTCGATTTGGTGTCGTCCTGATTGACCAAAGAGCCGCCGGCAACTCCTCAATCCATTTTCTTCCGCACTTGTGCAGCCTCTCGAAAGTTCTTGTCTTGAGCCCGCGCAGCACTTCAGCGTTTGCCCTCTTCGCTTGACCATTGCTCCTCGGGTGAGCAACAGAAGCGAAGCAGACCTTGGCGCTAAGGTCTTGGACGTACTGCATGAAGGTGCGACTCGTGAACTGTGTGCCGTTGTCGGTGATGATTCTGTTAGGGATTCCGAAACGGCAAACAATTGATCTGAAGAACTTGACTGCTGACTGTGCAGTCACCTTTCTCACTGGTTCCACTTCCGGCCACTTTGTGAACTTGTCGATAGCGACGTACAAGTACTCAAAGCCCCCGACTGCGCGGGGAAAGGGGCCGAGGATGTCGAGCCCCCAAACCAAAAATGGCCAGGACAAAGGGATCGTCTGGAGAGCTTGAGCTGGCTGATGTATTTGCTTGGCATGGAACTGACACGCTTCACACTTGGTTACTTGTGCAGTTGCATCTTGGAGGGCTTCTGGCCAAATGAAACCTTGCCGGAACGCCTTCCCGGCAAGTGCTCTTGCGCCAATGTGGTGGCCACATACGCCTCCATGTATTTCCGCCAACAGCTTCTGTCCATCTTCCCGGGAAATGCACTTCAATCTGACACCATTGAGTCTTCTTCTGTACAGTTCATTGCCGACGAACTGGTACATACTTGACTGCTTGGTTATTCTCTCTATCTCTTCTGGCTCTTCGGGAAGTTCCCCAGTTTGAAGAAAACGGACAATTTGCTGTGCCCAGGTTGGAGCTTGAGGCTCAACAACAAGGACTAAAGGCATCAGTGCCGCTACGGGAACGTTAGCTTCTACGGCAAGAACCTGCGGCTCTGCCGGAGCTGAACGTTCCCCGGCAAGCTCGCCAGGGCAAGACTTGCCGGGAACACCTGCTTCAACTGTACGAACCCTAGGGTCCGCAGGAGCAGACTGTTCCCCAGCAACTTGGTCGTTGACCTTGGGGACCTTGGCGGCGATTTCAGGAAGATCCACCGACAAGTAGTCGCCGGAGACCAACTTTCTCTTCTTGCTTTGCCCAATTGATGGTGTAACAGATGGCTGAGTTAGCTTGAGCATGAAGGTTCCTGGTTCCACAGGTAGCTTCAATGCAGCACACTTTGACAGGCCGTCTGCGATGTCATTTTGAGCCCTCGGAACGTGCTCCATTTGTATGCCTTCAAAGTGTTCTTCAAGCTTTCTCACTTCGTCTACGTAAGCTTCCATCAATGGGCTCTGGTAGCTCTTGTTCACTTGTCGGACAACCAACTGCGAATCTCCCCGCACAATCAGCTTCTTGATCCCAAGTTCTGCTGCAATTCTGAGGCCGACAAGCAAACCTTCATACTCTGCAGTATTGTTCGTCGCTTGCTCCATGGGAAAGTGCATTCGGACAACGTACTTGAGGTGCTCTCCGGTGGGTGCGACAAACAGCACACCAGCACCGGCGCCTTGCAGCGAGAAGGCACCATCGAAGTACATTACCCATTCTTTGCTTGCTTCTTTGGCGGGGATGCTTGTCTCTGGAACTTCTTCGTCTGGTGTTGGTGTCCATTCTGCTATGAACTCTGCCAATGCTCTGCTCTGAATAGTTGAAGTACTCTCAAACTTAAGACCAAAGCTTGACAGCTCCAGTGCCCACTCAACAATCCTTCCTCTTGCTTCTGGATTTTGCAGTATCCTCTTCAGCGGAAAGCGAGTGACCACTGTTATCTCATGTGCTTGGAAGTAGTGGCGCAGCTTTCTCGAGGCCATGAGGAGGCCGAAAAGCAGCTTCTGCACCCCAGAGTATCTTGACCTAGCCCCCTGCAAGAGGGAACTGACAAAATAAACTGGGCGCTGCACCATCTTCTTTCGCACTTCTTCTTGCATCTGCGCTGATTCATCCTTGTCGGGGCCAGAGCTTATCGGAGAAGCCCCCTGCTTGTCGCTGGATGTGCTTGCCGGGGCTGTGGGCTCCTCATCTACCTCCCTTTCCGCTACCAACGCAGCACTAACCACTTGATTGGTCGCTGCTAAGTACAGCAACAACTTCTCTTGTGGCCTAGGTGCGACAAGTATTGGAGTGGAGGACAGGTACCCTTTCAAGTCTTGCAGCGCTGCCTCCGCTTCCGGAGTCCATTTCATTGGACCCGCCTTTTTCAAGATTTTGAAAAACGGCAGGGCACATACTGCAGATTTAGAAATGAACCTGCTGAGGGCAGCCACACAACCAGCAAGTCTCCGTACATCCTTGACACGCTTCGGGGCTTCGATCTGCTCGATGGCTTTGATCTTGTCGGGATTAGCTTCAATCCCCCTCTGGGACACAAAGAACCCGAGAAGCTTGCCGGAGGGGAGTCCGAAGACGCACTTCTCGGGGTTGAGCTTGAGTTGTATCTTGCGCAGGTTTGCAAAGGTTTCTTCTAGGTCTTGAATCAGGGTATCTTTGTCCTTTCTCTTGACCACTATATCATCCATGTAAGCTTCTACATTCCTGTGTATCTGTGGCTCAAAAGCAGTGTGGACTACCCTTGCAAACGTTGAACCCGCATTCTTCAATCCAAAGGGCATACGTATGAAACAGTAAGTGCCACATGGAGTAATGAACGCGGTCTTCTCTTGATCCTCTTCAGCCATGAATATCTGGTGGTACCCGGAGTATGCATCAAGAAATGAAAGCAACTCACATCCAGCCGTGGAGTCAACGATCTGGTCAATGCGCGCCAAGGGAAATGGATCTTTGGGACAAGCTTTATTCACATCAGTGAAGTCTATACAAAGCCTCCACTTCCCATTAGCTTTGCGCACGACAACAGGGTTGGCCAGCCATATGGGATGAAGAACACCTCTAACAAGGCCTGCTGCTTCCAACTTCTTGATCTCCTCGGCGATGAACTCTTGGCGCTCCACTGCTTGCTTCCTGACCTTCTGCTTGACGGGCTGCGCATGAGGACAAACAGTAAGCTTATGCTCAATTACTTTCCTGGGAACGCCGGGGATGTCAGACGGTTGCC
The DNA here is from genome assembly GCA_902687465.1 of Secale cereale. Lineage (NCBI taxonomy): Eukaryota > Viridiplantae > Streptophyta > Magnoliopsida > Poales > Poaceae > Secale > Secale cereale. The sequence continues at coordinate 235,299,198 of LR738714.1, forward strand.
ATGCAAACACATCGACATTCGCCCGCAGGAAAGCAACGAGCGCGCTTTCCTATTTAGGATCGAGCGTGGCACTGATGGTGAAAGTACCACCAGTGCCGTCCTCCTTGGCGGACACCTTCTTGGTTGCAGGCGGAGCTGCCATTCCCTTCTTGCACTTGCCGGTGGAGCTCGATGGTGCGTCCTCGACGACAGCGCAGCACTCTGAAGAGGTGCGTTTGCCGGAGTGGGCTCCAGAGCTCTTGCCGGACTTGGTCTTGTTCTTCCCCCCGGGAGCTTCAGCGGCAAGTGTCTTGCTGTCTGCCACAGCTGCTGCATCCCGGTAGATCTTGTCGGCGCAGATAAGTGCGTCCTTCTTGTCACCGGGGACAGAGATGACGCTTATTGGCCCTGGCATCTTGAGCATGTTGTAGGCGTAGTGAGAGGCCGCCATGAACTTGGCGAGCGCTGGACGGCCAAGTATCCCATTTTATGGCAATGGGATATCGGCAACGTCGAATGTGATCCTCTCGGTCCTGAAGTTTAGTTCTCCGCCAAAGGTTACTGGTAGTGTGATCTTCCCCTTCGGCTTGCTCCTTCCCGGGTTGATCCCTTGGAACGTGCCGGTCTCTTCAAGCTCATTGTTGGGGATCTACAGCTTCCGGATCACAGCGGAGGAGATCAAGTTCAGGCCGGCCCCGCCGTCAACTAGCATCTTGGTGACCTTGAGGTTGCGGATGGTTGGTGAAACCAACATCGGCAAGCACCCGACCGCAGTTGTGCGATTAGGGTGATCCTCAATGTCGAAGATGGTGGGCGTGCTGGACCACTTCAGCAGCTTGCGCGACTCGACGGGTGGCTCTGTTGCATTGACTTCCCGCACCCATTGCTTGAGTTGGCGGTGGAAAGTATGCAGAGAGGCACCTCCATCGACGCACAAAACTTATGTGGCCTTCTGGAACTCCTGCTCGCTGTTGTCTCCGTCGTCCATGTCCTCGTCGTCGTCTTCGTCTTCGTCCTTGTCGCGGCCGCGGGGAGGTCTATCTCCTTGACGCTGCTTGGCCTTGTCGCGGCGTCCTCCCCGGCCATTGAATGGCCGCTTCTTTCCGGACTCTCCTCCACCTCCTTGGGCCTTCTCCTTGTCGCGTCGCTCGTACTCAGCCTTCTGCTGCTCGACGAGGTATTCGACCCTCTTGCAGTTCTGGAGATCGTGGCCTTTGGTGCGGTGGATCTTGCAGTACTGCTTGTCGGAGCCGTCCTGCTTGTCGGCGGCTGCTACAGGGGCAGCTTCCTTGCCGGAGCTACCAGCCTGAGCTTTCTTGGCGCCAGCCTTCTTGCCGGACTGCTCGACAGCTAGTACTTCCTTGTTCTACTTCTTCTTATTGTTCCGCCGCCGGTTTTTCCTTGCCGGGGGTGGCATCCGCACTGTCCGTTTCCCCTGCTCCAACATCCTCTCCGGGGAGTCTTCTCCCCTCTTCAGCGCGTGCGCACTTGTCAGCCAGAGCGTAAAGCTCACTGACGTCTCATATCTAGCACATCGCCATCTCCTCCCTCATCCGACGGTTACGCACGTTCTGATGGAACGCGCTAATAATAGCGGCAGGGTGGACGTCCGGGATGTTGTGCTGGACGCGGCTGAATCTCTGGATGTATTTCCGCAGGGACTCTCCTTCCTTCTGGGCTAGAATGTGAAGGTCGCTCTCCTGGCCGTGGGGCTTGTGGCCGCCCGTGAAGGCGCCGACAAACTGGTGGCACAGGTCTGCCCAAGAAGAGATGGAGTTCTCTGGCAAGTGCATGAGCCAAGATCTGACATTGGGCTTGAGCACAAGCGGGAAGTAGTTTGCTAATATCTTCTCATCCCGTCCCCCGGCAGCCTGCACCGCAATGGTGTAGATGCTAAGGAACTCTGAGGGATGGGTCTTGCCGTCGTACTTCTCGGGTACGTCGGGCTTGAAGTTTTTCATGCTGGGCCACTGGACTTGCCGCAGCTCTCGGGTGAATGCAGGGCAAACTGCCGCGTACGGCAAGTCGCCTGGTTCACCGGGCGCGTGCATGTCGACAGCGGTCCCAGCGCGCTGGTCGAACTGTCGTCGCGCTTCTCTTCGACGCTCGATGCGAGTCCGAGCGTCTTCTTGCCGCCTGTCCTCGAGGACTTGGCATTGGTCGCGGCGAGCTCGCGGATCCGACAACGCCGTGGAGTCGTCGTCGACGTTGATTCGGCGAGTCGGCGATTTCTGCTTCCGCGGCGGGGAGTGCACGGTAGTTGCACCCCCGGCGGTCTTGTCTCCATCAGCCTTCGCTTGGCTGACTTGCCGCAGCCGTGACGTCGCCGGCTGCTGCGGCGTGTCGTTGTTGGCGAAGGCGATGAGGCTTTGGATGGTAGCCCTCCAGTCTTCGGCCTTGTCCGCCGCTGGAGGGAAGTCGAGGAGTAGCTGAGCTCTAGCTAGAGCCTCTGCTGGAGTGGAGGGGAGCGGTGGCGAGCGGTGCGAGGAGCGAGATATGCTCAGACTCCTAACAGCGTTAGAAGGAGCATGGTCTCGTCCCGGCGACCGCCCCTTGCTCGTGCCAGCGCGTTGGCCTTGAGCGTCCCGCGACCCGCCAACTTGTCCTTGGCCCAGCAAGCGGATGGTACCCTGCGTACCACGCCGTCGCTGTTCCGGCACCTCCTGAGAGGGGCGTGGCGCGTGCACGGACGCCGAGGTCTTGGAGTGAGCTCGGTCGTCCGTCTTGTCCTTGGACTTGGCGGCGCCGTGAGTTTCCTCGCCGGCGTCCGTCCTTCCGCCAGCGTCTACCCCACCAACAGTTGGTTCTGGTGGTGGTGGGATCGACGCGGACGGGCCTCCGACTTCCGAAGCCTTCTTCTTCGGCGGCATGCTGATGTAGTCGATGAGGTTGATGAAGTTGACGAAGCTGCTGAAGATTACGCCCGCGTGAACGCCGGATCAGGTTCGCACAACCTCGACGCCCCCTACCTGGCGCGCCAAAGATGTCGGGGAAACTGATCGCCCACGAACACCTATGGGACCGGAGTCCCTTTTTGGTACGGCAAGGGAGCGGAGGGAGCACAAAGAGCGGATCGAGGCGCGCACGCGAGCAGTTTACCCAGGTTCGGGCCGCACGGATGCGTAAAAATCTACTCCTGCCTTGGTTTTGCTATTGAGTTCTTGGCTCGGGAGCAAGAAGATCTACAGTACCGGCTACACCGAGCGTGGGAGTGATCGAGAGTTCGGAACCCCCTCTACGTTGTGCATGGGCCTCCTTTTATAGGTCAAAGGGGTCACCGACAGGTGGCAACGTAGTTGAGGGTAAAAATGTAAAAGTGGTGGTAGTTGTAACAGTGCATGTACAGTGCTCTGTACCTAACCTAGACGGTGGGGGACAAGGGCATTGAATGCCCGTCGCCGTCGCCCCAAATACTGTAAAAAGCGTCCGTCCGGGCGTCTCCGTTCACCACGATGGAGGTCTTGTCATCGTGGCTTGCCACCGTGTACCCCAGGTTACGCAGCCATCTGCCACGCGCCCCTGGAAGGGCCCCAGGGCGATGCGTGGCCAGATGAGCTGGAGCGCAGGCACACAGTGCAAGCTTGTCGCGGCAAGCACCTTGCCGCGCCCGGAAGCTTGTCGCTCTCCGGGCCTTGCCGGGGCGCGCGACGCGCCACGGCAAGTCTTCTGAAATGCTGTTCTTCGGTCTTCCTGGCAAACTCCGTTTGCCAGGGTCTTGCGCTAGAGGGGTGGTCTTGAGTCTGGAGCGGCCTTCCCGGCAAGCTCCTCTTGCCGGGGTCTTGTTTCTTAACTTGAATACTTTGTTCTTGAATGGCTCAAAAGGAACTAGGGTGGGCCTTGGCGAGCGCGTGGCGAGCCCCGTCATGGGACGCTGCTACTGTCCGTGCACAAGTCGGGATACTAAGGTACCCCTACTTAAGTACACCGACGAATGGTTTCGCCGGGGTTGGATTATGTTAGTTGGCATCCCTCTCGATTACAAAAGAACAACCTATATTGCTGATGCGATTAGCACTTTTGGTCGCTTCAACCACTGGCATCAGGATGACCCTATGTAGGTACGCACCCTGGCTTATGTCTCCTTCCCGGCGCCAATTTTAGTGCCGCGTGATGTGGTTTACCGTGAATACACAGATTTTGGAGGTGCAAGAATCTCATGGACCGCTCCACTTTATATTTTGTATGCTGAATTTCCTGATGTCTTGCCTGCTGATGAAGATCCCATGCCCTTCAATGGCAATCCACACCCCCTCCCTGGGCACTTACTGTTCGATAACCATAACTGGGTCATGCCCGAGTTTCCTCAGCTAGGATGGAATGATGTGCCTCCACCTGCACATGATCAATAGGAGGGTATACATGATCAGCCTATCGACCACCAAGAGCAGGTTCAGGATAATCAAATTGAGGATATTCAGTCCCAAGAGTCTGTGGTTCTACAAATGTCTGATGCGTCAGTTAATGATGTAAAGCCTGTTGCAGATGTTGTGGTGTATCAACCTCCTCTGGTACACCCCCCTTTGCACATTGGCATGGTCCTGACAGTATTTGGACCGGAGCTTCCCCCTGTTATGCAATGGAAGCGCAGCTTTGAGAGGATGATGCCATTTATGTGGGTTTCTGAAATACCCAGGACAGTCTCCTGGCCCGTCTTTGATCCAATTACGCTTCCTCTGAACACCTGGGAGTTTAACAGTACTGAATCTGAGTTCAGGATCTCTCTAAAGGAGACACCCAACTCTTGCTTAGCCTGCCCAACGAAAAGACATGTTGCTCGTGCTCTGTGTTTTGATGATATATCAGAACCTGTCGCTGAATCCTTCCAGCTTACAGCCATGAAAGAAATGCCAAGGAAGCGGGGACGCAAGGTTGCGACGCCCCTAGTGGTTTCTGAAGTTCGTCGCAGCGCCTGGCTTAGTGCTCTGAAAGATGGCTTTCACAGAGCACCGTTTCAGAAACCGTGTCTGGGCAAGCAGACCCATGCTTCTAAGAAACGTAGGACCAAAGCCTCTTCTGCGAATCCGAAGGATTAGGAGCTCCCACCTCTCAGCTCGATCGAAGATCTGCAGCGCATTGGAGCTCGTCTGCGCATTGCTCCTGAGAAGCTCACAACGGAGAAGCTTGTTGCTGATCCCTCACAAGCTAGCAGCAACAAGAGTTCCAATGATCAGTAATCATCTCAAGTTGGCGGGTCTATGGCGTACCTTTCAAATCGCCGTTTATCTTTATTTGTGCTTTATTTTGTTGAACTGTGTGGAACTGTTTCTTTCGTTGTTTGGGTGTGGGTCACTACGTGATCTCCTTTTGCTGCTCCTTCTCTTAAGTTGTAATGTATCGGAACAGTTCTAGAGATTGGAAGGTCCTCTGTTGGAATGTGCGGGGACTTAATTCTCAAGCGCGTCAGCTCGCTGTTAAACAAAAAATTGATGAAAGTGGTTGCTCTGTTATATACCTCGAGGAAACCAAATGCACACACATTGACCAACGCTTCCTTCGAAAATTCTGCCCTCGACGCTTTGACAATTTTGCTTATGTTCCTTCTGATGGGGCTTCTGGTGGTATAGTGGTTATATGGAACTCATCTTTCTTTAATGGCCACCTTCTAGTGGCAAAACCTTTCGGGATTGTTCTGGAATTCTGCTCCAAGCACACATCGGAAGTATGGACGTTAGTGACAGTCTATGGGCCTTGTCAGGGTCCTGCTCGGGATGATTTTGTTCAGTGGCTCTATAACCACGATATCAATGCTGATGACAAATGGCTTCTGCTTGGTGACTTTAATTTCATGAGATCGCTTGAGAATCACAATCTTCCGGGCGGCAATGTTAATATCATCTTCTTGTTTAATGAAATTATTGGTCATCTTGGCCTCGTTGAGCTGCCCATCAAGGGTGGACAGTATACCTGGTCTAATATGCAGACGAACCCATTGCTCGAGCAACTTGATTGATTATTTACTTCTGTTTCCTGGACCTATGATCATCCTAACACCTTGGTAATACCCCTGGCACGTACTGCCTCCGATCACGTTCCATGTGCTGTCACTATTGCTACTTGCATTCCCAAGGCTATAATTTTTCGCTTTGATAACTATTGGATCAATCTTCCTGGTTTCTTTGAATGTGTTTCTGCAGTGTGGAACAAAGAATTTAGAAAGCCCAATATTGCTTCTACGATCTCGGCCAAATTTAAAGCTATGCGCTATGCTCTTAAAAAGTGGCATTTGAACATGTCTAAAGTAAAGGCGCTCATTACTGATTGTAATAAGGTCATCTTATTTTTTGATGAGTTAGAAGAGCTTCGTCCTTTAAGTTGGCTAAAAGTGCAACTAATCCCCGGGTGGTTTTGGTAATTAATAACAACATATATATCATTGAACTAATAGTTACTTGAGAATCATTTCAGAGAAGTTCAGTGATATGGGTATGGCAAGGACTGAAGAAGTGGACCCCTCAAAATGCTAAGGCAAGCATTGGCAAAAGCTCAAGACTCCATTTTTGGTTTAGTAATCCAAGATCACATTGAGTCCATAGGAACAGCCAATACTATTAAAAGGGGATGAGGTTATGATGATGATCTGGTTGCTCAAGTGCTTAGTGATACATCTCCTAAACTATCAGCAACTTTCACTGCCATATACACTCATAAGTAATCTCGGTCCCACCGATATTCCAAACACAGTCACACCGAGATGAACCACCTCAGCCATAAGCCAAACCCTAGTAAACTCGGATTTTCCGATTCTGAAATCGGTTTCACCGAAACATGAGTTGCCAAGGTTCTGTAACCTTCTGTCATCAAATCGGTGTCACCGAGATGATGAAGTCGGTCCCACCGAAACTGGTATGCTCTTGTCATTGCACGAATCAGACTAACCGAGATTGTATATTCGGTCCCACCGAAAACCCCAACGTTCACATTATTTGAACTTTCGGTCTCACCGAGTTGTCCACTTCGGTCCCACCGAGATTGCTCAAATGTGTGTAACGGTTGGATTTTGTGTGGAGGCTATTTATACCCCTTCACCCCCTCTTCATTCGTGGAGAGAGCCATCAGAAAGAACTACCACTCCTACCTTACATTTCTGAGAAGAGAACTACCTACCCTTGTGTTGAGATCAAGTTGCTCCACTCCCACCATATGAAGCTTGATCTCTAACCTTCCCAAGTTGCTTTCCACTCAATCCTTTCTTCCACCACAGCCAAATCAGTGAGGAGAGTTGAGTGTTGGGGAGATTATCATTTGAAGCACAAGAGCAAGGAGTTCATCATCATCTACAACATCTATTACCTTTTGGAGGGTGGTGCCTCCTAGATTGGTTAGGTGTCGCTTGGGAGCCTCCGTCGTCGAGATGTGGAGTTGAACCAAGAAGTTTGTAAGGGCAAGGAGATCGCCTACTTCGTGAAGATCTACCCCGAGTAAGGCTAGCCCTCCGTGGGCGTAGGCCATGATGGAATAGACAAGGTTGCTTCTTCGTGGACCCTTCATGGGTGGAGCCCTCCGTGGACTCGCGCAGCCGTTACCCTCCGTGGGTTGAAGTCTCCATCAACGTGGATGTACGATAGCACCACCTATCGGAACCACGGGAAAAATCATTGCGTCTCCAAAATTGCGTTTGCTCTTCTCCACCTCTCTTTACTACATGTGCAATTTACTTTCCGCTGCCTATACTCTAGAATTGCATGTGTAGGGTGATGCTTGACTTGATCATAATTGTGAATCTGCCAAAAACTGTTCTTTGTCAAAAGGCAGAATTTTTATATTTACAAGAAGTCTAATCACCCCCACTCTAGACATACTTTCGATCCTACAAGTGGTATCAGAGCTTTGGTCTCCATTGTATTGGTTTTCATTGCATTGGACTCCATAAGCTTGGTTTCACAACCTAGGAGAGTATGGCGTCTAGTGAGGGTAGTTTTCGTAGAGGTCCTTACTTTGATGGTACAAATTTTGCTAGTTGGAAGCATAAAATGAAAATGCATATTCTTGGTCATAACCCAACCGCATGGGGCATTATTTGTGTTGGTATGCAAGGTGAATTCTTCGAGGAAGGAAAAGTTCCGGATCACGAAGCTACACCGGAAGAATTGCGGATGTTGCAAAACAATGCTCAAGCTTGTGACATTCTCTTCAATGCCTTGTGTCCCGAGGAGTTCAACAAAATCAGCCGTCTTGAGAATGCTAAAGAGATTTGGGATACTTTGGTTGAAATGCACGAAGGTACCGAGTCTGTGAAGGAATCAAAGCTAGATATTCTTCAAGGTCAACTTGACAAGTTCAAGATGAAGGATGGTGAAGGAGTCGCTGAAATGTACTCTAGGCTTGCTCTCATCACAAATGAGATTGCCGGCTTAGGAAGCGAAGAAATGACCGACCGATTCATCATCAAGAAGATTCTCAGAGCTTTGGATGGAAAGTATGACACCGTGTGCACTTTGATCCAAATGATGCCAAACTACAAGACCCTCAAGCCAACCGAAGTCATTGGAAGAATTTTTGCTCATGAGATGACACTTAAGGATAAGGAAGAGCTTCACAGCAAGTCGAGTGGTGCTTACAAAGCTACAAGTGATGCTCCCACAACCTCAAGTGACAAGTTAGTTTCCAATGAAGAGATAAGCCTAATGGTTAAGAACTTCAACAAATTCTACAAGAATAGAGGCAAAGAGAGAAGCTCAAAGTCGAGATCATATGATGAAAAGAGATCTTCTAGTCGTGATCGAAACTGCTACAATTGTGGAAGACCCGGACACTACTCAAATGAGTGTACGGCTCCTCACAAGAGAAGAGAAGAATCTCCAAGAAGAAGAAGTTCAAGAGATGAGTCACCTCGGAAAGAGAGAAGGAGTAGAGATGATCGTTATGAACGAAGACCCTCTCGGAGAAGCAAGGATTCGGAGAGGAAAGACAAGTCATCAAGGAGCTACACAATAAGAAAACATCAAGCTCATGTAGGTGAATGGGTCTCCGGCTCCGACTCCGACAATCAATCAGATGGAAGCTATCACTCCGACTCCGACTACAGTCAAGATGAAGGTGTTGCCGGTCTTCCTCTCGTATCCTCCAACTCCAACTCCTACGACTTATTTGATTCACCAAATGAGGGAATTGGAAGATGCTTCATGGCTAAAGGCCCCAAGGTATCACACCCTGAATTCATTGACTTCAATAGTGATGAGGATGACTTGCTTGGTGAAGATGAGCTCTTGCATGATAAATCCAGTGAGCCTAGTAACGATGAAAATGCTAGTAGTCTTTATAGTCGAGAAGAGTCGAATGACAATGCTATGAAGGAGATTGAGCGTCTAACTAAAGAACTAAACACTCTTAAGTTAGCTCATGAAACAACTCAAGAAGATCATAGAGAGCTCCTAAGATCTCATGAGAAGCTACGCTTCGAGAAGCTCACTCTAGAGCAAGAACATGAGTTTCTAAAAGCGATCAATGACGATCTTCGAAAGAAGAGTTCTTCATATCTTGCCAAACGACTTCTCTTATCTAATTTCTTGCCACCCATTAAGACTAAGCATGACAAGCATAAGAAAAATTCTTCCTCTAGCAGTAACAATAACCATGCTAAATCCAATGTTGTTGCTTCTAGTAGTTCTCTTGATTCCACTAACAATGTTTCAAGCCAAGTTACACTTGAGCAAGAGAATAGTTTATTGAAAGGGATCATAGAGAAAGGTGTCTACAAGAGCCTTGCCGGAAGCAAGAACTTTGAGGAAATTGTTCGCAAGCAAGGAAGGCACCGGAAGAATAGAGGAATTGGTTTTGAGCGAAAGTTCAACGCCGAAGGTGTTGAGTGGGAAGAAGGTCAATATCCTACTCCACAGTTTGTTTCTCAAAAGGAGAAGTATGATCCTACTTCTTCCAATGTGGAACAAGCTCAAGATGACCTTCCACCACAAGACCACAAGCTAAAAGCCAAGGACAAGCTTCAAGAGGAGATTGATGCATTCGTTGAAGCACCTCAAGCCATGGTCAAGTGGGTTCCCAAGGAAACGTCAAGTTCTACTTCGTCAAGCTCAACTACAACCCCAAGGATTCCCATCAAGATGATGTGGATCCCAAAGAAGAAGAACTAGAAAGTTCTTGAGGGTGACTCCGCCAACATACTTCACTCACATTCATTTTGGCAAAGAACTTGTGCAATCAACTTCCATATCGTGCACTAGTTCATGGAGTCACAAACCCTCTTGTTGGTAAGTCAAGGGACAAGGTAATCATTGCTTTCATGGACATCATCTATTGTGAACTTCAATCTATGTCCATGGATATCCTTGTTTGTTCCTTGTGGGACTAACCCATGTAGGTATTGAAAGTGCCCGAATCCAAAGGATAGCTCCCAACTCTTGATGATCTCCATCAACATTGAGCATCCACATCTTCAACATCTACATGAAGTCTTCTACGACAACCCAAGGTTAGTTTGACCCTTTAAAAGGGGTTCTCACATCTAGGGGGAGCTTTGCTCTAAAAAATTGAGCTAAAGCATCTTCAAATGATGTGAACACATCAATGCTTTATGTAAAAGTGGTAACCCCACTTGTGCTTAAACGATGAGTATGACCTATGATCAAATGTTCTCATTTGGCTCCTAAGTCAATATACTCATAAAAAGATGACCTAGTCATCGACAAATTGTGTGTTAATTGCTAGAGTTTTGGTTGTGCATGTTTGACACATATTTCATTTGCTATCTTATTGTGTGAGCATGTTGGATGCATGATTTTATCCATTCGAGGACATCCATTTGTTGTTTTGGTCGTTTTGATTTTTCTGACCAAATGGATGGACAAGAATGCCTAAGTACCTCCCCTAGCTATCTATGCTTTCTTGTCTCAAATTCTATTCATGCTTACATCACAAACTTTGAACAAGTCATTTTCGGACCCTCCGGGTGAGGAGCACTCGGAGCCACCGATCCGTCTAGGGCTAATCTCCAAAACCTTCTAATTGATTTCGGTCAGACCAACTCACTCAAACTCGGTCGAACCGAAAGCATTTAGACTGATCTAGGTTTTCATCTCGGTGAAACCGAGTTGTGATTTTCGGCGTGACCGAAGTGAATAACTGCCTAGCAGTTATCCATCTCGGTGCCACCGAGTTTTACAACTCGGTCCCACCGACAGCAAAGGGGTATATATTCCAAGGGCCGCGCGCGTTGATTCCTCCTTCAAACGTTTCGCCCCCACATCCCTTGCTGCCGTCGCCTTGGTCTCCGGATCGTCGCCGTCGTCGCCTGTGCGCCCACGCCGCAGGTCTCCGTCGCCGTCAACGGCCATCTCCTCCGCGCCGTTGCCGCCGTAGAAAAACTCCACCAAGTTAGGGTGAGTTTTGATCCCACTCGTGCTCCCATCTCCGATTCAATGCACGTTTGGATTGCCTAATATCTTGCCACGATTGAAATCCTCCTGTACACCAGATTGGTTCGTTTGAACTAGATTCGAGTAAAAATTTTAGGGTTAGGTTTCCACGGAACACATCTCGGTGAGACCGATTTTATATTTTCGGCATGACCGATTTGGCCTATGGCCATTGCACTGCACCCTTCGGTCCAACCGAGTTGTGCAAAATCGGTGTGACCGAAATGAAGTTTTGTGAAACCCTAGTGTTTTCGGCAGGACCGAAACCCACTTCGGTCAAACCGAAAGTGGTGTGCCAAGCTCCTGTTCAACACTTCGGATTCACCGAAACTTAAACTCGGTCTGACCGAAATGTCTTCTGTGAAAACTTAATACTGAATTTGAACTCATTTTTTTTTGCAAAAACTTCTGCAGTTTGTGATAACTCTTCTTCTCTGCCTATACCTTATCTATTCATAGGTTGTCAGCCATGTCAGATACCAGTGACAGTCAGAACAGGTCAGAGACACCCATTGCAAACATTCTAGAGGCAGACAGTAGTCCTGATCCTAGTAGCTCATCTGATGATGGTGAGAGGAGTACACCAAGTGGCATGCCTCCTGCAGCCACCAGAGCTAGAAAGGAGAAGAATTCCGATGATGAGGATTCAGATTTCGTTGTTGAGGAAGGGGTGACCTCAAAGCCTAAAAGGAAGGTTGTTGCCAAAGAGCAACAAGGTCAACAATCTAAGAAGGGCACCAGCAAAGTCAAGCAGTCAACTGTTGCTAAGAAGCTGAATTTGGGAGAGGCAGCTGCAAGCAAAGTGAAGAAAACCACCAAGAGAAAGAGGGTAGTGTATAGTGATTCTCATGCAGATGCAGCAGTAGAGGATGAGGATGAGGAAGCACCCCAGCCTCCTCCTCAGAAGCAGAAGCTCATGGGTGATGCCATTAAGGATGGAACCACATCCAAGCCCAAGAAATCTGCTCAAGCTAAGGCAGCTCCAGCAAAGCTTGCTGCCAAGCCCAAGAGGACCGTCAGAAACATTCCAGTGTCTGAAAAGAACAAGGATGATGTGCCACCAGCTGAGTCTGATGATGAAGGACAAGTTTTGCTGAAACTTCGTCCAAAACTGCCACTCCATAATGATGCTCATCCTCAAGCTGAGGACATGAAGGCAAGGAAAGATAGAGGTCTCAGGCTATGGAGACAAACTGACCCATATGCCGTGAGGAGAAGAACTGCTATAGATCCCAGATTTCACACCAGAGAGCAGCAGGACTTCTATGAGACCGTGTTGATGGACAAGAAGCCCATAGTCGCAGACACCAGATATGTTGACTGGAAGTACATTGACAGTGAAGAGCACAGAGATTTCTTTCCACATGTGCATGAAAGTTTCACTGCATGTGGAGTTGCAGATTTCGTAGGTCAAAAATTGACCAGTTGGAACAATGAGATGATAATGCAATTTTATGCCACAGCTCACTTCTACCCTGATGGAAAGATTACGTGGATGACTGAAGGTCAAAGGTTCTCTTCTTCTGTTGAAGAATGGGTAGAAATTCTGAATGCTCCAGTGCAACGAGAAGATGATATTGATGTATATGGGATTCCAAAGAAGAATCATGAATCCATGAAAAACATGTACAAAGAGATTCCAGCAGCGGATCTGGAAATCTGGAAGCTCGGCTCAGTCTACCATCTCCAGGCAGGCCTACCTACCTCTAATACCATTTTGAGGCATACCTTGATGCCCAAGTCTGGAGATCATCGCATGATCAGAGGATACTCTATCAACATGCTGCATATACTTGATGAGAAAGCACCTTTCAAGGTGATGGACTTGATGGTAGAGACCATTAAGAGGACTGCAGCTGACCAGAAAAGGTCATGTGGATTTGCCCCGCAGATTCAGATGCTTATCAATGCCAAGTTTGGCACGGGCAAATTCTTGTTGGATAGAAAACATTTACCGCTGCAGCCAGAGCATGAAGACAATGTTGTTGTGATGGATGAGGAGGATCCGACATCTGTTGAAGGTCAAGCCAAGATCAAAGCTGCTAAGAAAGCCAAAGCTGACAAAGCAGCAGCAGCAGCAGCTAAACCAAAGAGTTTCGGAGAGCAAATTCTTGAAGCTACTCAAAAGATTGAACAACGCCTGGCCAGCATTGAACAGTCTCAGGAGAGCTTAGAGAGGATTGTTGACGAGAAGATCCATGCTCTGGACGTGAAGCTGACTGAAGTACAAGTGACCGTCAACAAGCTAGAGGCAGACATTGAGGAAGCAAAGCAGGATAAGGCAGAGCTTATGCGTGAGTTGCAGGATGACTTAGTCCATAATTCTCATCGACAGACTGCTCCGGTTCCCAAAGGATCCCGATCAGCTGCTATTCCAGTGACTGACACCAGGACTACAGCTTCAGCACCTCCCACATTTCCAGCAGTTACTCCAGATCCAGCTCCAGTGTCCACTCCTCCAGCACAGACATCAGCTGAAGTCTTCGCCGATGCTGTCATATCAACTCCGACATCAACCCAGACGGGAGCCGCCAGCAGAGTCCACAGTGACGCTTAGCTCTATGCTTTTTCGAACTTTTTGGTAACTTGTTGCCAAAGGGGGAGAAATTGTATAGATCATAGGGCTTCGAGAGAGAGAGTGCTCTTTCGTTCTTTTGCGGTTTCTTTGAGATACTTTTGGTTTTCGAGACATTCAGTGTGCTTGATACTCCGTTAGATGCTACCTTAATGTGTGATTGGTCGTACTATGCTTTAATGTGTGCTTAATGCTTATCATATGCCATTCCTATCTCGTATGACTATTTACTCATGTCTTGGTGATTGGGTGCATGCTGTTCATTCTTATCATTTTGTGCGCTCCACCAAGATGTATGTGACATGGAAGAGTGACCCATGATCCTAATCGATTGTGCATTTGCATTCAAACGCAAATTTTAAATAATGCACAAATTTAGGGGGAGCTCTTGCTTATCACATACTTCTCAAAGCGACAATATTATTCATTGATTATATCCTTTGTCGAAGCTTTGATCTATATGTTGTCATCAATTACCAAAAAGGGGGAGATTGAAAGTGCAACTAATCCCCGGGTGGTTTTGGTAATTAATAACAACATATATATCATTGAACTAATAGTTACTTGAGAATCATTTCAGAGAAGTTCAGTGATATGGGTATGGCAAGGACTGAAGAAGTGGACCCCTCAAAATGCTAAGGCAAGCATTGGCAAAATCTCAAGACTCCATTTTTGGTTTAGTGATCCAAGATCACATTGAGTCCATAGGAACAGCCAATACTATTAAAAGGGGATGAGGTTATGATGATGATCTGGTTGCTCAAGTGCTTAGTGATACATCTCCTAAACTATCAGCAACTTTTACTGCCATATACACTCATAAGTAATCTCGGTCCCACCGATATTCCAAACTCAGTCACACCGAGATGAACCACCTCAGCCATAAGCCAAACCCTAGTAAACTCGGATTTTTCGATTCTAAAATCGGTTTCACCGAAACATGAGTTGCCAAGGTTCTGTAACCTTCTGTCATCAAATCGGTGTCACCGAGATGATGAAGTCGGTCCCACCAAAACTGGTATGCTCTTGTCATTGCACGAATCGGACTAACCGAGATTGTATATTCGGTCCCACCGAAAACCCCAATGTTCACATTATTTGAACTTTCGGTCTCACCGAGTTGTCCACTTCGGTCCCACCGAGATTGCTCAAATGTGTGTAACGGTTGGATTTTGTGTGGAGGCTATTTATACCCCTCCACCCCCTCTTCATTCGTGGAGAGAGCCATCAGAAAGAACTACCACTCCTACCTTACATTTTTGAGAAGAGAACTACCTACCCTTGTGTTGAGATCAAGTTGCTCCACTCCCACCATATGAAGCTTGATCTCTAACCTTCCCAAGTTGCTTTCCACTCAATCCTTTCTTCCACCACAGCCAAATCAGTGAGGAGAGTTGAGTGTTGGGGAGATTATCATTTGAAGCACAAGAGCAAGGAGTTCATCATCATCTACAACATCTATTACCTTTTGGAGGGTGGTGCCTCCTAGATTGGTTAGGTGTCGCTTGGGAGCCTCCGTCGTCGAGATGTGGAGTTGAACCAAGAAGTTTGTAAGGGCAAGGAGATCGCCTACTTCGTGAAGATCTACCCCGAGTAAGGCTAGCCCTCCGTGGGCGTAGGCCATGATGGAATAGACAAGGTTGCTTCTTCATGGACCCTTCGTGGGTGGAGCCCTCCGTGGACTCGCGCAGCCGTTACCCTCCGTGGGTTGAAGTCTCCATCAACGTGGATGTACGATAGCACTACCTATCGGAACCACGGGAAAAATCATTGCGTCTCCAAAATTGCGTTTGCTCTTCTCCACCTCTCTTTACTACATGTGCAATTTACTTTCCGCTGCCTATACTCTAGAATTGCATGTGTAGGGTGATGCTTGACTTGATCATAATTGTGAATCTGCCAAAAACTGTTCTTTGTCAAAAGGCAGAATTTTTATATTTACAAGTAGTCTAATCACCCCCCTTCTAGACATACTTTCGATCCTACATTGGCCCGAAACAAATTTTCAACGTATTGTCAAGATTCACCTTGAGGAAATTTTGCACCTGCAATTCATTTATTGGAAACAACGCTGTACTATCAGGTCTATCAAAGTTGGTGAAGAGAATACAATTTTTTTCATGCAATGGCAACAGAGAGATATCGCAAGAACACAATATCCTCGCTCAGAAATGCTGCGGGAGATGTGATCATTGATCACCAACAACTGGCGGGAATGTTCTGGTCATATTTTAAACAGCGAATGGGCCGTGCTAAGGGGATCCAAATGGGCTTCGATCTAGACACCCTTATATAGAAGGTGGATGGGCTCGAAAATTTATCACGGCCTTTCTCTGATGATGAGGTGGAGGATGTTATCAAACGCATGCCAACTGATCGTGCTCCTGGGCCAGATGGCTTCATAGGTTTGTTCCTAAAGAAATGTTGGCCTACTCTAAAAGCTGACTTTATGAAGCTTGTCAGGGCTTTTTATGATGGTACATGCGATCTGGAGTGTCTGAGTTCTTCATTAATTACACTCAATCCCAAGAAGTTATGCCCGGAAGTGGTTGGTGATTTTCGGTCAATATCATTGACTAACACTTTCTTAAAGTTTCTTACAAAGCTTTTAGCCAATCGGCTGCAACAAGTGATCCTTAAATGCATACATAGAAACAAGTATGGTTTTCTTCGTTGCCGCTCAATTCAAGATTGCCTTGCTTGCTGCTTTGAGTACATCCATCAGTGCAAAGCTTCCAAATGACCTATAGTTTTACTCAAGCTTGGCTTCACCAAGGCTTTCGACACCATCGAGCATGAG
Source organism: Secale cereale (assembly GCA_902687465.1). NCBI lineage: Eukaryota > Viridiplantae > Streptophyta > Magnoliopsida > Poales > Poaceae > Secale > Secale cereale. The sequence continues at coordinate 235,315,921 of LR738714.1, forward strand.
ACTATCCTCAGAATGCTGCAGTGTAAGGGCTTCAATGATCGATGGACTGGTTGGGTAGATGGGCTGTTATCTTCTGGCTCTTCTTCTGTTTTGTTAAATGGGGCTGGTCAACACTTTATGTGTCGTACTGGAGTCCGACAAGGAGATCCTCTTTCCCCTTTGTTGTTTGTTATTGCAGTGGATCTCCTCCAATCAGTGGTGAATGAAATGTGTGCTAGGAATATCCTCACAATGCCCATACCAACAATCTCTAATGATTACCCGATCGTACAATACGCGGATGACACACTTATCATCCTGCCCGCCGATGATGGCCAGATCCTTGCACTCAAACAGATGCTTGAAGAGTTTGCACTGGCCACTGGTCTAAGGGTAAACTTCAGCAAATCCTCTATAATCCCACTGAATTTGTCTGAGGAAGAGGGCTCAATAATAGCTCCATTATTGGGCTGTGAAGTGGGCTCTATGCCCTTTACCTACTCGGGTCTTCCTATGGGCACCTTTCGGCCATCCATAGCTGATCTGTTGCCGCTTGTGGACTGTATTGAGCGACGTTTATCGGATTCATCATGCGTGTTGAATCAAGGTAGTCGCTTGCAATTACTACAATCTGTCTTGGCATCCATGCCTATATATTTCTTGTGTTCATTATCTTTGCCCCAAGGCATCCTCAAACAATTAGAGCGGATCATGTGGCAATGTCTTTGGAGGGGCAACTCTGAGACCCCTCGCCAATCTCTGGCTGCCTGGGATCTTATATGTAAACCGAAGAAGTATGGTGGGCTCGGTGTTACTGTCACATCCCTAGTCAGTGCTTGCATTAGGACTAGCTAGAGTGTGCATCATGTTTACTTTCCACAGAAACTTGAAATGGGAATGACAGAAACCCCAGCACCCCTCTTCTAACAACTAGGGTTTGATAAAATCTTTTCCAATGTACCCAAAATGCCCTTCAAAGATGTTCATCATTTCTGCCTTGGTCTTAAACCTCTGCCAAAAATGGTGCACAATTTTCTAGGACATCCAAGGTCTCTGGATTAATTCATATGGTATTTGCATTTGGGCATTTAAATACTATAAAATATTTTATGTGCCCAAATAATCATAAACTAAAATGTTCCATATTGTTCATATTATATACAGTGGGCATGACTAGTTTTATGAGCTATAAAAATGTTCTAGCATTTTTATTAATTCAACAAAGTTACAAAAGAAATGAAACAGAAAGTAAATAGAAAAAAAAGGAAGAAGCAGACTTACCTGAGCCCACCTACCTGCCTGGCCCAGACGGCCCAGCCCACCAGGGGCATGCCCGTCTTCTACCCGTGCCAGCGCACGAAGCAGCTCGGTGGCGAGCGCCGCCGACGCGCCGGCCACCTCCTGCCTGCCTGGCTGCTCCCTCCGACGCCCTGGATGGCCCTGGACGTCGCCACGCAGACCCCCTCGACCCCCTCGACCGCTCCCCTCTCTCCTTGCCTCGTCTCCCTCGCTTCGTGCCTCGTGGCCGAGCGCCACCGTCGCCACCGACGCCGTTCGCCGTAGCCACCGTGCCTCTCTCGCCCAGCTGTTTTGCCCAGAAGCTCCGCCTCGTCCTCCTCGTCCTCCGCACCAAGCTACACGATGCCAGAAGCCCTGCTTCAGCCTCACCGTCGCCGTCTTCAACCTACGGCCATGGAGATCGCCGGCGACCGTGCACCCGCCTCGACGCTTCTCCGAGCCCGCTGAGCATCTCATCCGCCTCCCTGTGAGCTCCTGAGTCGAACCCCTCTCCTCCCCGCTCCGTTTTCTCGCCGTAGATGCCGCCCCCTTGCTCGCCGTAGCACGCCGCCGCACAAGCCCGCCGTCGACGAGGCTCCGGTGCCCATTTGGCTCCGTGCACATGCCCGTCGTCTTCATGAGCGCTCGTAGCACCCGTAGGAACCAACCGTTGGACCTCCGGTGCCCTATGCCGTAGTTTTCATCGGCACCCGAGCTCCGGCCGCTTCCGTTGAGGTCGCCGCTGTCGTTTCCGGCCACCCCAGCTGGTCCGGCCTGTCCCGTTGGATGCGCGACTCCTCTAGCTCTCTGTAGATGCCCTCCGCCGCTAATTTGGTCATCGGAACGCAATTTACGAGTTGCGCCGCCGTCCTGGCTCTCGTCGGCGGCGAGACGCCGGTGGGGTTGACCTGTTTTAACCACGCCTGGACCCCCCTGTGTCACTGACATGTGGGGCCGGCCGTTGACTAATTTCAGTTTAGGTTTTTAATTAAGTACTAATTGCTGACATTAGTTTAGTGAGCCACTGACATGTGGGGCCCAGCCCTTGTTAACTTTTAGTTTAGTGTTAAGCTCTTTTTAGTTAGTACTGAGAGACTGACATGTGGGACCCACTGGTCAGGTTTGACCTGGACGCCCTGTTGACTGGCTGACGTTAGCATGATGTCATGCTGACGCAGTAAAGGATTTTTTGGGATTATTTGTTTTAAAAACAATTCAGGAAATTGCAGAAAATGCTTTAAACTTCAAAAAATCATATAAATTCAACAGTAGCTCAGATGGAAAAGATTTATATATGAAATTGATCAGAAAAATCCAATCTTTCCAATGGCACTGGTTTCATGCTTGTTTGAGCAAGTTAACCTTGCTGTTTACATTAAAACATGATAATGCACTTAAATAAATAATAGTTTGGGTTTCAATTTGAATCTTTGATTCAAATGGGCTCAAACCCTTTTGTTTATAGTTGCATTAGCCCAAAACACATGCATCTTGCCATATCATGAGCATGCATCATATTGTTGCATTTATTTGCTTATTGATTGTATCGCCGATGTTCTCCGTGTTAGGTCCTGCTCCCGAGGATACTTCGGCGTATCCAACTGAAGAGCAGTACCCGACAACCACTATGTCAGGCAAGCAATCATTGATCATTCCGATACAAACCCATCTTCTTGCTCCTCCTCTCTTTTACTGCATTAAGGCAACAGCGTGTGAACTGCTACTTGCTGCGGTAGTTGAACCCTATTCCCTTGCATGAGCTGTCATTGCCACAGTAAATAGTTGAAACCCACTAGCATGTGTAGGAGTTGTTTGAGCCATGTGATGTGTGATCCACCAGGCTATTTGTTTATGTTGGCTTCTATGCTTAGAGTTGTGTCAGGTCTGGTTCATCTGGGTGATGGATCAGAGTGAAATGATCATATCGGTAAAGAGAGGGAAGTGTGGAACACGTTTGGTAAAGGTATCGATGAAAGGCCATGTAGGAGTACGTGGTGGGTTGTTTCATTGGAACCGTCTATAGGACCTGAGATCTATATGTGTGATTCAAGTTACAGTTACTACCACGCATTGGGCTCCGGGCGCTCCAAGCCCTCTCGTCTTATTAACTGCCCTTGTTCTCTGTCCAGGAGTTGCAACTAGCTTCTGGTGTTTGTATTTTACTGGTGGTCGTGCACAGCGCTGACCCTCGGGGTGGGCTGTGATGCGACAGGTACGTGGCACGGTGTACCGGTTGCCCGTTTGGTGACTCGGGAACCCTGTACACATCGTTTGGGGCCGTGAGCGACACCCCGGCCGAATCTCCCCACAATTGGAACCCAAATAGGCGATAAACCTGGACGAGAGACTTGTGTAGTTAGTCAGGTCGTGGCCGACACCCTCGCTGGGCTTCCGCTTGAAGGTTGCCGAGTACATGTCGAGTAAACGGCGATAAGTGGTGGAAGCTTGTGTGAAGAAGTACACCCCTTCAGGGTTACCAATCTATTCGAATAGCCGTTGTTCGCGGTACGGACTACTTTATTACTCTTACAGTTCATAGACAAGTTGATGGATACTACTAAAAGCCTCACGACAAGTGTGAGTGCCATGGATGGCCCTTCCGTAGGATGACGGAAGAGGATCCTCGGTGGTGTATTGTTGTGGTGAGTAGAGGACTCGTGTACGTAGTAATATCTTGCAATCTGTTGAGAGTTGTAGTATAGGTTAGCCAAGAGTCAAAGCTGGCTTTCTGCTATGAACTCCACTACCCCTGTTGATAACGTTGCATGTATGATAGGTTCTGTTGTAAGACTTGCTGAGTACCTTTGTACTCATGTTTTCTTAATAACTGTTGTAGAGGAGAACCCTGCCCCTTCTGATGGGTTCTACATAGACGTTGACGTCGACGAGTAGCTTGCTACCCAGACGGAGATCTGGAGCTTGTGAAGGGCCTTGTAGATAGTCAGGCTACACCAAGCCTGTTTTATTTTCCAAGTTGTCTGTACTCAGACATGTTAGCTTCCGCTTGTGCTTGTATGACTGTATGACTTGAGTGTTGGGTCATGTGACCCCTACCTATATGGATATGTTATGTATGGCTCTTGGAGCCTCTTAAATAAAGTACTTTGAGTCATAGAGTTCTGTTGTGATGCAATGTTGTATTTGCACATATTGAGCATATTGTGTGTATGATTGAAATGCTTGGTATGTGTGGGATCCGACACCTAGTTGTTTTCCTTTGGTAGCCTATCTTACAGGGAAATGCCTCCTAGTGCTTCCAATGAGCCTTGGTAGCTTGCTACTGCTCTGAACACGTAGGCTGGCCGGCATGTGTCCTTCTTCGTTCCTATGTCTGTCTCTTAGGGGAAATGTCACGCGTTGTTCCTTTAAGTCCATGTAGCTTGCTACGACTTGGGTTCATACGTTGATGACCGACACGTTCGTTGCTGGGTCATGGATGCCTGTCTCTGCAATTTAGTGCCACTTTTGGTTTATAACTAGCCATGTCGGCCCAGGTTCTCTGTCATATGGATGCTAGCGACACTGTCATATACGTGTGCCAAAATGCGCAAACGGTCCCGGGCCAGGTAAGGTGGAAACCGTGGGGATACCGTGCGTGAGGCCGCAAAGTGATATGACGTGTTACAGCTAGATTAGTGTGACTTAGGATCAGGGTCCTGATAGTTACGCACCTGGGTACCCAGAATGAAGCCTTGCTAATGAAACACTTATACAAGTTCTTCAACAAGCTGGATATACCTTGGGTCACTCTTATCTGGGAAACATATTATGGGTCTTCGCTCCCTCATGCTACTCAAAGTTGTGGGTCTTTTTGGTGGCGTGACGTTCTCAGCCTCTATGATAAATTCTGCACCCTTGCTATCCCACAGGTGCACGTAGGTGATACTGTGATCTTCTGGCGGGATCATTGGCACATTGATAACAGAGTAGTCTCTCCGAGGACAAGGTTCCCACGCCTTTATTCATTTGTCATCAATGATCTGATCACCATAAAAGATTTCTTTGACATGCCAAATGAGACTCACAACTTCCACCTGCCATTGTCTATGGAAGCCTTTGATGAACTTCAACAGCTCCAACTTTTGTTGGCTTCTATACATATTGATCCAGAGAGTAGGGATATCTGGAGGTGGCCCTCAAAGTCTGGAACCTTCCAATCTAAGCTCTACTATGAGTTCACCTTTTCTCATCAGGTGGTTGACCCTATCTTCAAGTGGATTTGGAAATGCTCCTGTACCCTCAAGATTAAAGTTTTCGGATGGTTACTCTTAATGGATCGGCTAAATACAAGAGATATGATGCAACGAAGGCACTGGCACTTGCAAGATGACACCTGTGTCTTGTGTCATCTACCTAGCCACGAGGATTGTGTGCACCTTTTCTTTACTTGTTACTTTAGCCAGAGAGTTTGGAATTATCTTGGCATCTCTTGGACCTCAAACAGCAACCAAACTACATACACCATGGCTCTGGCAGCTAGACAGGAATTTGGCCTCCCTTTCTTTACTGAAGTAGTTTTTACTGCTACTTGGAATATTTGGACTCAAAGAAATGGCAAGATCTTCATAAATGAGCAGCCCAGCTTCAGAGCCTGGAAGAGAAACTTTGTGCATGATATCTCTTTGTTAGCTCATAGGATCAAATGTAAATATAGGGATAACCTCCTCTCTTGGATAGCCTCCCTTCAATAGCTTTGTTGTAAGTTTTTCTCTTTTCCTCTGTACATAGGTTCTCCTGAACTTCTTTACTTTGTACCTTGTTCCAGTTTGGGTTTAAGTTTTAATAAAGATCTGTGAGGCTGTTGCCTTGCAGAACATAGTCAAAAAAATGTCAAAATCGTAGCGGTTAAGCGATGGTGGTTGCTGAAGTGGTGGTGGTATGCGAAAGGTTTGGTGGGATACCGAACGAAAAATGGCGGGTACTGAGTGCAAAGTGTTGCGGATGGGGAGGGTTTTGGCTGCGGGAGGCTGGATGTCCGGGCCAGGCCGGATGTTCGGGGCACGGGCCGGATGTCCGGGGTGCCCAAGGCCCTGATGTACTCTGTGAACTAGATGACTTCCGAGGCCAAATTCGTCGGATTTTGCGGATAAAAATTGGGGGAAATGTGGGGAAAAGCTAGATCCACTCGTGGCACAGCAAATCCATGGAACAAATTCAACAAAATCTTGTCAAATCAATAGATCACAAAAAAATTTGGGGCTATTTTTGGTGGGGAATCTTCGAATTTGGGGAAGAACACAACAAAATCAATCTATAAAACGTTGGGGAGGCTCCAAATTCGTGAGAAACCGTGGCTCATGATACCATATGATGCGAGGTCAACCCGATCTAGGATGATCTTTCACGAAGAGGAGGGAAACCCACGATGAACACGAAGAACACAAAGGGGAAAACACAGGAAAATGCAAGAGGATCACTCAAATAACCATGAAGATGGTCACACAAGTGCTAGATCCACGATACATAAAGAGATACACGATCCACGGTCAACAACGGATGATGCAAGGTAGTATTCTCCGGGAGGAGGTCTTGAGGGTATCCCGTAGGATCTACTCCGGAGCAGAGGTCTTGAATCTGTGTGGATCTTCCTCGTAGAGGGGCCGCAGTCACTCTCGAGGAGATGAACCACTAGTGGATGAGCAAGGCTCTAGGTTTTTGAGCTATCACAATGCTAACCCTAGAAAGAGGTAGGTGAAGGAGTGTATATTAGTCTAGAGGGCGAGGGGATACATAGGCCATCTCCGAGACGAAATGCATGCAGGCATCAGGAGCCGGATGTCCGGGCGTCAGGCCGGATGTCCGGGCTATTGGGAGGCGCCGGATGTCCGGGTTTGGCGCCGGATGTCCGGGCTAGCGGGGCAAGCCACGGGTATGCTTCTGTGGTGGCGCCGAATTTCCAGGCTCGAGGCCGGATGTCCGGGCCCTGCCGTGCCGGATGTTCGGGGCCGGGCTGAATGTTCGGGCCGTGTAGCTTCGGCTGCGTGGGCTCTTCTATAGATGCTGGTCCACGGGCCGGACGTCCGGGCCAGGGTGCCGGATGTCTGGGGCCTGGGACCTTCTCCAGCTTCACTTGATGCAATGCTTCATCCGTGAACTTGGTGACTTGTCCATCTTCATGAGCCTCTCCGATGGGGTCTTCTTGGTACCTGAGCACACAAAACACATCCACCTGATGTAGTAGCCATGTCTCACATGATTCATATGGAAGTTGGACTAGGAAAGATGTCACCTCGGTCTCGAGAGCTCTTGCACGGGCACGAGTCATTGGTCCTTGAGGTACTTGGTGAGGCGCTGGTGGATGCGCCGCATCAGATGGCATCGCGGCCGGGTGGTCGGCACGGCTCCAGCTGATGGGCCTCTCAGACCAGTGCATGAACTCCGGGGTTTCTATGGCGACAACGTTCACCTCCCGGTGTTGTTGACGCCGGCTGTACTTGTCATCAGCCACACTTGTGAAGACGACGTAGGCTCCATGTGCTTTGGGGAACTCATCTTGGACTGCGCCGACTGGTCGAGCCGCCGACTGCCGAGGAGGCGGAGCTGGCAGGCCGGCAGACGAAAGGGGCAGGACCTTGCCCTTGGCGATTCTGGTGAGCCAGTGGCACTTCCAAGTGGTATGGTCAGACGGCTTCGCACCACTGTAGAACTTGAAGGGAGCGTCAAGGGTCTGCTTGAAGGAGAAAGCCGACAACCATGCAGGCTTGCCGCCCTTCTGACGCTTGGGGCCGGCTTGCTCTTCCGGCTGCTGGTCTTTGACAGTTGCCACTTGTCGGTTGGTAGAAGCCGGCTGCAGGGTCTTGCGCTTGTTGTCAGTTCGCTGCGGTCGCTGGCTGGATTCACTAGCCGCCGTCCGAGGAGTCGGAGGGATCATCTTCCCGGACGCATCCACTTGTAGCTTCGACTTCATGGAGGAGTCGACCGTGGCGTACTTGTCTGCTATGATCAGCAGCTCATCTAGCATGGTGGACTCGCCAGAGAGGAGGTTGTGCTTGATCAGGGTGCCTTCTCTGCACCCGGTGGTGAAGTACTCAATGGCTTGCACCTCGTGCACCCCTTCACAAGAGTTACGAAGCTCGGCCCAGCGCGTTAGATAGTCGTCGGTGGATTCAGTCGGCCCCTGGATGCACATGGAGAGTTGGCGGGGCTTGGGCGGCCGCTTGTAGGTGCTGGTGAAGTTGCGGGTTAAGACGTTGGTGAAGTCTAGCCAGTTGTTGATGCTGTATGGCTTGAGGCTGTTCAGCCATGCCCCTGGCCATGCCCTGGAGCATGAGCGGAACGCACTTCACGGCAACGTGCTTATTGCCGTTTGCTATGTTGACAGCCATGGAGTAGTCGACCAGGCAGTCCTCTGGCTTCACGAAGCCATTGTACTTCTGAGTGTCTCGGGGGAGCGAGAATCCTTTGGGAAAGGGCTCGTCGCGAATGCGGGGGCCAAAACAAGGTGGCCCGATTGCATCTTCTTCTTCTAGCACAAAGAATCGAGCGAACGGATAGATCCGGTGGCGGGCATCATTCTCTCCAACTCCTTCACGATGGCCCAACCGGCCACCGAGAGTCGGGTGGTCAACATGCGGTGGGGAAGCGCGCCTCTCCCTACGGGGAGGAGGAGGCGGGCGATCGTCCTACTGTTCCACCGCTCATGGACGGCCGTCTTGGTCACGCTCGATCGTGACGTGAGTGCACCGACTGCGACTGGCAGCCGACTCTTGATTTTGCCGATAGGGAGTGCCGCATGTTGGAGTCCGGGAGGCAGCCCCTTTCTAACGGTGAGGGGAATGATTCTCGGCACGCGCGCCAAGATCCAGCATGCGGCGGAGAGCCTCCTCTGCTCGGCAGCCGCGTGCTGGATCCGTGCCATCATGTAGCGGCACTCGTCGCCCTCCACGTGGTCTAGCTCATCTGATGCCGCCTGCGCGGCACGTAAGTTCTCCATCGGGGTGGCGTAGACCGGGCGTCCGGCCCCCTGCATGCTGGCGATGGCAGCGCCCTGCTGCCGGATTGCGCCAGCCCGGCTTAGCTCGCCAGCGGATGGTGTGCCACCCACGACGCGGTCGATTTTGCGCTGATAGGCTTTAGTGAGGCGCCTCATGGTCGCTAACTAGTTGGCGCTGTCAAGGAGCGAGATGCAGAGCATTTCCAGTGTCGCGCCATCGGTCCCCGCAGCTATAGGGGCGGACAGACCCGGCACTGCCGCCTGCAGCGGGTCCTGGACGGCGCCGTCAGAGGCTCGGTCGTGGCTAGTAAACATCACCTCTATGATGGTGCTGGTGCTAGCACCGCTGATCGCAGGAGGGAGCGGATCGTCGATGATCACCATGTGGCCGGGGAAAGCGTCAGTAGACGCTGCGTCTAAGTCAATGAGCATGTCGACGGGCGGGGCGGTGGAGCCAACTAACTTCAGGTCAGAAGCAGACTAGCTGGCGATGTGGATCTTACCAAGGAGGTGGACGAGGCAGATCTTGGCGCTTGCTGCTCCCGCGTCGCACGCGGGCTCGTCAGCGATGTAGAGGTCGCCAAGGATGTCGACGAGGCGGCTCTTGGAGCCAGCTACTCCCGTGTCCGGCGCGGGCTCGCCAGGGAGGCGGATCCCGCCGAGGAGATCGGCGAGGTCGCTTGCCGCACAAGCGGCTTCCCTGCCGCGAAGTGCGTTGGCGCTAACGCCATCGGGCGTGGCCAGCTGGCTGTGCTCGTCAGGAAGGAAAAGGGTTCCCGTCCAGAACGTGTTTCCGGACAATGGTGCACCTAGCCCCATAGTGGGCGCCAAATGTTCGGGGTTTCGTGCAACATATGCCAAATGATGGCTTATCATGGAGGGGGTCAATAGTACGTCGCTGGGTCCTAGAAATGGGATTAGGCGATATCTCAAACACATACGAGATTTAGCCAGGTTCGGGGCTCTCCGAGGAGATAACACCCCTAGTCCTGCTCTGCGGGGGCTCCGTGTCATGACTATCATCGACAAGGTAGCTGCAAGGGTGCTCCTTGAGTTGTTTTGCTAGAGGAGGAAGAAGAGTAAGGCTAGCTCTAGCTTGTCCTCCTATGGATGAATGTATGGTGGCCGAGGTTCTGAACCCCTTGCATGGGGAAGACTAGGGGGTTTATATAGAACTACTCCCCAGGGGTACAATGGTAATCCGGCGAGTGTAGGATCCGACCGTCAGTGTCTCTTGGCGCCGACTTCTCCGCTGGCTGCTGGGCCCTGCCGCTTGGTGGGTCCCACCGGCTGCCGAAGACTCGGCTGACAGGTAGGAACGCCGTTCGCGGGTCAGGCTGGCTGCTTTATACTGCCACCTTGCCTCTGATGACAGAGGCTTTGTTGGGGGGCGCATGGCTACAGTCCCGCCGCCTAGCGGGCTCTCACTGTAGCCATACCCCGTCGTATCAGCTTAATGGTTCACACACTCCGAGGGAAGGGAAGGCCGCCTGCTGGTAGTCGGCCCACCCTTGGCGCCGCCTGCCGACGGTTCGCCGTCTTCTATTGTCCTGCAGACAGGTAGGGCCCGCCGCCTATGGGCCGTACCGACCGCCTGTCATGGGAGCGTGGTCCTTTCTGACATAGGCGACGTCATGGGCGGCGTGGCTACAGTGGCGTGCCGGGCAAGGGGTGTCCGCATGGTACACCCACACTGTGGCCATGCTCTGCCCTAGATTCAGGGGCGACATGTCGCACTGTAGCCACGTCCCGTCTTGTCGTGGTTGAATGGGTGCAGACTTTGAGGGGGAGCCGGGCCGCCTGCCAGAGGCCGGCTCTCTAGGGCCGCCTACTGGTAACCTGCCGCCCATTGTCAGTCGGCCATTTGGGCCAGACGGCCCGAAGGGTCAGCCTTGCAGCCAGATGGTTTGAGGGGCGCAACTAGCCCCGATGTCTTGAAATACTGTAGGGTGTTGATGAGGATACCTATGGTCAATATCTCTGATAATGATACACATCAACAATCTTTCTACCGTCAACACCAACTTTCTCCCCTCTATGCATCGGTGTAACCTCTCTATCCCGCTATAATTCTCTACTTAAACATGGTGCTCAACTCCATATATTATTTCCCAATGATATTTGGCTATCCTATGATGTTTGAGTAGATCCATTTTGTCCTATAGCATAATCGTGATCTTGGTTGGTATGATTGTATATTTTATTTTGGTGTTGTCCTACGGTGCCCTTCGCTTTCGAGCAAACTTGAGGGGCCCCTGCTGTAGGGTTTTGCAATATGTTCATGGTTCGCTTATGGTGGGTTGCTAGAGGGACAAAAACTTAAAACCAAGTAAGGGGGGGGGGGGTTTGATGTATGGTAGTAAAGAGGACTTGATACTTAAGCTATGGTTTGGTTTCACGACCTTAATGACCTTTAGTAGTTGAGGATGCTTGCTAGAGTTCCAATCATAAGTGCATATGATCCAAGTACGGAAAGTGTGGTAGTTCATGGCTCTCCCTCGATATAAAATTGCAAGAATGATTACCAGTACTTGTTATCGATTGCCTAGGGACAAATCATTCTCTTGTGTTACAAAAAGCTTGCTACTACACTACTTTTATTGTCTTGCGATTTATTTCAAGTTTTATTCTCACTAAGTACTTCTAGTTTTATTCTTGTTTTACAGAAAGAAAATGTTAAGTGTGCGTAGAGTTGTATCGGTGGTCAATAGAACTTGAGGAATATTTGTTCTACCTTTAGCTCCGCGTTGGATTCGACACTTGTGGGTTATCACTCCTCTTTTTCTTTTTCTCCTTTTCTTTTACCGAGGACCTTGGTGCATATGTATTAGGTATGCAATGTGTGAGTTACCATGCTATTCATACAAAAAAGGTAGTGTATGTTTACATTAGTTTTTTTGGGTCGAAAAAGCTACTACGATATTTGTACATAAGCCATCAGGTTTGTGGTGCGTATAATTATCGGCCTCATTACAGAGAATTAACCGAGGTCTGACAAACGATAAAAAGAACGTTGTTCAAATTCTATAGGATGAAACATTTATTTCTCTAGAAAAAAAACATCAATACAACAAAGAGACAAGTGGAGTACAAAACACGTTGCATTAGTCCTTTTAAAAACTTGGAGCAAATGGTTTTGTCCCCTGGTCAAAGGCTCTGTGGTCTTTCTTTCTCGCTCTCACTTACTAAGGTAGAGATACCAATTAATTTGTAAATGAAACAGAACAAATAGTCATCTCAGCTGGTTGGGCGTCGTGGCCACAACCAACTGGTCGTGTGTTCAAATCCTAGTAGTGGCACTATTTTTCTGGAGCTCTTTTTACACGCCAGAGCAGAAGCGGCTCGAGCAGATCAGAGGGTTAGCAAACGGTATATAAAGTTAGTACCAAGTTGTGTCATTTTTTAGTCACTTATTTTGGGACGGAGGGAGTAGCTTTTTTGTTAAAATATTGTTTTGGCTCCTGTTCTAATTATTTTAGGGCACGTAAACACTTTACAAAATGTTGGTTTCACCATGAAAATTATCCATGGATTATTTACAACATTATGAACATTTTAGTTTTATTATTCGAAGAAATAATTTATTTGACTTTATTTTAAATTTGAAAATGGCTTTGATTTTTATCAAGTGGTAATTTGGCTTAGTTAAACATGATGACATGGCACAATTACTCTGAGGTCACTATAGCATTACACTGGGGGTGTTACGAAAAACAACAACTACATACATGCTTTCCTTCTCGACGCAATAACCATCCTTGATTGAATGGGAAACGGAACTTAGTCAGACCCGAGAAAGTTATCCTCTTGGGTACCCGGCAGTTGCATACATAGCACCCAAGAGGATCAACTCGTACCAGCAGCAAGCACCAGAGAACCACAACATAGAACCTCAGAACCATGTTTCCAGACACGATGCTCCCAACAAAATAGCGCCGCTGTTGGGGATATAACCCGACGATGTAACTCGCCATGTATGGTCAGGTCATCCCATTGGCGATTTTGGGAGCAAGATTCCCTATGGGCCATGATGGTTAAGATACAAGACCAGAAGGGCGGTTCATAGAACGGGCTAGCTTGGGCGCAGTGCTCGAAGATGGCGGCTCATGGCCCAAAAGCATAAGCCGTCGTATGTTTCCTTGCTAAAGGGCCAAGGCGAGTTAGAGACATACTGAGTCAAGGGTTGTAATATGACTTAGACTCTTGTAAGCCCAGGGCGTCGACTAGTATATAAAGGAGAGTCCCCGAGGAAGATAGGACGAAGTGACAATCAAGTCGATAGCTAGGTCAAGCGAATCCGCCCACTTGTGATCGATACTCAAGTAATACAATAAGCATGACATAGGCAATTACATCGATCGTGAGGGGCCGAACCAGGGTAAACTCATGTCTCTTGATTCCGATCAACCTCGACAAGCTAACCGCACGGTTGCGATGGCCTCATGACTAAGTCCTCACACTAGGACATCTACCTTGACAAAACCACGATAGTTGGCGCCCACCATGGGGCCAGCGCAAGGTGGTTTCGAGTTCTTGAAGGGCTTTTCCCCAGGGATGGAGGGATACGTCGTCGGCAGGATGACGAAGAGTTGCCTCGACAAACTCTACATCGACGATACTAGTGAGGGCCTCGAGGCCGACTCAATCAAGTATGAGTACTGGTACCCCTTCGGCAAGATCCACATCTTCATCGGCAAGATTGGTGGATCTAAACATGGGACGAGCCTCTACATCGACCTTATCGAGCCGGCTCGGTGCAAGCAACCCGCCTGGATTCAAGCTGGCCGGAAGCATGTTTTCATTGGCTTCACGCATGGTGTGGAGCTTGCGGAAAATTCCACATCTGGAGGAGAGTCACTTATCTACTCAAATGATGAGTCCTCGACCATGGATACCGAGTCAATCAACCCGCTTCATGACGGTGGGATGGGGGGCTGTTCCTACGGCAACATTATTTCGGACCCATATGAGCCGCCATGCAAAGCCACCATCTTCATGGTAGGAATGTCGGCGGCTCACAATTCAACAACGGCTATTACTAACCCGTCAGCGCTGGCTCCTGGTTCATCCGGCTTAGCCAGACTGCCGGCTTAAGTTCTGTCTGAACTAATGACTACCCTGACGACCTTGATGGCGACCGAAGTCATGATAACCCACAAGTATAGGGGATCAATTGTAGCCTCTTTCGATAGGTAAGAGTGTCAAACCCAACGAGGAGCTAAAGGTAGAAAAAAATATTCCCTCAACTTCCATCGACCACCGATACAACTCTACGCATGCTTGACGTTCGCTTTACCTAGAACAAGTATGAAACTACAAGTACTTTTTAGGTGTAACGAGATAGGTTTGCAAGATAATAAAGAGCATGTAAATATAAACTAGGGGCTGTTTAGATAAAAACACAACTAATTTAGATTTAGTAGAGAGCTTTTTGTCACAAGAAAGTTATTTGTCCCAAGGCAATCGATAACTAGACGGGTGATCATTATTGCAATTTTATATGAGGGAGAGGCATAAGCTAACATACTTTCTCTTCTTGGATCATATGCACTTATGATTAGCACTCTAGCAAGCATCTGCAACTATTGAAGATCATTAAGGTAAAACCCAACCATAACATTATAAAGTATCAAGTCCTCTTTACTCCCATACGCAAACAACCTACTTACTCAGGTTTAAGCTTCTGTCACTCTAGCAACCCACCATAAGCAAATCATGAACATATTGCAAACCATACAACGGGGATCCCTCACGCTTGCGCGACACAGAGAGCACCATAGGATAGCACCAATAATAAAATATGCAACTCAAACCAATCACGATTATCAATCAACCCATAGGACAAAATGGATCTACTCAAACATCTTAGGATAGCCATACATCATTGGGAAATAATATATAGAGTTGAGAACCATATTTAAGTAGAGATTACAGCGGGTAGAAGAGGTGTTACACTGCTGCATAGAGGGAGAGAGAGTTGGTGAGGACGGCGGCGAAGTTGTTGGTGTAGATCGCCGTCACAATGATGGCCCCGACGGCGTTCCGGCGCCACCGGGAGAGAGGGGGAGAGAGCTCCCCTCCTTCTTCTTCTTCTTCCTTGACCTTCTCCCTGGATGGGAGGAGGATTTCCCTTTTGGTCCATGGCCTCCATGGCGGCGGAGGGGCCGGAGCCCCTCCGAGATTGGATCTCTCTCTGTGTTTCCTTCTGTTTCTGCGCTCCCAGATTCTGGCCTGTCACTGCTTCTTAGATTCCCGTAGATCCATAACTCCGATTGGTCCGAAATTTTCACATGATTTTTATTCAGATATTGGCCTTATTGCGGCGAAAAAAGGGCACCAACCTCCTTACAGAGTAGCAACAAGGGTCAGGGGCGTGCCCTACCCCCTGGGCGCACCCTCCGTCCTTGTGGGCCCCTCGGACGTCGTCTCGCGTTGATTTTTTTCCCAAAATCACATATATTCCAAAAAAATCTCCATAAGTTTTTATCCCTTTTGGACTCTGTTTGATACGGATTTTCTTCGAAACAAAAAACATGCAACAAAAAGGAACTGGCACTAGGCACTGGATCAATATGTTAGTCACAAAAATAGTATAAAAAGTTGCCATAAGTTTTAAAACTTGTAGAATATTGGCATGTAACAATAAAAAATTATTGATACGACGGAGATGTATCAGCATCCCCAAGCTTAATTCCTTCTCGTCCTCGAGTAGGTAAATGATAAAAAAGATATTTTTTGATGTGTAATGCTACCTAGCATAAACTTGATCATATAATCTAATCATGGCATGAGTATTAAGACACAAGTGATTCAAAGCAATAGTCTATCATTTGACATAAAATAATTTAATACTCGGGCATCCCAACAAACAATCAAGTCTTTCAAAATATCAATGCTAAAGAATGTTATCCCTACAAAATCATATAGTCTTTTATGCTCTCTTTTCTTAACACAAGGTACCCCTCATGCCCATCCCGATGTCTGCCAAGCAATTATTTTCATACTTTGATTTTTCAAACATTTTGAACCCTTCACGTAATACATGAGCATGAGCCATGGACATAGCACCATGGGTGGAATAGAAGGTGGTGATTGAAAAAAGGAGGGAGAAAGTCTCACATCAACTAGGCAAATCAATGGACTATGGGGATGTCCATCAATCGATATCAATGTGAGTGAGTAGGGATTGCCATGTAACGGATGCACTAGAGCTATAAGTGTATGAAAGCTCGAAAAAGAAATTAAGTGGGCGTGCATCCAACTTGCTTGCTCATGAAGACCTAGGGCATTTGAGGAAGCCCATCGTTGGAATATACAAGCCAAGTTCTATAATGAAAATTTCCCACTAGTATATGAAATTGACAATATAGGAGACTCTCTATATGAAGAAGATGGTGCTACTCTGGAGCACAAGTGTGGTAAAAGGATAGTAAAATTTCCCCTTCTCTCTTTTTCTCTCATTTTTTCTCTTTTCTTTCTTTTTTTGGTGGGCTTCTTTGGCCCCCTTTTTTATTTAGGCTTCATTGGCCTCCTATTTTCCTCACATGGGGAAATGCTCTAATAATGATGATCATCACACTTTTATTTACTTACAACTCAATACTAGAACAAAATATGACTCTATATGAAAGCCTCTGGTGGTGTACCGGGATGTACAATGATCTAGCATAACAATGACATCAAAACGTGTGGGGACCCCGACTCATAAGTCGTGATCACCGAATGCACGTGTACAGTGATCCCAGAGATCAATGGTCACTGAACACACATAAGTTGAATAACAAGAGTCTTACATCCATACATACCGTATTACACAAATTGTGACCATTATGGTCAAGTCTTGAGTATATCATTGCAGCGGAAATCTTCAATAACAACTTGGACCCATGCCATCTGCCTTAACCCTACAGGCATTCTGACTGGGAAGCGTCCTAGCTCGCATGTTCGTCACCAAAGCGATCTTCATCTTACACCTGATCTTTCATGCCTAGCCAATAAAATAACCAGTGGCAAGACAATGAGTACTTTGAATGTACTCGCAAGCAACCCATGATTTGGTTCAAGGTAACAATGCAAGTTGTACAACAAATAAGCAACCTAGCTACAAGCTAGATAAGATATTCTACCATTTGTGGGACATGCATCAATGTACTTGGGTAACCTCGAGGACAGGTTACAGATATCAACATAAATAGAGTTCAAATCATTACTGGCTCTTTCAACGTGTCAAGTCACCACCTTGACTCAATACACGCACACATATATTCACCAAGATTGTAAAATTCTGGACATAGTTTAAGTAGCACCTCCTAAGTGTCCATGACCGTGGACACGACTATTCAAATAGTTTTACACTCTGCAGAGGTTGTGCACTTTACCCACAAGATCCGGGAAGCTTTCGTGTGATCCACGATCCCGCAGTACCTCAAGTACTCGGGGAAGCACCCAATCATTACCTTTCCCTAGACGACACTAACATAGGGTCCACTCGTTGGTGCACAGCCCTCCTTTACCACTAAAAGATCGTGGGACTTGCCCTTTTTACATTGTCACGCATACACGAAGGGACCAACGTTGTGTCCGGTGCCGTGTAAAAACAGTCATGGCCGCGTATCCAAGCACGACCCCGTCCCGGGAGTGACCTCAAGTCTCCCCTGTCACTAGTAATGTGGGCACCATGCTAGTATCAGCCTAAGTAGTCAATAATGCCCCGTCCCATAAAGGGATAGAGTGGTTGCATATGTTTGGTTCGGACGGTAATCACACATAAATCTAATCCATCATTTTACCCACACACAAAAAACTCTCTTTGGGACACCACTTCTTCCTCAAGTGGTGGCCTTAATTCAACATCACCCTCGAGCATTAGGGGCACCCAATGGGGTTTTCGAAAGAATGCAACCACGAGGAGTTCATGGTACACATGCGACATTATGCATCAACAACTAATCTTTTAACATTGCATCTATGCACAAGGTAGAGTTATGAGTAGGGGTATGCACCATGTGGTGGTTCCCAACAAGTTCACCACCGTCATATTTCATCATCATGCAATCGGAAGAGGGTACCGATGAACAAGAGAGGTGTCATGGTCAAAGGGCTGCTTGCCTGTCTTAACCAAGTCCTTGGGGTCTTCAAATCCTCTGGTCCTTCTCCAAGTACTCCGTCTACTTCGTCAACTAACGCTGGAAACAAATCACAATAAGCAACACAACAAGGCAAAAATAAAAGTGCTCTAAAAATAGGAGTTGGACTTTTCTAGGATACCTCTGGTCATATGAAAAATGACCAAGGTGGTTTCATAGGTATTGGATCAATGGATAGTTTGGAACATTTCAATATGATGGAATCAATGGATTTAATGGACCTACAAGAAGTGTACAGAAGAATTATTTTGAAAAATGTGCAAAGGCACCCATTTAACAAGGAATGATTTTAGAAGCAGCTTGGAGTTGGTTTCACTTGATTTGGAGTTCAAAAGAATTTCCTATGATTTTGCAAAGTTGGCTATACATGGATAAATAGACCAATATTTGATGTGGTACAGAAAGTGTTGGGCTAAATGTTAAAAAACTAAGTTATGAGCATATAAGTATCTAGGAATTTGAATCATGGCATTTGGATCAAAAGTGGGCTCTCTGTGATTTTCTAAAGTTCATCACAGAAATGGAAAAATAGGATTTGCTAATTATTTGTGAAGAAAGTTTTTTTGGAAAAAATGTGCAAGTTACACCATGTGATAGAGCATGATTTTATGAACCCCTAGAAATTTGAATCATCAAATTTGGAGTTCATTTGAATTATTTATGGCTTTTACAAGTTGTCTGGAAAAAGAAAAAGACAAGGGAAGGGGGGGACTATACCTATACTGCGTACTAGGCACAGTATAGCGCCGCAGCGCCATGGGCCGGCCCAGCTGCTCAGCCGCGCGCAGAGAGAGCCAGGCGATGTCGAAGGCGCCTTTCGGCTAGGCGTCTTAACCGTAGGGACGCGGTTTCGAGTGATGTCGTCTCCACTTGCCAGCGTGGCCCGGTGGCTGGGCCATTGACGGGCGGGGCCCGCCTGTCGGGTTCATCCCCAACCTCCCACTCGAACAGAGGAGAGGCAGGGGCGGTGTCGACGGCGGCTTGCCGGTGCTGCAGGCCATCTCCGGCGATGCTCCGCCCGTCGGCGTGATCAGGGGACACAGCCGCATCCAAATGTGGGCGGCACGGCCGCCCAGGGCCTCTGGGTTAACTAGGGCGTCGACCTCGGCGAGCGAGGCCGACGGTGATGGCGGCGTTGGTGCTACATGCACTGGAGCAAAATGGAGAAGTGGTGAGGGGCTCCGTGGTGGCCATGGGGTTCGCCTAGTGGAGAAAGGAGGGGAGGAGGAGGCCTCATTTGCGGGAATTTGACAGGAGACCGGCGGCTCGGCTTCGGCCATGGAGGGGCAAGGAGGGCTCGGGGAGAGTTATGGGTCGGCCTAGGTGGTGCACGAGAGAGAGAGGGAGCAGAAAGGGATCCAGAGGGAGGTCAGGGGCGGCCTTATATGGCGAGGCCACGGCTCACCATGGGCGGCGTCCACGGCCGCGGCTAATGCAGTGCCAAGGGCCGAATAGGCACACAGGGCATTGTCCAAGGTGCTCGTGGGCGTGGTCTTGGCCGACAGAAAGGTAGAGGGGGAACAGGGAGGTGCCAGAGTCCTCGCGTGTGTGGGCGCGCCCATTGGAGCTCTCGGGCGGTCGGGGCGCGCGTGGAGGAGGCAGCAGGAGGAAGAGAGAGAAGGGCCGACCAGCTAGCGTGTCGTGGACGTCGAGGCGGCCTCGGGGGACACGATCCCAACGCCCTAGGTGGTCGGGTGCCTCAGGCAGGACGTGACTACAGTGTGGGAGCACACTGTAGCGCGCTCCAGAGCACCCGTATGGCTGGCATGGCCATGTCCCCACGCACTCTGGACGCGGCCACATTGTCCATTAGCTTCTGGCTGGTCTGGAGATGCCCTCTGGTAGCTTAGGGTGTAAGTCAAGTGTAATAGTAAGAGGGGGAGAAGAGGGAAGTTCTGCCATGGTGAAAACAGAGAGGTATATGGGGGTTTTACCCCCTCCAATGATTGAGCTGAGGGCATGGGGGAGTTGCTGGAGGTAGAAGGTGATTAGATTCATCTGTGGTAAAAAGTTGAAGTAAAGGTTAATAGTAAAAGGGGGCAAAACAGTGGTTTTGGTAAAATGGCAGAAGGTGTTTGATGTGGTTTTGGGCAATCAAATGACTTCCAATTGACATGAGACTTAACAGGATCAAATGGCATATAGAAATAGGGTATTCCACCAAGTTTGAGCTCATTTGAAGAAAGTTTCCAATGTAACTTTGGTAAACCCTAGAAATCAGCAGAAATGGATTTTCCAAGATTTAACCATGCAAATCATCCCTCCTTGATGCACCACTTGGTGTAGTGTCATCATTTGGGGTTGTGAGCATGTCCACAAAATTTGAGGCCACATGTAAAAAGTTGGTAATTTAGAGTTGTTCAAATATGGATCTGGTCAGAAAGGGTTTTGGGGCACTTTGGTCAAGTTATTATTCTCCAATACTTGTGCCATTTGGTTTAGATGCTTAATTAGACCATTTTAGCATGTGCACCAAGTTTGAGAGCATTTGGACAAGTTTGGCAATGTAAAGTTGCTCAAACTTCAAATTAGACAGAAATGGTTTTGAGGGGATTTGATGATGTTTTCTTGATCTTCAAGGCATGAGGCTTTGTAAGATCATCAAATATGTCATATTTGACATGATAGAATTTTCCTGGATCTTTTAGGGAATATTTCCTTTGTAAATATTTCAAAAGCTTGAAATATCCAAAAGGGGTTTTTGAAGGATTTGTCCAATATTTTGAACATGACCATGTGTTGAAACTCTTATATATGGACAATATATGTCCTATGAGCTTCCCTGAATTTTGAAAAAATATTTTCGAAACAGTTAAATAATTTTAACCTATTAAAGACCATTTCTGGCCTAAGGAAATAGCTTATAAATAAAATAGGAAAATAAATTTTGAAATTATACTTTTGTGGTTTAAGGGAGTCCTATACCTAATAGGATTCAAATATACTTTTTGAAAGATTTTTCACACCCTCAATTAAGTACTTGCAGTGCAAACCTCAATTCAGGGGTTTTTGGAAAACTAATTTTAGAAAATACTATTTGGCCAAATTATTTTTATAATAAAACACTATTCTGTTCTATACACATGGCATGATCATTGGGAAAAGGTTTTGGATCAAGGAGATGAAGTATAAGAGTTGGATGATTTATTTGAATTTTAGAGCACTTGCAAACAGCAAACAGAAAACCAATCAAGCAAGGTCAAGAACACTCAAAAGTTTTGCCAAACCACATTTAGCATGATTATTAGCTAAGTGTTGTGGCATGAAAATCAGGGTGTGACAGACCTACCCCCTTACACGAATCTCGTCCCCGAGATTCCCAGTCTAGGCGTGGAAAGGAATACGAAAACTTGGATGTGGGGTAGTCTTCACTTCTTCTTGTTGATTCTGCTTTCGAGTGGTGCTCCATGAAACCTTGAAGTACTTGGTGGTGTGGCTTCTCGCATGTTGCCCTTTTTGATGCAGGCTGCTGAGGGGTCTCTTGCATAGGTTAGGTTGAGCTGGACGTCAAAGGCTCGGTGATCGATGTCCTTGCAGGGACAGGGCTAGTTAGGAAGTTAAAAGTATTTTCCAGAGTGGTGACTCGTGGAAAATTTGGTGCACAGTGGGTAACTCCTCTGGTAAATTCTATCTGGTAGCCGTCTGTTCTTCGCCTTGCAGTGGTCTTGAAGAAGGTCGATAAATCTTGGTGGGAGCGTCCCTTCGACATGGAAATGCTTGGTTCCTTCGAGAGTAGTGGTTTGCATATACGCCTAGTCTTCGACGCGGAAGTTTACTTCTTGACGACGGTGGTTGGTGCAGTTCTTCCTTCTTGACATGTCGGTCTTCAAATGTCTTCTAACCAGCTGCACAACTCTTCTGCCGTCTTCGGGTAGTCAAGTATGTTGCCAAATAAAGATGGCAACTAACTTGTCCAAGTACTCCATGAAGTCTATGGGGTACGCAAGGTAGGCTAGGGTATTGGTGGTGGTCTCCATTGAATATTGGCGATGGTCTTCTTGACTTAGAGTCAATGCCCGTGGTCAGGACCTGACCATGTTGTGGCTTGGTAGGGCTTAAGGGTTTCAAGGATTCTAGTGTGTGAGTGAACATTTATCATCTTATCCTTAAGCACGGTTTTTGGGATGCCAATAGTTCTACCTAGTCCTACAATCCTTATACCACCGAAAGCATCATCTCGCATAGGCCAACTCCAATCACCACTCATGCCATACATATCCTCATGACTCCCAAGAGGAGGTCTAACAAAATTATACTTGTCTACGATCCCCAAATTCATATGTATGGCTACCCCTAAGAATCCATGGGTAGAGCATGCGAGCTACTAAGCTTAAACTAAACACCACAATCCAAGCGCTCAGCCTATTCTTGCAAGGTTCAAGATAATGCATCTCTATCCTTAGGAAACACGTCGTAAGCCACTCCAAGATCTTGTTTCCTTCCTATGAATCAACTCCAACAGTCTGTTAACTTCCATCAATCACTACATAATCCATTATTTCTACATATCCGAAATATGTAGTGTTCCACACGATCTTCTAATGTCCTATAATACCCAAATAGTTGGAAGGGCTATCCATTACTATAGTAAGTCCACCAAATTCCCACCATCATGGTCAAGTAAACTCCAAGGTCATGATTATATAGATCCCTAAATCAACTCCGACAAATAATCCAATCTCCTAGTTTGCCATTCACCGAGAAACATGGTATCATGATCAAGATCAATGGTCTAAATCCAATTTACTCCAGACCATGTAGACATATTTAGCATCTATACCCAACCAGAATCACCTACATAAATACAAATCTCGTGTGCAACGAGAATTGCTATATTTCCCCCAAGTCATTCTCAAAATGTCAACTATCTTCTATCAATATCCCTTGGCTAGGTCAAATCCTTATACCTCCAAGAATTTCAATTTGCGATCACAATTGCCCTGCAAATCCAAGTTACTCCAGGGAGATGAAAGTTATGCTACTCTATTTATCAGATCCTACCAACATGAAAACCACACAATCCATCAAGGTCTCAGATAATTCCTCGAAGTCACTGATATAAAGTCACCAAGTCATCTATCCTCTATTCCTATATCCTCAATTTGGCCTCCCCTATGTCATCGTCAGGTCTTGTGCTATATTAGGACAACAATGTGCTTGTTCATTGTGTCTACTAGTTCCATTACGAACCCAATGTTGTGCAAGGTTACAAAGGCTTAACTGGTTCTCTCGCAATTCTGGAGGTTAGGCACATGATTAAGGATTTGTGCTGGAGTATCTGTGAAGTCTCGAAGGGTCTGGGGATGGGTTTCTAATCTTGAGGGGTAAACATAACTCTACGGGGTTTGCTCCAGGTCACGGGGGTTGTAGCAGAAGTCTTCATTGTTAGTTGGTTGCCGAGGTGGAATCCTTAGTAGTTCTTGTCTTGTTGGTCTTCAGTTGAGGAGATAGAAGAGAGGGAAAAGTAGCATAGAGGAGGGAAATGCCTAAAGGGGGTTCTATAGTGCAAGTGCTGACAAACAGGTGCAAAAGGCCGAAACAAAAGAAACAAGGCAAGGAAGGTGATATAGTCGTGTACTTGTTGCCTAGGGAAACACAAACAATAAAAACA
The DNA here is from genome assembly GCA_902687465.1 of Secale cereale. Lineage (NCBI taxonomy): Eukaryota > Viridiplantae > Streptophyta > Magnoliopsida > Poales > Poaceae > Secale > Secale cereale. The sequence continues at coordinate 235,339,868 of LR738714.1, forward strand.
AGCAACATACAATCATGGTTCTATTCGAACCATCATACGGACTCGACTGCGCATAGGGGGTACACGACTCATCCTACCCTAGGGGTTCTCGGACTAGTAGTCCTGCCTTGTGCCCCGTGCAGTCTTCTGAGTTTTCCTCAGGTGTTGCTATGTGCCTTGTAGTTGTTTGATGAACGATCCGGGTTGAGACTGAAGAATCTTCAACAACTTCTCGCCCGATGAGGTGATGTGGTGAAGGCGTCTCCTTGTAGCTGGCATTGACTTGGCCTCCTCTTGTCTTCTTAATCATAACGATCCCTTTTGTCTTCTAAGGCGTCGACGACACTGGGTAGTTAATCCTTATGCAATGGCATTAACAAGGCATAATAGAGGTCCAACATGTCGGTTACGTTGGTGACTACATCGACAACAAGAGCGGGGGACGAAGAGAACCGTTTTCCTGCTCACTATAGTGAGGCGGGCCAAATGGCGAGGTTCTCATCCACCGGTGGTCGCCGATACAACAATGGTAGTGACATGATTACTCTATTAGCGATGTATATATGATCTTGCATATCAGGTGCCCTGGTCATCGTAGGCTAAGGTTGCACCATCTTGGGGTAGTTTCGAATGTGTCACCATCTTCTGGGTCTTCATGTCCTCATTCCTCGAGGATGTGCCTTCTGTCGGTATCGTCTTGTTAGGGTGTCGCCAATCTTGTGTTCAGAAGAGGTGGGTGAGTGTTTGGCAAGGTATCATCCTTCTAGATTATCCACGAGGATTTCAGGAAATCCAGTGGTCAGGGGCACAAGGGTTCTAGCCACCAACAATTTTGAAGGGGAAGAGATCAATAAGGAAAGTATACCTCAGTTTTTGAAAAACCGAGAAGGGAGGAGAAGTATAGATAGTTTTGAAAACTAGCAATAGTTTTGAAAATAATTTTACCCTAGCTAACGACCATGCTAACTAAGGCTTCCTACAGTTAGGATGGCTCTGGTACCAGCTCTGTGGGGACCCCGACTCATAAGTCGTGATCACCGAATGCACGTGTACGGTGATCCCAGAGATCAATGCTCAGTGAACACACAGAAGCTGAATAACAAGAGTCTTACATCCATACATACCGTATTACACAAATTGTGACCATTATGGTCAAGTCTTGCGTATATCATTGTAGCAGAAATCTTCAATAACAACTTGGACCCATGCCATCTGCCTTAACCCTACATGCATTCTGACTGTGGGAAGCGTCCTAGCTCGCATGTTCGTCACCAAAGCGATCTTCATCTTACACCGGATCTTTCATGCCTGGCCAATAAAATAACCAGTGGCAAGAAAATGAGTACTTTGAATGTACTCGCAAGCAACCCATGATTTGGTTCAAGGTAACAATGCAAGTTGTACAACAAATAAACAAACTAGCTACAAGCTAGATAAGATATTCTACCATTTGTGGGACATGCATCAATGTACTTGGGTAACCTCGAGGATAGGTTACAGATATCAACATAAATAGAGTTCAAATCATTACTGGCTCTTTTAACGTGTCAAGTCACCACCTTGACTCAATACACACACACATATATATTCACCAAAATTGTAAAATTCTGGACATAGTTTAAGTAGCACCTCCCAACTGTCCATGACTATGGACACGGCTATTCGAATAATTTTACACACTCCAGAGTTTGTGCACGTTACCCACAAGATCCGGGAGGCTTTCGTGTCATCCACGATCCCGCAATACCTCAAGTACTCGAGGGAAGCACCCGATCATTACCTTTCCATAGACGACACTAACATAGGGTCCACTCGTTGGTGCACAGCCCTCGTGTACCACTAAAAGATCGTGGGACTTGCCCTTTTTACATTGTCACGCATACATGAAGGGACCAATGGTGTGCTCGGTGCCTTGTAAAAACAGGCATGGCCGCCTATCCAAGCACGACCCCGTCCCGGGAGTGACCTCAAGTCTCCCCCGTCACTAGTAATGTCGGCACCATGCTAGTATCGACCTAAGTAGTCAATAATGCCCCGTCCCATAAAGGGGTAGAGTGGTTGCACATGTTTGGTTGGGACGGTAATCACACATAAATCTAATCCATCATTTTACCCACACACGAAAAACTCTCTTTGGTACACCACTTCTTCCTCAAGTGGTGGCCTTAATTCAACATCACCCTCGGGCATTAGGGGCACCCGATGGGGTTTTCGAAAGAATGCAACCACGAGGAGGTCATGGTACACATGTGATATTATGCATCAAAAACTAATATTTTGACATTGCATCTATGCACAAGGTAGAGCTATGAGTAGGGGTATGCACCATGTGGTGGTTCCCAACAAGTTCACCACCGTCATATTTCATCATCATGCAATCGGAAAAGGGTATCGATGAACAAGAGAGGTGTCATGGTCAAAGGGCTGCTTGCCTGTCTTAACCAAGTCCTTGGGGTCTTCAAATCCTCTGGTCCTTCTCCAAGTACTCCGTCTACTTCGTTAACTAACGCCGGAAACAAATCACAATAAGCAACACAACAAGGCAAAAATAGAAGTGCTGTAAAAATAGGAGTTGGACTTTTCTAGAATACCTCTGGTCATATGAAAAATGACCAAGGTGGTTTCATAGGTATTGGATCAATGGATAGTTTGAAACATTTCAATATGATGGAATCAATGGATTTAGTGGACCTACAAGAAGTGTACAGAAGAATTATTTTGAAAAATGTGCAAAGGCACCCGTTTAACAAGGAATGATTTTAGAAGCAGCTAGGAGTTGGTTTCACTTGATTTGGAGTTCAAAAGAATTTCCTATGATTTTGCAAAGTTGGCTATACATGGATAAATAGACCAATATTTGATGTGGTACATAAAGTATTGGGATAAATGTTAAAAAACTAATTTATGATCATATAAGTATCTAGGAAATTGAATCATGGCATTTGGATCAAAAGTGGGCTCTCTGTGATTATCTAAAGTTCATCAGAGAAATGGAAAAATAGGATTTGATAATTATTTGTGAAGAAAGTTTTTCTAGAAAAATGTGCAAGTTACACCATGTGATAGAGCATGATTTTATGAACCCTTAGAAATTAGAATCATCAAATTTGGAGTTCGTTTGAATTATTTATGGGTTTTACAAGTTGTCTGGAAAAAGAAAAAGACAAGGGAAGGGGGGGCTATACCTATACTGCGTACTGGGCGCAGTATAGCGCCACAGCGCCCTGGGCCGGCCCAGCTACTCAGCCACGCGCAGAGAGATCTAGGCAACGTCGAAGGCGCCTTTCGGCCATGCGTCTTCACCGTAGGGACGCGGTTTCGAGAGATGCCGTATCCACTTGCCAGCATGACCCGGTGGCTGGGCCACTGACGGGCGGAGCCCACCTGTCGGGTTCATCCCCAACCTCCCGCACGAACAGAGCAGAGGCAGGGGTGGTGTTGACGGCGACTTGCCGGCGCTGCAGGGCATCTCCGGCAATGCTCCGCCTGTCGGCGTGATCAGGGGACCCAGCCGCATCTAGCTGTGGGAGGCACGGCCGCCCAGGGCCTCTGGGTTGAGTAGGGTGTCGACCCCGGTGGGCGAGACCGACGGTGATGGCGGCGTTAGTGCTACGGGCACTAGAGCAAAAGGGAGAAGTGGTGAGGGGCTCCGTGGTGGCCATGGGGTTCGCCTAGTGGAGAAAGCAGGGGAGGAGGAGGCCTCATTCGCGGGAATATGAGAGGAGACCGGCAGCTCGGCTTCGGCCATGGAGGGGCAAGGAGGGATCGGGGAGAGTAATGGGTCGGCCTAGGTGGTGCACGGGAGAGAGAGGGAGCAGAAAGGGATCCAGAGGGAGGTCAGGGGCGGCCTTATATGGCGAGGCCACGGCTCACCGTGGGCGGCGTCCACGGCCACGGCCAATGCAGTGCGAGGGGCCGAACTGGCACACGGGGCATTGTCCAGGGTTCTCGTGGGCGTGGTCTTGGCTGAGGGAAAGGCAGAGGGGGAGCGGGGAGGTGCCAGAGTCCTCGCGCGTGTGGGCGTTCCCATTGGAGCTCTCGGGCAGTCGGGGCACGTGTGGAGGAGGCAGCAGGAGGAAGAGAGAGAAGGGGCCGACCAGCTAGCGTGTCGTGGATGTCGAGGCAGCCTCGGGGGACACGATCCCAACGCCCTAGGTGGTCAGGTGCCTTGGGCAGGACGCGGCTACAGTAGGGGAGCACACTGTAGCGCGCTCCAGAGTGCCCGTATGGCAGGCATGGCCATGTCCCCACGCGCTCTAGATGCGACCACCTTATCCATTGGCTTCTGGCTGGTCTGGAGATGCCCTCTGGTAGCTTAGGGTGTAAGTTAAGTGTAATAGTAAGAGGAGGAGAAGAGGGAATTTCTGCCATGGTGAAAACAGAGAGGTATATGGGGGTTTTACCCCCTTCAATGATTGAGCTGAGGGCATGTGGGAGTTGCTAGAGGTAGAAGGTGATCAGGTTCATCTGTGGTAAAAAGTTGAAGCAAAGGTTAATATTAAAAGGGGGCAAAACAGTGGTTTTGGTAAAATGGTAGAAGGTGTTTGATGTGGTTTTGGGCAAGCAAATGACTTCAAATTGACATGAGACTTAACAGGATCAAATGGCATATAGAAATAGGGTATTCCTCCAAGTTTGAGCTCATTTGAAGAAAGTTTCCAATGTAACTTTGGTAAACCCTAGAAATCAGTAGAAATGGCTTTTCCAAGATTTAGCCATGCAAATCATCCCTCCTTGATGCACCACTTGGTGTAGTGTCATCATTTGGGGTTGTGAGCATGTCCACAAAATTTGAGACCACAAGTAAAAAGTTGGTAATGTAGAGTTGTTCAAATTTGGATCTGGTCAGAAAGGGTTTTGGGGCACTTTGGTCAAGTTATTCTTCTCCAATACTTGTGCCATTTGGTCTAGATGCTTAATTAGACCATTTTAGCATGTGCAACAAGTTTGAGAGCATTTGGACAAGTTTGGCAATGTAAAGTTGCTCAAACTTCAAAATGGACAGAAATGGTATTGAGGGGATTTGATGATGTTTTCTTGATCTTCAAGGCTTGAGGCTTTGTAAGATAATCAAATATGTCATATTTGACATGATGGAATTTTCCTAGAATTTTTAGGGAATATTTCCTTTGTAAATATTTCAAAAGCTTGAAATATCCAGAAGGGGTTTTTGAAGGATTTGTCCAATATTTTGAACATGACCATGCGTTGAAACTTTTATATATGGACAGTATATGTCCTATGAGCTTCCCTGAATTTTGAAAAAATATTTTTGAAACAGTTAAATAATTTTAACCTATTAAAGACCATTTCTGGCCTAAGGAAAAAGCTTTTAAATAAAATTGGAAAATAACTTTTAAAATTATATTTTTGTGGTTTAAGGGAGTCCTATACCTAATAGGATTCAAATATACTTTTTGAAAGATTTTTCACACCCTTAATTAAGTACTTGCAGTGCAAACCTCAATTCAGGGTTTTTTGGAAAACTAATTTTAGAAAATACTATTTGGCCAAATTATTTTTTTAAGAAAATACTATAATGTTCTATACACATGGCATGATCATTGGGAAAATGTTTTGGATCAAGGAGATGAAGTATAAGAGTTGGATGATTTATTTGATTTTTAGAGCACTTGCAAACAGCAAACACAAAACCAATCAAGCAAGGTCAAAGACACTCAAAAGTTTTTGCCAAACCACATTTTAGCATGATTATTAGCTTAAGTGTCGTGGCATGAAAATCAGGGTGTGACAAAATGTACAAGCCATTACAACATCATCCTAGCTATCTTACGATCATGCAAAGCAATATGACAATGATGGTGCATCAACTTGCTTGCTCATGAAGATCTAGGGCATTTGAGGAAGCCCATCGTTAGAATATACATGCCAAATTCTATAACGAAAAATTCCCACTAGTAGTATATGGAAGTGACAACATAGGATACTCTCTATTATGAAGAACATGGCGCTACTTTGAAGAACAAGTGTGGAAAAGGATAGTAACATTGTCCCTTCTCCCTTTTTTTATTTTTTTATTTTGGGATCTTTGGCCTCTTTTTTTGGTGGGCTTCTTTGGCCTCTTTTATTTATTTGGGCTTCATTGGCTTTTTATTTTTGATAACCTCACATGGGACAATGTTCTAATAAAGATGATCATCACACTTTTATGTACTTACAACTCGATATTACAACTCAATACTAGAACAAAGATATGACTCTATATGAATGCCTCCAGTGGTATACCGAGATGTGCAATGACCAAGAGTGACATGTATAAAAATATGAACGGTGGCTTTGCCACAAATACTATGTCAACTACATGATCATGCAAAGCAATATGACAATGATGATGTGTATCATAATAAATGGAACGGTGGAGTTACATGGCAATATATCTCGGAATGGCTATGAAAATGCCATAATAGGTAGGTATGGTGGCTGTTTTGAGGAAGGGTATAAGGTGGTTTGATGCACCGGCAAAAGTAATGCGGTACTAGAGTGGCTAGCAATGATGGAAGGGTGAGAGTGCGTATAATGCATGGACTCAACATTAGTCATAAAGAACTCATATACTTATTGTGAAAAATCTATTAACCCTCGAAGCAAAATACTACGATGCATGCTCCTAGGGGGGAGGTTGGTAGGAGTTAACCAACGCGCACCCCCGACCTTCACGCAAAGATAAACAACCAAAATACAATGCGCGCCAATTTGGTTACATAGTTAGGAGACTATACATGCATGCTACGGGAATCACAAACCTTAACAGCAATATTCTTACCAAACCACAATCATTCACTAGTACCTCCCACATATTAGCATCTCTATATCGCAAAACTATTGCAAGGAATCAAACATATCATATTCATCGATCTACAAGTTTTATGTAGGATTTTATGACTAACCATGTGAATTACCAATTCCTATCAACTCTCTAAATAGATACAAGTGAATCAAGAGAGTTTTAATTCTTTCTACAAAAGATATGCCCACGCTCTAACAAATATAAGTGAAGCAAAATATCATTCTACAAATGGTGTTTTTCTATGTGAAGAGAAATAAGCAACCAAAACTTCAAATGATTTAAGTGAAGCACATGAAGCATTCTATAAAGCCATACTCAAAAGATATAAGTGAAGTGCAAAGAGCATTCTATAAATCAACCAAGGACTATCTCATACTAGCATGCTGCATTATTATAAGAAAAATAAAAAGCACACGATGCTCCAAGAATTTACGCATATCATGTGAACAAAAAAAAACCAAAACATACCGATAATTGTCGAATAAAGATGGGATACCTTTTGGGGCATCCCCAATCTTAGACGCTTGAGTCTCCTTGAATATTTACTTGGGGTGCCTCGGGCATCCCCAAGCTTGAGCTCTTGCCTCTCCTCATTCTTCTCATATCAATACCTCCTCGATCTTCGAACACTTCATCCACACAAAACTTAACAAAACTTTTTATTAGAGGGGTTAGTACATATAACATGAAATCCCATTATGTACTTCCCGAACATTATTGTATAATTATAATCAAACATTACCCATTGTATGCTATCACAATTCTTTGGCCCCAAGTCAAATGAGGCTCGACAAGATTTCAAACATAAGCAAATAATGAAACTACAGTAGCAATCTATGAAAACAGGACAGTCTGTAGTAATCTAAACATTATCCATACTTCTGTACCTCTAAAAATTCTGGAAAATTAGTACAAAATAAACAATTTGTATAGCAAGACTGTCCAAAATGTTTCAGAAACGTTTGACGTTCCAGTAAAAAACTAAAAATCATGCACTACAGACAAAGTTTCTGTTTTGCACCTAACCATCCTAAAAGCAAATCTTGGCACATTATTTTTGTAATACAATGGATTTATACAAGGGGTAATTATTTTTGTGAGAAACTTCCATGAAAAATTCTGCATTGTTTCCATGAGCATGAATACAAGTGTTCAAGGTCGACCTTCACTTCTCCAATGCATAACCTTCCAATCACTTCTCTTTTCGAAAAAGTTTTTAGGTTCCCCTCTTTATTTAATTTTTATTTTTAAACTATATAAAATCACTTAACAGAAATAAATGACTCTCTAAAACTTCCAGGTTGTCTCCCTGGCAGCGCTTTCTTTAAAGCCATTAAGCCTGGCATATAGTGCTCAAGTAATGGATCCACCCGGTCCCAAGGTATATCAAAGCCAATGTAGTGTAACTCTCTTCCTATGCATCGGCATGTCATAAAAGAACAATCCATGCACACATAGTAAAGGCCGATACATAGCATAAATAGTTTCTTGCAATTTTATCGTATTGGAAACATAGAGATGCAGTAGTTCCTCTCTCATAATAATTGCAAGTAGGAGCAGCAAGCACATGCATATTATATTCATCAAAATCATCATGTGCAATAGTAGAACGCAACCCATCAATATAATCCTTAATAAGCGCAAACTTCTCCGATATAGTGTAGTTTGGAGAATTCAAAAAGATAATAGGACTATCATGGGTGGGTGCAATAGCAGGAATTTCATTCTTAACATTAGGAACTATATCAAGTTCATCTGCATAATCATAATTCATACTGGCGTCAAGGCCACAAGCAAAGCAAGTATCATCAAAAAGGGATATTATAAACGAATTCAACGGACCATAGCAATCATCATAACATTCATCCTTTGGTAAGAACAAAGGAAAATTAAATAATGTATCAGTTAAGGGGTTACTCTCTTTAGAAGGTGGGCATGGCTAGCTAATCCGCTCTTCCTTCTTTCGTTCTTCGCACTCCTCGTCATCTTTTTCATATAATGAGCTCACAGTGTCATGAATTTCTTCTTCCATATATTCCTGCAAAATATTAGTCTCTTCTTGGACGGCGGGGACTTTCTCAGTAAACGCATCAATATCGGAATTGTATTTATAATTCTCATAGCAATATTTTAGTATAGCAAAAAATTTAGGTCTGTAAACAACATCATCAAGATTTTCACACTTTTCAAACAAAGATTCAATTTCATAAGCACCCTTAAAAGCAACGAATTCTTCTATTCGTTCCACATCATAGTAATCATATATACCATTAGCATAAAAAGCCAAGGTTTCATTACCATTAAATTTGCATGAAAAGGGAAGGTGTGGAGCCTTCATCCTAGAGCAACAAGTACAATCATATCTCAAGCATAGTTGTCGAGCATACCAATGCAACATATAAATTTGATCCCATAATAGTTTCCCTTTTTGAGTCAGGCGACAATCCCTAAAGTATTCACGTTGATCCAATGTGTCTCCCATTACATAATTGAATGGAGTTTTCTCAGGATTATTAAAGTAGTGCATAATATCTTTCACATAATGAGCATCAAGGGTTTTAGGAGGTTCCCCATCTCCGTGAGTAGCAAGTACACCTAATTGTTTTGGTATTTCGTGTTCCATATTCATAAGTAAAGATAGGAAACAACTTAGAACAGCAAATAAAATCTACTTGGTGCAAACAAGCACACACGAGAATATTCACCCCACGCTATTTGTCCCCACCAATCGCGCCAAAAAAGGTCTAGATAACCCACAAGTAAAGGGGATCAATTGAAGCCTCTTTCGATAAGTAAGAGTGTCGATCCCAACGAGGAGCTAAAGGTAGAAAAAATATTCCCTCAAGTTCTATCGACCACCAATACAACTCTACGCAGGCGTGACGTTCGCTTTACCTAGAACAAGTATGAAACTAGAAGTACTTTGTAGGTGTACCAGAGGTTTGCAAGATAATAAAGAGCACATAAATATAAACTAGGGGCTGTTTAGATAAAGACACAACTAAGTTAGTTTTAGTAGAGATATTTTTGTCACAAGAAACTTATTTGTCCCTAGGCAATCGATAACTAGACTAGTAATCATTATTGCAATTTTATATGAGGGAGAGGCATAAGCTAACATACTTTCTCTTCTTAGATCATATGTGCTTATGATTGGAACTCTAGCAAGCATTCGCAACAACTAAAGATCATTAAGGTAAAACCCAACCATAGCATTATAAGGTATCAAGTCCTCTTTACTCCCATACACAAACAACCTACTTACTCGGATTTAAGCTTCTGTCACTCTAGCAACCCACCATAAGCAAATCATGAACATATTGCAAACCCTACAGAAGGGATCCCTCACGCTTGTGCGACACGGAGAGTACCATAGGACAACACCAATAATAAAACATGCAACTCAAATAAATCACGATCATCAATCAACCCATAGGACAAAACAGATCTACTCAAACATCATAGGATAGCCATACATCATTGGGAAATAATATATAGACTTGAGCACCATGTTTAAGTAGAGATTACATCAGGTAAAAGAGGTGTTACACCACTGCATAGAGGGGGAGAGAGTTGGTGATGACGGCGGCAAAGTTGTTGGTGTAGATCACCGTCACGATGATGGCCCCGACGGCGTTCCAGCTCCAGGGGGGGACAGCCCCCTCCTTCTTCTTCTCTGGTCCATGGCCTCCATGGTGGCGGAGGGGCAGGAGCCCCTCCGAGATTGGATCTCTCTCTATTTCCTTCTGTTTCTGCGCTCCCAGATTCTGGCCTTTCACCGTTTCTTAAATTCCTGGATATCCGTAGCTCCGATTGGGCTGAAATTCTAACACAATTTTTATCCGGATGTTGGCTTTCTTGCGGAAAAAGAAGGGTACCAACCGCCTTACAGAGTGTCCACATGGGTCAGGGGTGTGCCCTACCCCCCTGGGCGCGCCCTCCGTCCTTGTGGGCCTCTCGGGCATCGTCTTGCGTTGATTGTTTTTCCCAAAAAATCACATATATTCCAAAAAAATCTTCGTAAGTTTTTATCCTGTTTGGTATGGACTTTCTGTGAAACAAAAAACGTGCAACAAACATGAACTAGGAATGGGCACTGGATCAATATGTTAGTCCCAAAAATAGTATAAGAAGTTGCCAAAAGTATGTAATACTTGTAGAATATTGGCATGGAACAATAAAAAATTATAGATACGGTGGAGACGTATTAAGTCACTATGGAAAACCAGGCGGAACACAGTGTGGAGATTGCAAATCTTCGGGAGCAGATAACCAATGCCCATGAGGATATCAATGCTAAGAACACCCAGATAGCCACCTTGCAGGCTCAGGTTAATGCAGAGAAGGAGTATGTGTGTAGAAAGAGGCATGACGCCTTGACCTTGATCTGAATACTTCCAATGCGGTTCATTGGGGGAGGCACCAGAGCCATCTACCTCTGGCTTACGATCCCCTGCGCATGTTCAACATGCCCGGGGCAGGCCCGAGTACTCCAGGAGCGCCGGTTATACCCTAATTAACCTTTGATGTGCCGGGGAGCAGGGTGCCGACTCAACCTCATCAACTAGAGCCGGCTAAGAGAGATGAGTCGGCCCCAAACCCTCGTCTTGTTCAGACACCACCACAATACTTCTCGACGCCGCCGGGTCACTTCTCCAACCCGGTGGACAATATGATCGCAGCAGAACCCCGGCTTACCGCGCTTTCTATCACCGGCAAGTCACCGGGCGCGGTTGAAGCCTGGAATGCCATTAGATTTTTGCAAACATCGATTGTTATGCATGCTAATTACTCCTATAGTCAGCATCATGTGCACTCTACCCCGTTACCAAGCCGTAGCTACAACAGACATGCTAAGTCGCTAGCAGTGTCCAGTAGCGAGCGATGCCGTAACCCACCCTGTAACATGCGCACTGATGCCGAGGCCATCGTGGATGAAGCAAGAGCCCACCACGAGGTGAAGATAGTAAAATAGGGGGCTTATCAGCCGCCCCAAGTAATCCCTTCAGTGTCGGTGGGGGCCGGGTCGAGCACTAGAACCATCAGAGTGCCGTGCCTAGTGCCGGCTTTACGTAATGAGTGTGTGCCTAAGGATTTTAAGGGTCCTCGCAAAGTTCTTAACTACACGGCGGATCTCGAGCCCACGGCTTGGATCGAGAGCTATGAGCTGGCCATGGACATGTTAGATGTCAGTGACGCGGTATGTGCCAAGAATTTCACCATGATGTTGGAAGGGCCGGCTCGTACATGGTTGAAGAACCTGCCCCCAATTCTATCAACACATGGTCGGAGTTGAAGGAGCGCTTCATGAAAACAATCCAAGGAACTTGCAAGCAGCCAATGACAATTGTGGATTTGGAGCACTGTGTGCAGCGTGAAGATGACTCAACCCACCATTGGTCTCGCCGGGTTGCGAACATTATCCACTCTTCATACAACATTGTGGCGGATCAAGCTGTGTTGATCTTGGAGAAGAATTGTCACTTTCAGCCTCTTGTGTAGAAGCTCGGGCGGCTTAAATGCAAGTGCATGGATATGGGCAATCTCATGGACGTACTTACCAGATACACCGACTCTGACGGTATAAAGGATCCTAGTGCTAATGATGATAAGTCAAATAAAGGCAAGGAAAACGGCGGCGGCAAGGGCTAGCAACACAATGCTTCAGCGCATAATGGTAATAACAATAACCATGGTAACAGTGGAAAACGCAAACAACCCAATGGCGTGTCAGATTTTGTGGCTAACACCAATGCAGGGTTCAAAAATCAGCGCTGCAATGGCAAGCCGCCTTATAATGGGGGGAAGCCCAAGAACTATGAGGAGGCTCTTAATGCACCATGTCCTAAGCACAATTATCCTAATAAGCCATCTACTCATGCTTGGAAGGATTGTTATGTCATGCAGGAATACAGGAATCAATCGTTTCAAAGCATCATCGCAATGGTAATGGGCAGCCAGGCGGGTCAAGTTTTGGAGGCTTCCAGGGAGCCAACTTTGGCGGTGGCGGCTGAAGTTCTAGCTATCAGGGCCAAAGGAACCATGGTGGTCATAATCAGCATTCTAGTCAAGGTAATCAGCAACAGAATAATCAGTCAGGATATAAGAGTAACCTAAGCAGCTCAACAGTGGCCAGTACCATGTCTTTACTACAAGTACTTGCAAGCGTGACCAAAAAGTCCATAAGCGGGCTGTCAATGTAGTTGAGCCAGCAATACCATGTTATTTGAACTAGTCTGAGCACATGATAACTTGGATCCAGGCGGATCACCCGTCCCGTGTTGATAATCCAGGTCATCTGGCCCTGGTACTGGCCCCTCAAGTGGGCGGTTATAAGTTCACTAAGGTACTTATGGATGGCGGGAGCAGCATCAACATATTGTACTATGACACTTTTTGGCGAATCAATCTAAGAGAGAAGGATCTTAAGCCATCTTCAACTGTTTTTCATGGAGTTGTTCCTGGTAAATCAGCTTATCATGTAGGAAGGATTACCTTGGTGGTGGCTTTTGGTGATGAGTATAACTACAGAGCAGAGACGTTGTGGTTTGAGGTTGTCATGATCAAGAGTCCATATCATGCGCTATTTGGACGATCGGCTTATGCTAAGTTCATGGCTCGCCCTTCTTAAGCATACTTGCAGCTTAAGATGCCAGGGCCACGTGGGACAATCACAGTTCATGGCGATCGTAAGGTGGATCTGGACTATGAAGAAGGAGATGCTGCTTATGCAGAGATGGCTTCTGCTGCCGAAGAGCTCAAGTTTTACAAAGATAATGTCGACCCGGCTGACATGACTCCTCTAAAGAAACCCACAACCGAAGAGGACCCTCTGCTCAAATTTCAGTCTGCAAAGGATACAAAGCAAGTTGATTTTGTGCCTGGTGATTCTTCTCAGCATTTCACCTTTGGGATTGGGATGGATCCCAAATAGGAAAGCACGCTCATAGAGTTCATCCACGAGAACATGACATCTTTGCATGGAAATTAACCTTTTGACGTGCCGGGTGTACCAAGAGAATTCCTAAGCACCACTAATGTGGATCCTAAGATGAAACCTGCCAGACAGTTCCTTCATCATTTTGACAAAAGAGAGGCGTAAGGCTATTGGAGAAGAAGTGGCCCGGCTTTTAGCCACTGGGTTCATAGTTGAAGGTTTTCACCCTAAGTGGTTGGCTTGTGCTTGTGCTCAAGGAAAATGGCACTTGGCTCATGTGTGTTGATTACACAGATGCCAATAAGCATGTCCGGCTGATCCATTTGCTCTCCTTCGCATCGACCAAATCATTGACGCAACGGTAAATTGTGAGAGCCTATGTTTCATGGATGCTTATTCTGGTTATCACCAGATCAAGATGGCAGTTGAGGATCAGGAGAAAACAACTTTTATCACACCCTTCGGAGCTTTATGCTATGGCAGTTGAGGATCAGGAGAAAACAACTTGTGGCTAGGGTGTGGGCCCCCTCCGGCAGTTCTTTTCGCCAGTATTTTTTATATATTCCGAATATATTCTCCGTGAAATTTCATGTCATTCCGAGAACTTTTATTTCTGCACAAAAATAGCACCAAGGCAATTCTGCTGAAAACAACGTCTGTCCGGGTTATTTCCATTCAAATCATGCAAAATAGAGTCCAAAACAAGGGCAAAAGACTTCGGAAAAGTAGATGTGACGGAGACGTATCACTACTTCTATGGTATTTTGCACTATGAATGTAGTAACAAATATTCCTTGATGTGCTGCATAATCCTTCTGTCAACTTACCTTTAGAGGAAGATTTGGCTATCCCTGACCCGGAAGGGCAGCTGGAGGTGGCTCTACGTTCTACTCCGGACTGGACAGTGCCTTATTGATAACCCACAAGTATAGGGGATCGCAACAGTTTTCGAGGGTAGAGTATTCAACCCAAATTTATAGATTCGACACAAGGGGAGCCAAAGAATATTTGTAAGTATTAGTAGCTGAGTTGTCAATTCAACGACACCTGGAGATTAATTATCTGCAGCAAAGTGATCAGTAGCACAATAATATGATAGTTTTCATAGTAGTGGCAGCAGAAATAGTAACGGTAACAGTGATAGCAATGGTCTTGTAACAAGTGCAACAGTAACGATAGCAGTAGTAACTTAGCAAGAACAATATAGGATAAGTTCGTAGGTATTGGATCGGTAATTTGTTGGATGATATTCATCATGTGACAGTCATAACCTAGGGCGATACGGCATTAGCTCCAGTTCATAAATATAATGTAGGCATGAATTCCGTAAATAGTCATACATGCTTATGTAAAGAACTTGCATGACATCTTTTGTCCTACCCTCCCGTGGCGGGGGGGGGGGGTCCATATTGGAAACTAAGGGATATTAAGGCCTCCTTTTAATAGAGAACCGGAACAAAGCATTAACACACGGTGATACATGAACTCCTCAAACTACAGTCATCACCAGGAGTGGTTCCGGTTGTTGTCACTCCGGGGATTCCGGGTCATAACATGTAGTAGGTGACTATAACTTGCAAGATCGGATCTAAAACATGAATATAATGATAATATCATAAACGGTTCAGATCTGAAATCATGGCATCCAGGCCCAAAGTGACAAGCATTAATCGTGGCAAAGTCATAGCAACATCAATCTCAAAACATAATGGATACTAGGGGTCGGTCCTATCAAAACTAACTAGATTACATGATGAATCTCATCCAACTCCTCACCGACCAGCGAGCCTACAAAGGAATTACTCAATCCCGGTGGGGAGCATCATGGAATTGGCGATGGAGAAGGGTTGGTGATGACGAAGGACGAATATCCCCCTCTCCGGAGCCCCAAACGGACTCCCGATCTGGCCTCTCGAGGAAGAACAGAAGGTGGCTGCTGCTCCATCTCGTAGATCATGATAATTCTTTATCCCTGATTTTTTCTCGGCAATTGTGAATTTATAGTATCAGGATTGGCGTCTGCGGGGCCACCAGGTGGGGACAACCCACTTGGGCACGTCAAGAGGGGGGCGCCCTGGTGGGTTGTGCCCACCCAGGTGCCCCCCTCCGGTGGTTCTTGGCTCCCGTATTTTTCTTTTATTATATAGAAAATTCTCGCACAGTTTCGTTCCATTCCGAGAACTTTTATTTCTGCACAAAAACAACATCATGGTAGTTCTGCTAAAAGCAGCGTCAGTCTGTGGTTAGTTTCATTCAAATCATGCGAATTAGAGTCCAAAATAAAAGGAAAAGCGTTAGGAAAAGTAGATACATTGGAGACGTATCAACTCCCCCAAGCTTAAACCTTTGCTTGTCCTCAAGCAATTCAGTTGATAAACTGAAAGTGAGAAAGAATTTTTTTACGAACTCTTTTACTCTTGTTTGCATAAATAAGCTTAAACAGCACCCATGTTTTCAGCCAACATTATAACTAACCATGTTGACAATAACTCTTTAAAATTATAATGACTCATATCAATGACATAATCAGTTAACGAGCAATGATAAGATATCTCAAACAGGAACACGTTATCAAAACAACCATGATATAATATGAGAATAGTGGTATCTCGCTAGCCCTTTCTGAGACTGCAAAACATAAATGCAGAGCACCTCCAAAGTCCGAGCAGCGACTAAACATTGTAATTCATGGTAGAAAAGATCAAGTCATGATAACACCCAACATTCACTACGCACAATGCATAGGCATGACGACAGTGCTCTCAGATCTGGCACTTATTAGAGAAGGTGATGACACAACATAAAAGTAAATAGATATTCCCTTCGCAGAGGGAAGCAGTGATTTGCAGAGGTGCGAGAGCTCAAGATTTTTTTAAACAGAGGTAAATGATATTTTGAGAAATGCACCCTTCTCATTTACTTCACGACTATCAGTTATCAAATATCTCCCATGCTAAACACGCTAGTGGCGGTTACCAAGCAGAAAAGTAAAGGTTTGGACTCCAATGGAAGTTTTTGTTTTTTTATTTATAAGCTTTTTCTTTTTGCAATTTGGAACTGGGAATCACTATTACCGCCCATTTCTCGTGCGATGACGAGTGAATAAACACTCGACCCGAGAATAACCCGCTTAGCATGGAAGATACCGACCACCTCCTGTCATTCCATGAACGATCCACGCACACAAAAAAGAAATTTATTTGAAGTTTTTAGAGGTGGCACATGCAAATTTACTTAGGAATAACTTGAGTTTTTGAATTTGATGCACAATCAGTAATCCCGCTTAGTACATGTGAAGGCTAGCAAATCGGTTGGGAAGCGGCCAGCTAGAGAGCAACAATGGTCATGAACATGCATCATGCATAATAAACATTGGACACCCGCATGAGTAGGATATGGGCACCAAGAACATAAATATCATACAGGCTATGTTGGATCTGATTCAACTACATGCATAAACATGTGCCAAGTGAAGTCACTCGAACATTCAGAGGAGGATACCATATCATCATACTACATCACAATCATTTTAACGCAATGTTGATATCCAAGATAAATCATTATCAACTCTTAGCTACTTATGCATGGCATGTGTAACTATAATCTCTAATTGTCATTGCAAACATGTTTAATCATAATGGGCTGAATCATGGACACTAGGTTAAACATATTTACAAAAACAGAGGAAGTCGAGTTCATACTAGTTTCTCTCTGCCACGGCCAGTTCATCGAATATCGTCATTATTGCCTTTCACTTGCACGGCCGAATGATGTGAAATAATAATAAAGGTGTAAGAGTGCTGTGGACTAAGCTGGAATCTGGAAACATTTTATTCAATAGGAGAAGACAAGCTAAAATAGGCTCTTTATTAGATCAACAATTATGCAAAAGAGAGCCACTTAAGATTTTCATCGTGGTCTTCTCCTTAGTACGACTCGAAAATAAAAAGGAAGAAATTTAATAGAAACATACTGAAATATTTTTGGAGTTTTTGGTTTTCCAGAACAAGCAAACGAAAGAGGAAAACAAAAACGAGAAAAACTATTTACACGAGAAGACTCCCAACAAGCAAAAAGAAGAACGAAAAAATATTTTAGGATTTTCTTTTCAATATTACAACTAGGCACACATGGAAAGTAAACTAACTACAGCTAGACATTTTTTGTTTTTCTAAGGTTTTTCAAACACACAAGAAGAAAGTAAGAAAATAAAATAAGCATGGATAATACAATGAAAAAGTGTGAACATCGACGATTGAGATGTGTGAACATGAATGTGAAGCCGGTGAGAAACATGTACTCCCCCAAGCTTAGGCTTTTGGCCTAGCCTGGTATGCAGTTAGTAGCCTGGATAGTAGTCGGCATGATAGCTCAATGAGGCTCTCGGCGTAGATCCCTCGTCCTGCCGTACTGCCTCGACCACAACATTGTGGGCTCGGGCCTCGCTCTTAAGAACGAAATATCTTCCCTTGCTGTGATAATCAAAAAGAGCAGGCGCAGGCAAATATGTGTATACAACAGTCGATTGGTTAAATAACAATTTATAAGTGAAGTTATGAAATCTCCTTTGAGGATCTTATGATTTTTCATGGCATCAAAATCTAAATACTGCGTGGGTAGGATAGGGTCAAAGGGTAAAGGTGAAACACCCAGCTCTCTTGCTAAACGCATGGTATAGATTCCACCATAGAACCAGCCACTATTAGCATTGTGTTGTAACCTACGTGCAACAATCGCCCGAAGATTATAACTCCTATCAATGGTGAGGGCGGTGTGTATAAGGCTCAAGTCTGGAGCACAAACTGTACTACAATCTTGTTTTCCTACAATACATTTCCCATTAAATAAAGCAAAGTACTGAATTGTCGGAAAATGAATGCTTTTTATTCTACCTTGCATCGCCCCCTCGTTTCACCGTAGCAGAGACTAGTTAAAAATGATACGTACTCAGCCCTAGTGGTTCGTCAAGCGAACCCCAGAATGGAATTTTGCTGTGACGGGCAAAACTATCTAGTGATAGGGTAAAAGGATTTTCATAAAGTTTGAAAGACACCCTAGACTCACGGGGATGAAATTTAAATCCTTTAACAAATGATTCAGTGAGAATGAGGTGTTGACCGCACTTATCTGAAGTGTAGGGACCAAGACCCACATTGTGAACCAATTGCTCAAATTCCTCCTTAATACCCACGCGAACCATATAATCATCACAAGGCAATATCATGTTTTAGTGGCGGCATCTCGTATGGAACTTTCACTTGGTTCAACATAGGAACGACGAGTGGAGCTGTCACTAGAAAATTCTCCCGAGGATCTCCTCCTCGAAGAACGCCTTCCAAAGAGACTCATCACGTTCGCGTACAATTTTCTGAACATTTTTGTGCGACCAAAATTTATCAATAAAACTCTACAAAATTGATAGCAACTACTCATAGGGATACATAGAAGCTATAGCAAGCATTCAAACTACTTAGAACTCTAAGAATTCAACATGCAAGCTCATCTACATCAGCACCAAGAATAGCTAATTATTCAAAATATAAACCACTAAAACAAAAACTAATTAGACAAACAAAGGAGTCACATACCAAGAAACAATCCCTCGAAACAGTTTTGAAAGCGGAGCTTCGAGCAAAGAGATCGAAATCCGCGGGTTTGAGAGCAAGAACACGTGAGAGGGAGCAATGGAGAATTTTTTCTGGAGGTAGGTGACGAGGTGGTATAAAAATATAAGGGAGAGGACCCACGTGGGGACCACAACCCACCAGGGCGCGCCTAGGGGTCCTAGCGCGCCCAGGTGGGTTGTGCCCACCTGGTGCACCCCCTATGGTATTATTTGCACCAGAAATTCTTAAATATTCAAAAAAAAACATGTTAAATTTTTAGGGTATTCTGAGAACTTTTATTTTTGGGCCATTTTTTATTGCACGGGAAAAATCAGAAAATAGACAAAACATGGCATTTATTTTATTTAGCTAATGAAAACAGAAAAGAAAAGGTAGGGACGGAAGGTAGTGCTTACTAAATTAATCAACTTCATACCGCTAAAAAATGATTCATTAATAAGGTTGATCAAGTCTTATTAAGAACAACTTTCGATTAGCATGAAACCGAAGAACTTTCGTAAATCACTAAGTTACCTCAACGGGGATATGAAAGTGCCCAACAATAAGCATTTCATACTTCTTTTTATTAGTAGGTAGAGGTATTTGAAAACTTCCAATAGTGATTGTCGGACATATTTCAATAACATGAATACCATTCACTTGGAATTGTTTCTTCGAAAAGTGCACCGTATGCTCATTACCATTGATATGAAAAGTGATCATGCTTTTATTGCAATCAATAATAACCCCTGCAGTATTCAAGAAGGGTCTACCAAGGATAATCGACATGTTGTCGTCCTCGGGCATCTCAAGTATAACAAAGTCAGTCAAAATAGTAAAATTAGCAACAACAACGGGCACATCCTCACAGATACCGATAGGGATGCCAGTTGATTTATCAGCCATTTGCAAAGATATTTCAGTAGGTGTGAGTTTATTCAAATCAAGTCTTCTATAAGGATAAAGGCATAACACTAACACCAGCTCCTAAATCACATAAAGCACTTTTCACATAATTCCTTTTGATGGAGCAAGGTATAGTTGGTATTCCTGGGTCTCCAAGTTATTTAGGTACTCCATCCTCAAAAGTATAATTAGCAAGCATGATGGAGATTTCAGCTTCTGGTATTTTTATCTTATTAGTGATTGTCGATGTTCTGGGAATGGGGGGACCTAGACTTGCCTGCCTGCGGCCCAGGGCATGGCTCATCAGGTGGCCTCATGCGGCTCAACATCTTCAGCAACCACTCATGACCCTCGCGAGGTGGACGACGCAAGACATCCACTGGGGAGGCCTCTGATGACTCACAAGTGTAGGGGATCTATCGTAGTCCTTTAGATAAGTAAGAGTGTCGAACCCAACGAGGAGCAGAAGGAAATGATAGGCAATTTTCAGTAAGGTGTTTTCTGCAAGCACTGAAATTATCGGTAACAAATAGTATTGTGATAAGATAATTGGTAAAAAGTAAATAATAGTAAAAGTAAATAAGGTGGAGCAAGATGGCCCAATCCTTTTTGTAGCAAAGGACAAGCCTGGACAAACTCTTATATGAAGGAAAGCGCTCCCGAGGACACATGGGAATTATTGTCAAGCTAGTTTTCATCACGTTCATATGATTTGCGTTCGTTACTTTGATAATTTGGTATGTGGGTTGACCGGTGCTTGGGTGCTGCCCTTACTTGGACAAGCATCCCACTTATGATTAACCTCTATTGCAAGCATCCGCAACTACAAAAGAAGTATTAAGGTAAACCTAGCCATAGCATGAAACATGTGGATCCAAATCAGCCCCTTACGAAGCAACACATAAACTAGGGTTTAAGCTTCTGTCACTCTAGCAACCCATCATCTACTTATTACTTCCCAATGCCTTTTTCTAGGCCCAAACAATCATGAAGTGTCATGTAGTCGACGTTCACATGACACCACTAGAAGAAAAGACAACATACATCTTATCAAAATATCGAACGAATACCAAATTCACATGACTACTTATAGCAAGACTTCTCCCATGTTGTCACAACCCTAGTTCTGGTATGCTCTAGGTTAGTTTGTGGTTTGCATCATGTTTAAATTTCAAATGAAATTTAAATGAGGACTTGTGAAACCCTCAGAAACCCTTTTGAAAATGACCCAAATAAAAGTTGCTCCAAAAAGGTCCAAGAAAATGTTCATGTGGCCCTCTAAAAATATTGGTCAGAGATAAAAATCAAACCAATATTATTAGAAGCCCATAAGCATTTGTTTTGGGCATTTGGAATTAATGCAATAGCTATTTTGTTTGGATATATATATATTATATATTTTATATATGTCCAAAATTCTGGTTCTTTATTTTTAGGGGTTTGGGTTAATTCCTAGGTCCCTGCAAAATAAAATGTCAGAAGAAAATAAATGATTTAGTTTAGAAATTAAATCAAAACAAATGTCAGAAGAAAATAGAAAAGAAAAATAAAAAGGACAGACTTACCTGTGCTGGCCCAGCACAGCACGGCCTGGCCGGTCCAGCTGGCCAGCCCAGCCCGCTCCTCCCTGTCGTCTTCCTCCTTGACAGAAGGACGAGCGCGTGCTCGGCGCCCGCGGCCACGCGCCACGGCCACCTCCTGCTTCCGCCGCTGCCGACGCGCCTAGCAGCCTCTGGACGACGCCACGCACCCCCTGGACCCTCTCACTCCCCCTCGGTCCCTTCTCCCCTCTCCTGGTGCTCTTCCTCGCGAACGCCCGAACGCCACCGTCGCCGCCGCTCGTCGTAGCCGTGGCCACCGTCCCCCTCTCGCCTCGCCGGAGTGCCCAGAAGCTCTGCCCCGTTCCTCTCCTTCCCCTCGCCGAGCTGCCCGACGTCAGAAGCCCCTGGAGCACCGTCGTCGACCTCGTCTTCAACCTGCGGCCGTGAAGATCGCCGGCGACCGTGCGCCCGCTCCGACGCGTCCCCGAGCTCGCTGACGACGCCTTCGAGATCGCCGTGAGCTCCTCTACCTTTCCCCCCTTCCCTCGTGCTCGCGCCTGTCCTCTAGCTCCGATTCCTCCCGCGGCCGAGAGCTTCTCGCCGCCGGCCATGGTGTAGCCGTGGCCACAGCCGCACGAGCTCACAACGGAGCACGTCATCGTGCTCAGGAAACCCCCATGAACCCAACGCACTCACTCCCTCGCCTTCTCGTGCACCGTAGCACCTAAACCGACGAGGCCCGAACTCCGGCCGCCGCTGGGCTCGACGCCGGCGACGATTCCGGCCGCTCCAGCTGCTGCCGCCTAGCGCGTTGGATGCGCAAGAGTCTGCGCATCCTGTAGGTGCCCTCCGCCGCTCGAATGGTCGACGGAGGCGAGTTTCCGACGCCCTCCGCCGCATTCGGCCTCGCCGGCGGCTAACCGCCGGTGGGTTTTGACCCAAACCCACCGGGTATGACTTCCCCTGAGTCTATGACATGTGGGGCCACCTTGACTAATTTTTAGTTTAGGGTTTAATTAAGTTTTAATTACTGACATTAATCTAATTAGACACTGACATGTGGGCCCCTTGTCTATTTAGTTTAGTTTTAAACTTTAGTTAATTAACTGAGTCACTGACCAGTGGGACCCCACTGTCAGGTTTGACTCTGGTGCTGACGTCATGCTTGTGTCATGCTGACGTAGTATTCCAATTCTGGCATTTAAATAAATCTTAAATGATTTATTTATTTCAGAAATTGGCCTAAACTTCAAAAATTCACAGAAATTCAACCGTAGCTCAGAATGAAATAATTTATATATGAAAAATTATCAGAAAAATTCAATCTATCCATCTGTACCATTTTCATGCATGACAAATGAAGTTATACGTACTGATTGTATGAAAACACATAAATGACATTTAAAATGCTTTTTCTTAGAGTTGCATTTGAACCCTTGGTTCAAATGGAATACAACCAAACAAAATGCTAGCAGCACTAGCTCAAACAGCATCATAACTTCATGCCATATTCATGCATCATATTGTTGCATATGCTTGTGTTTGATTGCGGCACCGTTCTTCTCGATAGGTCCAGCTCCGGAGACCGATCCAGAGTACCTGTCAGAGGAGCAGTGCTCTGCATGTTGTTTTACCAGGCAAGCAAACCCCTTTGTTCATTCCGATACAATCCTACTCTCTCGCTCCTGCTCCCTGTTATTGCATTAGGACAACAACGATTTCAACTGCTACTTTATGCTGCGGTAGTTGAACCCATTCCTCTGCATGACCTGTCTTTCCACAGTAAATAGTTGAAACCCACTAGCATGTGTAGGAGTTGATTGAAGCCATGTTGTGATCTTACCATGCCTTGCTTGCTATTGCTTAGAGTGTGTCAGGTCTGATTCATCGGGAATGAATTGGAGTGAAATGATATGTTCTGATGCTGAGGGTTAAGTGTGTGAACACGATTTGGTAAAGGTAGTGGTGAGAGGCCATGTAGGAGTACATGGTGGGTTGTCTCACTGGAACCGTCCCTAAGAACTGAGTTCCGAGTATGTTGTCCAATGACTAGTTACTATCACACATTGGGTTCCGGTAACTCGACCCCTCTCGACTTATTAATCAACATGATCTCTGTCCAGGAGTTGCGACTAGTTTCTGGTGTTTGTAGGTAGTGTTATTTCTCTACCAGGTGGCACCCGGCAGGGTGGGCTTGGGACAGACTAGGCACACGTGGCCCGGTGTACCGAGTGGCACCCGGATGGTGGGCTCGGGAACCCTGTACACATCGTTTGGGTCCGTGATGGAAACCTCGGCCGGACTCCCTTGCGGATGGAACCCGAATAGGCGATAAACCTGGACGAGAGACTTGTGTGGTTAGTCAGGTCGTGGCCGACACCCTCGCCAGGCTTCCGCTTGAAGGTTGCCGAGATACACGACGTGTACCTGGCGGTAAGTGGCGAGAGCGTGTGTGAAGAAGTACACCCCTGCAGGGTTATCATAATCTATTCGAATAGCCGGGTCCGCGGATATGGACTTCTTGGATGCTTACGTGGTACATAGACAACTTGAAGTGGATACTCTAAAATGCTCAAGACAAGTGTGAGTGCTATGGATGGCCTTCTCGTAGGGAGACGGGAATGAATCCATAGTGGTGTATTGTGTGGTGCTTAGTGGACTCGTGTGCGCCACCTCAAAGAGTTGCCAACAATCGTAGAATAGGATAGCCACTGAGTCAAAGCTGGCTTGCTGCAACTAAACCCCACTTGCCTTCTTGATACAAGTGCATGTATGATAGGATCTGATGTAAGTCTTGCTGAGTACCTTTGTACTCATGTTTGCTTAATTTATGTTTTGCAGATAGGATTGATGTCTCCCTAGTAGTTCCGCTTGGACTTCGACAAGTAGCTTGATACCTCAGCTACGATCTTGGCCGAGTGTTGTAGATAGTCAGGCTCTTCAGCCTTTTTTTTGAGGAAATGACAGTAGGAGAGGCTCCTACTGTATGTATATATAAAAATACAGGGGTGTTACAATTGTGTTACATATGGTATTGCAACTGCATGTGCACTTCAGCCCCTGTCCCTTTCAAGGGGGAGGGGGGGTGAGGTGTCAGGCAAGTAGATGTCTGTACTCAGACATGTAGTGCTTCCGCTTGTTGCTTGTATGCTCTGAATGTTGGGTCATGAGACCCATGTTTGTAATACTTGGCTCCTCGGAGCCTAATGAATAAATACTTTGTTTATTAGAGTCTTGTTGTGATGCCATGTTGTATTTGCACATATTGAGCATATTGTGTGTATGTTATTGAAATGCTTGGTATGTGTGGGATCCGACACCTAGTTGTTTACCCTTGGTAGCCTATCTTACAGGGAAATGTCTCCTAGTGTTTCCACTGAGCCTTGGTAGCTTGCTACTGCTCCGGAACACTTAGGCTGACCGGCATGTGTCCTTCTTCGTTCCTGTGTCTCTCCCTTAGGGGAAATGTCATGCGTTGTTCCTTTAAGTCCTTGTAGCTTGCTACGACTTGGGTTCATACGTTGATGACCGACACGTTCGTTGCTGGGTCACGGATGCCTGTCACTGTAATTTAGTGCCTCTTTTGGTTTATAACTGGTCATGTCGGCCCGGGTTCTCTGTCATATGGATGCTAGCGACACTATCATATACGTGAGCCAAAATGCGCAAACGGTCCCGGGCCAGGTAAGGTGGCACCCGTGGGGATACCGTGCGTGAGTCCGCAAAGTGATATGGTGTGTTACATGCTAGACCGGTGTGACTTAGGATCGGGGTCCCGACAGCGTTGGTATCAGAGCCTGACTGCCTGTAGGATTACCAAGCCAAAATGGTCGAAGTTGAGTCTAGAAATTCCTTAGTTATATAAGGGAATTGATTGTGGAAGGGAACGTAAGGCTCTTTTTACTCCTTATACCTCATGTATTCTGATCTGAGTCATCTTACTTTCCTACGGGGTTAAGGAACTAGGCTTTCTTTACCGTCTATCAGGATCACGAGTTACTACTCCGTAGTCCCCTAGGATTGGTTGATCAGAGTCCTACTCCCGTTTCTAGTTCTTCCAGTATAGTTTGTTTAGTACTATCACAGTACCTTGAGTGATGATGTTGAGATGTTGTACTACCCTTTTCTGGCAGGATGTCTCATTCTGAGCATTTTACTGCCGTTATGCTGCCGGAATTATCCTAGTAGTTCGAGAGATACTAAATCCTTGTTCTACCTTTATGCATCCTATAGTTGTTGATGTTTCCGTCTTCGATTTCGCTTCTCAGGATGTCTTCAGTTAAGCGAAGCTCAGCTGCTTGTAGACAGAACCCCGGAGGTGGTAGGGATGAGGACGATCCTCCCGACCAGCCTTCGTTGGCGGAGTTAATGTTAGAGATGGAGAGAAACAAGCGTGAGTCTAACCGCTTGTTGGCACGTATTGAGGAGAACACCGCACATCAGTGCAAGGAATCAGCAACCATCTATGACTTCATTCGTCTGAAACCACCCACCTTCCATCATCCCATTGAGCCACTCGACGTAGATGACTGGCTCCGTAGTATCACTCACAAGCTGCGTTCTGCGAACGTAGCTGAAGATGACAAGGTTATCTATGCCACTTATCACCTGGAAGGTCCTGCTAGTCTTTGGTGGCAGAACTATGAGGCCATGATTCCAGCTGGCCAGATTCCTACCTGGAGAGATTTCACCGAGGCTTTTCGTGAGCATCATATCCCTCAAGCCCTTATCGATCGTAAGAGAGAAGAGTTCTGTAGTTTTACACAGGCTAAGATGGCTGTTGATGCTTATAGTCGAGAGTTTGAGTACCTCGCCCGCTATGCTCCAGAAGAAGTGTCCACGGACGCCAAGAAGCAGGCTAGGTTCCGGAAGGGTCTCAACCCCAAACTGCGTCGTGATCTCCACTTGCATCATTGCAACACGTTCCAGGCTCTTGTGAACAAGGCCATCAATGCAGAGACAGCTCAACTTACTTACGAGGAGTCTCGTAAGCACACCCTTGATTTGGGAACTTCCTTCGGTACTAGTTCTCAGAAGCGCCGGATTTGGGTTCCGAACTCTGTTCTTCCACCCACTTATCCTCCGATGCCATCTTGTGTGGTACCTTATCCAGCTCAGTCTTATGCTCCACCCAAGCCTATTGGCAAACCGCTCGTCAATACGGGTCCACGACCTACCACAGGGACTTGCTTTACATGCGGAAAACCAGGACACTATGCACGTGACTGTTCTCAGGCCAGTCTTGCTCCACCCCAGTCCGAGAAGTCCGTTCTTCGTAGTAAGACACCACGCAAGACTATCATTGCAAATCCAGCTCCCACTAAACATGGACGTGTGCATCACGTCTCAGCTAAAGACGCTGATGATGATCCAAATGTCGTTCTTGGTACACTCCTTGTCAATTGCCATCCGGCTTCGGTTCTGTTTGATACTGGAGCATCTCACTCCTTCATCTCTGAAGGCTATGCTCGTTTGCACGACATGTCATTTTGTGACATGCCAACTCCGCTCGAAATCCAAACCCCGGGGTCTAGATGGCAAACTACCAGAATAAGCCATGGTAATGGAATCCTTGTTGACAGAGTTGTATTCCTTGCTTCACTCATAGCCCTCAAGTCTTCAGACATTAACATCATTTTGGGTATGGACTGGATGACAGCTCATCATGCCAAGATCGATTGTTACACTAGGTCTGTTCAGCTTACACACCCATCTGGCAAGATAGTCACTGTCTCCACTAGAGTTGCAAAGCGTCAACTCTATTATCTTAATGCCAGCCCCCTTCCAGACCTTGAAGATATCCCGGTAGTCCGAGACTTTCCGGATGTCTTTCCAGAAGAACTACCCGGTGTTCCACCTGATAGGGATGTAGAGTTCGTCATAGATCTTATCCCAGGAACTGTTCCAATTTCTAGGAGACCTTATAAGATGGCACCCCTAGAACTAGCTGAGCTTAAGAAACAACTTGATGAGTCCTTGCAAAAGGGTTTTATTCGTCCTAGTTCTTCTCCCTGGGCTTGCCCCGTCCTCTTTGTTAAGAAGAAGGATGGCACGGAACGGATGGTTGTAGATTATCGTCCCGTTAATTTGGTCACGATAAAGAACAAGTATCCGCTCCCCAGGATCAACGACCTGTATGATCAGCTCGCTGGATCCTCAGTCTTCTCCAAAATGGATTTGAGGTTAGGCTACCATCAAATCAAAATTAAAAACGGAGACATTCCTAAGACGGCTTTTGTCACTCGTTATGGCCAGTACGAGTACACCGTCATGTCTTTCGGTCTAACCAATGGTCCAGCCACTTTCTCCCGCTTGATGAACTCGATCTTCATGGAGTATTTGGATAAGTTCGTCGTGGTTTACCTCGATGATATTCTTATTTACTCGAAGAACGAGGAAGAGCATGCCGAACATCTTAGACTTGTTCTAGAAAAACTCAGAGAGCACCGCCTTTATGCCAAGTTCTCCAAGTGTGAATTTTGGTTGCCAGAAGTGACCTATCTCGGCCACGTAATCTCAGGGAAGGGCATTGCTGTCAATCCTGAGAGAGTTCAGGCCGTCCTTGATTGGACTCCGCCTGAAACAGTTAAACAAGTTAGGAGTTTCCTTGGTCTAGCCAGCTATTGTCGCCGCTTTGTTGAAAACTTCTCGAAAGTGGCCAAACCTCTCACGGAACTTCTTAAGAAAGATAAAAAGTTTGGGTGGTCCCCACAGTGTGAGCACAGTTTTCAGGAACTGAAAAGACGCCTGACCTCTGCTCCCATACTTGTGCCACTGGACTTCACTAAGGACTTTGTTATCTACTGTGATGCCTCACGACAGGGACTAGGTTGCATTCTTATGCAGGATCATCGTGTGATTGCCTATGCATCTCGACAGTTGCATCTACATGAGGAGAATTATCCTACACATGATCTAGAGCTTGCAGCTGTAGTCTATGCACTTAAGACCTGGCGGCATTACCTCCTTGGTAATCGTTGCGAGATCTACACTGATCACCAAAGTCTCAAGTATATCTTCACCCAACCAAATTTGAACCTTAGGAAAAGACGTTGGTTGGAGTTGATCTCAGATTACGACTTAGGAATTACCTACACCCCAGGCAAGGGAAATGTCATGGCTGATGCGCTAAGTCGTAAGACCTATTGCAACAATCTCATGTTGCAGCAGGGCCAACCACTTCTCCATGAGGAACTATGTAAGCTTAACCTTCACATTGCTCCTCACGGATTCCTTTCAACTTTGGTGGCGAAACCTACTCTTGTGGATCATATCATAGAAGCCCAAAAGCATGATACCGGAATTACCCGGATCAAGAGAAACATTAAAAAGGGAGTTGGTGGATGTTTCTCTATGGATGATCGAGGTGTTGTTCTCTTCCAAAACCGGCTGGTGGTTCCCAAGAAGCAACATCTTCGGCAATTGATCCTTAAAGAGGCTCATGAATCTCCTCTCACGATTCATCCCGGTAGTACTAAGATGTATCAGGACCTACGCCAAAGGTTCTGGTGGACTAGGATGAAGAGAGAAATTGCTGAGTTCATTACTAAATGTGACGTTTGTCGTCGCGTTAAGGCAGAACATCAAAGACCTGCTGGCACCCTTCAGCCTCTAGCTATTCCTGAGTGGAAATGGGATAAAGTTGGTATGGACTTCATCACCGGCTTTCCCAGGACCAAGAGAGGGAATAATGCTATCTTCGTAGTCATTGATCGTCTCTCCAAAGTGGCTCACTTCCTACCTATTCGAGAGAGTATCACTGCTAGCCAGCTTGCTGACTTGTATATTTCTCGAATAGTGTCACTTCATGGTGTTCCACTAGAGATCAATTCAGACCGTGGTAGTCTTTTCACTTCTCATTTCTGGGAGAGTTTCCAGACTACCATGGGCACCCATCTTTCTTTTAGTACCGCTTTCCAACCTCAGTCAAGTGGTCAAGTGGAACGGGTTAACCAAATTCTCGAAGACATGCTTAGAGCTTGCGTTATCTCTTTCGGTATGGATTGGGAGAAATGTCTTCCTTTCGCCGAGTTTGCTTATAACAATAGCTATCAATCTAGTCTCAAGCAAGCTCCTTTTGAGATACTCTATGGACGAAGATGTCGAACACCTTTGAACTGGTCAGAAACCGGTGAAAGACAATTCTTTGGACCGGATATGATCCAGGAAGCAGAAGAGCAAGTTCGTATCATTCGTGAGAATTTGAAAACAGCCCAGTCTCGTCAAAAGAGCCAGTATGATCGTCATCATAAGGAAGTGGCTTACGAGGTTGGTGACAAAGCTTATCTTCGGGTTACTCCTTTGAAGGGTACCCATCGTTTCGGTATCAAGGGCAAGTTGGCTCCTCGTTACATTGGTCCTTTTCGCATTCTTGCTAAACGAGGAGAGGTTCCCTACCAATTGGAACTACCCCCACATCTTTCTCGAGTTCATGATGTCTTCCACGTCTCTCAACTCAGGCGTTGCTTCTCGGATCCCATCCGCGGAGTGGACCACGAAATGCTTGATCTCCAAGATAACCTCACATATCGAGAGTATCCCGTTCGCATTCTGGATCAAGCAGAGCGTGTCACTCGACATCATAACATCAAGTTTCTCAAGGTTCGGTGGTCTCATCATTCCGAGAGAGAAGCTACTTGGGAGCGAGAAGATCGTCTCCGACTGGAGTACCCCACCGTCTTTCCGCCTACTCCTGAATCTCGGGACGAGATTCTTTCGAGTGGAGGCGAGTTGTCACAACCCTAGTTCTGGTATGCTCTAGGTTAGTTTGTGGTTTGCATCATGTTTAAATTTCAAATGAAATTGAAATGAGGACTTGTGAAACCCTCAGAAACCCTTTTGAAAATGACCCAAATAAAAGTTGCTCCAAAAAGGTCCAAGAAAATGTTCATGTGGCCCTCTAAAAATATTAGTCAGAGATAAAAATCAAACCAATATTATTAGAAGCCCATAAGCATTTGTTTTGGGCATTTGGAATTAATGCAATAGCTATTTTGCTTGGATATATATATATTATATATTTTATATATGTCCAAAATTCTGGTTCTTTATTTTTATGGGTTTGGGTTAATTCCTAGGTCCCTGCAAAATAAAATGTCAGAAGAAAATAAATGATTTAGTTTAGAAATTAAATCAAAACAAATGTCAGAAGAAAATAGAAAAGAAAAATAAAAAGGATAGACTTACCTGTGCTGGCCCAGCACAGCACGGCCTGGCCGGCCCAGCTGGCCAGCCCAGCCCGCTCCTCCCTGTCGTCTTCCTCCTTGACAGAAGGACGAGCGCGTGCTCGGCACCCGCGGCCACGCGCCACGGCCACCTCCTGCTTCCGCCGCTGCCGACGCGCCTAGCAGCCTCTGGACGACGCCACGCACCCCCTGGACCCTCTCACTCCCCCTCGGTCCCTTCTCCCCTCTCCTGGTGCTCTTCCTCGCGAACGCCCGAACGCCACCGTCGCCGCCGCTCGCCGTAGCCGTGGCCACCGTCCCCCTCTCGCCTCGCCTAAGTGCCCAGAAGCTCCGCCCCGTTCCTCTCCTTCCCCTTGCCGAGCTGCCCGATGTCAGAAGCCCCTGGAGCGCCGTCGTCGACCTCGTCTTCAACCTGCGGCCGTGAAGATCGCCGGCGACCGTGCGCCCGCTCCGACGCGTCCCCGAGCTCGCTGACGATGCCTTCGAGATCGCCGTGAGCTCCTCTACCTTCCCCCCTTCCCTCGTGCTCGCGCCTGTCCTCTAGCTCCGATTCCTCCCGCGGCCGAGAGCTTCTCGCCGCCGGCCATGGTGTAGCCGTGGCCACAGCCGCACGAGTTCACAACGGAGCACGTCATCGTGCTCAGGAAACCCCCAGGAACCCAACGCACTCACTCCCTCGCCTTCTCGTGCACCGTAGCACCTAAACCGACGAGGCCCGAACTCCGGCCGCCGCTGGGCTCGACGCCGGCGACGATTCCGGCCGCTCCAGCTGCTGCCGCCTAGCGCGTTGGATGCGCAAGAGTCTGCGCAACCTGTAGGTGCCCTCCGCCGCTCGAATGGTCGACGGAGGCGAGTTTCCGACGCCCTCTACCGCATTCGGCCTCGCCGGCGGCTAACCGCCGGTGGGTTTTGACACAAACCCACCGGGTTTGACTTCCCCTGAGTCTATGACATGTTGGGCCACCTTGACTAATTTTTAGTTTAGGGTTTAATTAAGATTTAATTACTGACATTAATCTAATTAGACACTGACATGTGGGCCCCTTGTCTGTTTAGTTTAGTTTTAAACTTTAGTTAATTAACTGAGTCACTGACCAATGGGACCCCACTGTCAGGTTTGACTCTGGACAGCCCCTTTGACCTGCTGACGTCATGCTTGTGTCATGCTGACGCAGTATTCCAATTCTGGCATTTAAATAAATCTTAAATGATTTATTTATTTCAGAAATTGGCCTAAACTTCGAAAATTCACAGAAATTCAACCGTAGCTCAGAATGAAATAATTTATATATGAAAAATTATCAGAAAAATTCAATCTATCCATCTGTACCATTTTCATGCATGACAAATGAAGTTATACCTACTGATTGTATGAAAACACATAAATGACATTTAAAATGATTTTTCTTAGAGTTGCATTTGAACCCTTGGTTCAAATGGAATTCAACCAAACAAAATGCTAGCAGCACTAGCTCAAACAACATCATAACTTCATGCCATATTCATGCATCATATTGTTGCATATGCTTGTGTTTGATTGTCGGCACCGTTCTTCTCGATAGGTCCAGCTCCGGAGACCGATCCAGAGTACCTGTCAGAGGAGCAGTGCTCTGCACGTTGTTTTACCAGGCAAGCAAACCCCTTTGTTCATTCCGATACAATCCTACTCTCTCGCTCCTGCTCCCTGTTATTGCATTAGGACAACAACGATTTCAACTGCTACTTTATGCTGCGGTAGTTGAACCCATTCCTCTGCATGACCTGTCTTTCCACAGTAAATAGTTGAAACCCACTAGCATGTGTAGGAGTTGATTGAAGCCATGTTCTGATCTTACCATGCCTTGCTTACTATTGCTTAGAGTGTGTCAGGTCTGATTCATCGGGAATGAATTGGAGTGAAATGATATGTTCTGATGCTGAGGGTTAAGTGTGTGAACACGATTTGGTAAAGGTAGTGGTGAGAGGCCATGTAGGAGTACATGGTGGGTTGTCTCACTGGAACCGTCCCTAAGAACTGAGTTCCGAGTATGTTGTCCAATGATTAGTTACTACCACACATTGGGTTCCGGTAACTCGACCCCTCTCGACTTATTAATCAACATGATCTCTGTCCAGGAGTTGCGACTAGTTTCTGGTGTTTGTAGGTAGTGTTATTTCTCTACCAGGTGGCACCCGGCAGGGTGGGCTTGGGACAGACTAGGCACACGTGGCTCGGTGTACCGAGTGGCACCCGGATGGTGGGCTCGGGAACCCTGTACACATCATTTAGGTCCGTGATGGAAACCTCGGCCGGACTCCCTTGCGAATGGAACCCGAATAGGCGATAAACCTGGACGAGAGACTTGTGTGGTTAGTCAGGTCGTGGCCGACACCCTCGCCAGGCTTCCGCTTGAAGGTTGCCGAGATACACGACGTGTACCTGGCGGTAAGTGGCCAGAGCGTGTGTGAAGAAGTACACCCCTGCAGGGTTATCATAATCTATTCGAATAGCCGGGTCCGCTGATATGGACTTCTTGGATGCTTACGTGGTACATAGACAACTTGAAGTGGATACTCTAAAATGCTCAAGACAAGTGTGAGTGCTATGGATGGCCTTCTCGTAGGGAGACGGGAATGAATCCATAGTGGTGTATTGTGTGGTGCTTAGTGGACTCGTGTGCGCCACCTCAAAGAGTTGCCAACAATCGTAGAATAGGATAGCCACTGAGTCAAAGCTGGCTTGCTGCAACTAAACCCCACTTGCCTTCTTGATACAAGTGCATGTATGATAGGATCTGATGTAAGTCTTGCTGAGTACCTTTGTACTCATGTTTGCTTAATTTATGTTTTGCAGATAGGATTGATGTCTCCCTAGTAGTTCCGCTTGGACTTCGACAAGTAGCTTGATACCTCAGCTACGATCTTGGCCGAGTGTTATAGATAGTCAGGCTCTTTAGCCTTTTTCATTTGTAGATGTCTGTACTCAGACATGTAGTGCTTCCGCTTGTTGCTTGTATGCTCCGAATGTTGGGTCATGAGACCCATGTTTGTAATACTTGGCTCCTCGGAGCCTAATGAATAAATACTTTGTTTATTAGAGTCTTGTTGTGATGCCATGTTGTATTTGCACATATTGAGCATATTGTGTGTATGTTATTGAAATGCTTGGTATGTGTGGGATCCGACACCTAGTTGTTTACCCTTGGTAGCCTATCTTACAGGGAAATGTCTCCTAGTGTTTCCACAGAGCCTTGGTAGCTTGCTACTGCTCCGGAACACTTAGGCTGACCGGCATGTGTCCTTCTTCGTTCCTGTGTCTCTCCCTTAGGGGAAATGTCACGCGTTGTTCCTTTAAGTCCTTGTAGCTTGCTACGACTTGGGTTCATACGTTGATGACCGACACGTTCGTTGCTGGGTCATGGATGCCTGTAACTGTAATTTAGTGCCTCTTTTGGTTTATAACTGGTCATGTCGGCCCGGGTTCTCTGTCATATGGATGCTAGCGACACTATTATATACGTGAGCCAAAATGCGCAAACGGTCCCGGGCCAGGTAAGGTGGCACCCGTGGGGATACCGTGCGTGAGGCCGCAAAGTGATATGGTGTGTTACATGCTAAACCGGTGTGACTTAGGATCGGGGTCCCGACACATGTCCTCGGGAACAAACGTAACTACCCACAAAGCATATTCATGTTCATAATCAGAGGGGTATTAATATGCATAATAGATCCGAACATATGATCTTCCACCAAGTAGACCAACTAGCATCAACTACAAGGAGTAATCAACAC
Source organism: Secale cereale (assembly GCA_902687465.1). Taxonomy (NCBI): domain Eukaryota; kingdom Viridiplantae; phylum Streptophyta; class Magnoliopsida; order Poales; family Poaceae; genus Secale; species Secale cereale. Next base: position 235,374,601 of record LR738714.1, read on the forward strand.
TACTAGCAACCTACAGGTACCAATCTGAGGTTTTGGTACAAAGATTGGATACAAGAGATGAACTAGGGTTTGAGAGGAGATGGTGCTGGTGAATATGTTGATGAAGATAACCCTCCACAAGATGGGAGAGTTTTTGGTGATGACGGCGGTGATGATTTCCCCCTCCCGGATGGAAGTATCCTCGGCAGAACTGCTCCACCGGAGCCCTAGATTGGTTCCGCCAAGGTTCCGCCTCGAGACAGTGGCGCTTTGTCCCGAAAGCCTCCTTATGATTTTTTCCAGGTCAAAACACCTCATATAGGAGAAGATGGGCATCGGGGAGTCATCAGGTGGCCCATGAGGCAGGGCGGCGCACCCAGAGGGGGCGCCCCCACCCTCGTGGACAGTGGGTGCCCCCCTCTCGTATCTCTTTCGCCAGAGATTTTTTATATTTTCTGAAACGGTGTTTCGTGGAGTTTCAGGGCTTTTTGAGTTGTGCAGAATATGTCTCCAATGTTTGCTCCTTTTCCAGTCCAGAATTCCAGCTGCCGGCATTCTCCCTCTTCATGTAAACCTTGTAAAATAAGAGAGAAAAGACATAAGTATTGTGACATAACGTGTAATAATAGCCCATAGTGCAATAAATATCAAATTAAAAGCATGATGCAAAATGGACGTATCAACACCCCCAAGCTTAGAACTCGCTTGTTCTCAAGCGAAAGCCGATATCGAAAAATATTTCCACATGTTTAGAGATAGAGGTGTCGATAAAAATAAAATACGGACATGAGGGCATCATGATCAAACTTATAACAGCAACACACACACACACACACATATATATATATATATATATATATGTATGTATATTGTCATATGACTCTTATGCTAAAGTAACAATCCATTCACAATATCAAGTGTGAATCAGAAACATCATTGAAAACTAACAAATTATGATCTCGGTCATTGAAACAATTGCAATTTATCGTAACATCGGAAAGAGTCAAAATAAGAGCTTTTCATCAAGTCCACATACTCAACTATCATTTAGTCTTTCACAATTGCTCACACTCACGCAATACTTATGGGTATGGAGTTTTAATCGGACACAGAGAACGATAGGGTCTTATAGTGTTGCCTCCCAACCTCTTACCTCAAGGGTAATGTCAACAATAATAGATCATGATAACTTACATCCAAGTGGGTATATATGTCAAGATCTTTCCAACACAATGTGCTTGCCAAAGGATTAAATTTAAAAAGGAAAGGTGAAGATCACCGTGACTCTTATAAGGTAAGAACAATAAATAGGCCCTTCGCAGAGGGAAGCAGAGGTTGTCATGTGCTTTTATGGTTGGATGTACAAAATATTAGCGCAAAAGAACGTCACTTTATATTGCCACTTGTGATAGGGACCTTTATTATGCAGTCCGTCACTTTATTACTTCCATATCATTTCTCCTCACTAATAGATCATACATATTTTAGAGAGTTGCAACAATGACAACTTACTTGAAGGATCTTACTCAATCCATAGGTATGTATGGTGGACTCTCATGGCAAAACTGGGTTTAAGAATGTATGGAAGCACAAGTAGTATCTCTACTTGGTGCAAGGAGTTTGGCTATCATGAGGGAGAAAGGCAAGGTCAACATGTTGGATGATCCATGACAATATACTTTATTTCGGATATAAGAAGACATAACCCATTACATTGTCTTCCTTGTCCAACATCAACTCTTTAACATGTCATATCTTAATGAGTGCTCACAATCATGAAAGATGTCCAAGATAGTATATTTGTATGTAAAAACTTCTCTTCCTTTATTACTTCCTATTAATTGCAACGATGACCAAAACTTTGTTTGTTAACTCTCAACAACTTTTATTCATCATACTATTTATATGTGAAGTCAATACCTTCCATAAGACCAATATGATGTCTTTGATACTTTTTATATTTTCTTTTATTCTCTCATGATCATAGCGAGAAAATCAAGCCCTTGACTAAAAGCTAATCTTTATTATATATAGAAATAATAAAGATCATAAAGCAAAGCTCACAACTAGATCATACTAAACTTTATTCTTCTAGATCAAGATATTACCAAAAGAATCGAACTAAGAAAAACGGTAAAGATAGGAGTATGATGGTGATACGATACCGGGGCACCTTCCCCAAGCTTGGCAATTGCCAAGGGGAGTGCCCATACCCATGTGATTATGTCTCCGTCTTCGAAGTCGGTGACGATGGAGTTAGAAGCAGTGATGACGGATCATCATACACCGAGCGTAGGAGATCCTCCAACTTGCGGATTATACCCTTGAGTGCGGCGATATGCTCCTTCAGCAAAATATTTTCACTTGTGAGATACTTGTTTTGTATTTGAGCTAACTCAATCATCTTGAAAGCTTCAATCTCAGTTGAAGTAAAAAGGTTTGGAAGGGGTTGAAGGATGTCTTCTTCTTCTGCTGCCGGAGCCTGATCTTCCATAGCCTTCTTGATCCTATTCTTCTTGTTGATCTCCCTGGGTTCTTCTCTCTTCAGCTCTATCTTCATTAGCCAAGCATCGTTGCCCTCATTGTTGGAGGAGGAGGACGACATGATGCCTGGCCTTGTCAACTCTGGCAGAAAATAGCTCGAAACAAAAAACAAAGGATTTTTGCGTGGTGCGGTGGTCAAAACCTTCGGGAGAATATATAGTGAATTTTTACCGACCAAAAGAAGTAACGTGTAAGAAAATGGAGTCCGGGAGGCACATGAGGTGCCCACGAGGTAGGGGGCGCACCCTCCACCCTCGTGGACGCCTCGTGTCCTTTCCAGACTACCTCTTATTTTTCTATTTTTCTAAATATTCCAAAACGGAGAAAAATTGCCATTAGAACTGTTTTGGAGTCGATTTACTTACCATACCACATACCTCTTCCTTTTCGGAGTCTGAATCGTTCTGGAAAGTGTCCCTTATGTATTCCTCCGGAGTTACGATTTCAATAACATTGGTTTCAACATATATATGATTACCCGAGATATAATGTTTGGTTCTTTGACCGTTCACCACCTCCGGATTTGTGCCTTCGAAGTTGTTGATTTTTATGGCACCAGAACGATAGACCTCCTCGATAACGTATGGACCTTCCCATTTAGAGAGAAGTTTTCCTGCAAAAAATCTTAAATGAGAGTTGTACAACAAGACATAATCACCTACGTTAAACTCGCGCTTTTGTATCCTTTTGTCATGCCATCTTTTAACCTTTTATTTAAACAGTTTGGCATTCTCGTAAGCTTGGTTCTCCATTCATCAAGCGAGCTAATGTCAAATAACCTCTTCTCACCGGCAAGTTTGAAATTATAATTGAGCTCTTTAATAGCCCAATATGCCTTATGTTCCAGTTCGAGAGGTAAGTGACATGGTTTTCCATAAACCATTTTGTACGAAGACATACCCATGGGATTTTTGTACGTAGTTCTATAGGCCCATAATGCATCATCAAGTTTCTTGGACCAAGTCTTTCTAGACCTATTAACAGTCTTTTGCAAAATTAATTTCAGCTCTCTGTTACTTAGTTCTACTTGACCACTAGACTGCGGGTGGTATGGGGATGCAATTCTATGGTTAACATCATACTTAGCAAGCATTTTACGAAAAGCACCATGAATAAAGTGTGAACCACCATCAGTCATTAAGTATCTAGGGACTCCAAACCTCGGAAAAATAACTTCTTTAAGCATCTTAATAGAGGTGTTGTGATCAACACTACTAGTTGGAATTGCTTCTACCCACTTAGTAACGTAATCAACATCAACTAAAATATGTGTATACCCATTAGAGGAAGGAAACGGTCCCATATAATCAAAGCCCCAGATATCAAATGGTTCAATAACAAGTGAATAATTCATAGGCATTTCTTGACGTTTACTAATATTACCAATTCTTTGACATTCATCACAAGACAAGACAAACTTACGGGCATCCTTGAAGAGAGTAGGCCAATAAAAACCAGATTGCAGTACCTTATGTGCAGTTCTATCTCCAGCGTGGTGTCCTCCGTAAGCCTCGGAGTGGCACTTGCATAGGTTATGTTCTTGTTCATGCTCAGGTACACAACGTCTAATAATACCATCTACACCTTCTTTATAAAGGTGTGGGTCATCCCTTATTTTGCTGGTATGTGAAACTAGGTGGTATAAACTTAGCAACAATGTAATTAGCATAAGCAGCATACCATGGAGCAGTGCGAGAAGCATTTATGATAGCTAATTGTTCATCAGGGAAGCTATCATCAATAGGTAGTGGGTCATCAAGAATATTCTCTAACCTAGATAGATTGTCTGCAACGGGGTTCTTAGCTCCCTTTCTATAAGTAATATGCAAATCAAATTCTTGCAGCAGGAGAACCCATCTAATAAGTCTAGGTTTAGCATCTTTCTTTTCCATAAGGTATTTGATAGCAGCATGATCAGTGTGAATAGTTACTTTAGAATCAACAATATAAGGTCTAAACTTATCACAAGCAAATACAACTGATAAAAACTTCTTCTCGGTAGTAGCATAATTTCTCTGGGCACTGTCTAGAGTTTTACTTGCATATTGGATAACATTCAATTTCTTATCAACTCTTTGTTCTAGAACAGCACCTACAGCATAATCACTAGCATCGCACATAATCTCAAAGGGTAAATTTGTCACATCCCTAGTCAGTGCTTGCATTAGAACTAGCTAGAGTGTGCATCATGTTTACTTTCCACAGAAACTTGAAATTGAAATGACAGAAACCCCAACACCTCTCTTCTAACAACTAGGGTTCAATAAAATCTTTTCCAATGTACCCAAAATGCCCTTCAAAAATGTTCATCATCTTTGCCTTGGTCTTAAACCTCTGCCAAAAATGGTGCACAATTTTCTAGGACATCCAGAGGTCTCTGGATTAATTCATATTGTAATTGCATTTGGGCATTTAAATGCTATAAAATATTTTATGTGCCCAAATAATCCTAAACTGAAATGTTCCATGTTGGTTATATGCTAAACAGTGGGCATGAGCAGTTTGGTGATTTTTGAAAGTGCCTAAGCATTTTTAGAAAAGCCACAAAGTTACAAAAGAAAATGGAAAACATAAAACAAATAAAACAAAAGAGGAAGCAGAGACTTACCCGAGGCCCACTTACCTGCCTGGCCCAGCCCACCAGGGGCACACTCGTCTTCCTCCCCGTGCCAGCGCACGAAGCAGCTCGGTGGCGAGCGCCGACGACGCGCCGGCCACCTCCTGCCTGCCTGGCTACTCCCCCCGACGCCCTGGACGTCGCCACGCAGACCCCCTCGACCCCCTCGGCCGCTCCCCTCTCTCCCTGCCTCGTCTCTCTCGCTCCGCGCCTCGCGGCCGAGCGCCACCGTCGCCACCGACGCCGTTCGCCGTAGCCACCGTGCTCCTCTCGCCCACCCGATTTGCCCAGGAGTTCTGCCTCGTCCTCCTCGTCCTCCGCACCGAGCTACACGACGCCAGAAGCCCCGCTTCATCTTCACCGCCGCCGTCTTCAACCTACGGCCGTGGAGATCGCCGGCGACCGTGCGCCCGCCCCGACGCTTCCCCGAGCCCGCTGAGCATCTCATCCGCCTCCCTGTGAGCTCCTGCGTCGATCCCCCCTCCTCCCCGCTTCGTTTGCTCACTGGAGACGCCGCCCCCTTGCTTGCCATAGCACGCCGCCGCACAAGCTCGTCGTCGACGAGGCTCCGGTGCCCAATTGGCTTAGTGCACATGCCCGTCGTCTTCGTGAGTGCACGTAGCACCCGTAGGAACCAACTGTTGGTCCTCCTGTGCCTTGTGACGTAGTTTTCATCACCACCCGAGCTCCGGCCGCCGCCGTTGAGGTCGCCGTCGACGTTTCCGGCCACCCCAGCTGCTCCGACCTGTTCCGCTGGATGCGTGACTCCTCCAGCTCTCTGTAGATGCCCTCCGCTGCTATTTTGGTCATCGGAACGCTGTTTCCGAACCGCGTCGCCGTCCTGGCTCTCGCCGGCGGCGAGTCGCCGGTGGGGTTGACCTGTTTTGACCACGCCTGGACCCCCCCTGTGTCCATGACATCTGGGGCCGGCCGTTGACTAGTTTTAGTTTAGGTTCTTATTTAAGTACTAATTCATGTCATTAGTTTAATGAGTCACTGACACGTGGGGCCCAGCCCCTGTTAAACTTTTAGTTTAGTGTTAAACTTATTTAGTTAGTACTGAGAGACTGACCAGTGGAGCCCACTGGTCAGGTTTGATCTGGACGCCCTGTTGACTGGCTGACATCAGCATGATGTCATGCTGACGCAGTAAATAATTTTATGGGATTAATTGATTTAAAATAAATCAGGAAATTCCAGAAAATGCTCTAAACTTCAAAAAATCATATAAATTCAACAGTAGCTCAGATGGAAAAGATTTATATATGAAAATTGACCAGAAAAATCCAATCTTTCCAATGGCACTGGTTTCATGCATGTTTGAGCAAGTTAACCTTGCTGTTCACATTAAAACATGATAATGCACTTTAATAAATAACAGTTTGTGTTTCAATTTGAATCTTTGATTCAAATGGGCTCAAACCCTTCTGTTTATAGATGCATTAGCCCAAAACACATGCGTCTTGCCATATCATGAGCATGCATCATATTGTTGCATTTGTTTGCTTATTCATTGTATCTGTTAGAAGGGAGAGAGATGTTACCATGTTAGAAGGGAGAGAGATGTTTGGTGGAATAGTTGTTGATGTATTGCTTGAGCCTCGTGGGCATATATATAGGAGTACAATGATCTACTTGGAGTACAAGACAAGCCAGAACAAATCCTTGTCTATCTCTTCTTTCCTAATAAACATTATACTCAACAGTATCGTCGATGTTCTCCGTGGTAGGTCCTGCTCCCGAGGATACTACTGTGTATCCAACTGAAGAGCAGTACCCGACAACCACTCTGTCAAGCAAGCAACCATTGATCATTCTGATACAAACCCATCTCCTCGCTCATGCTCTCTTTTACTACATTAAGGCAACAGCGTGTGAACTGCTACTTGCTGTGGTAGTTGAACCCTATTCCCTTGCATGACCTGTCTTTGCCACAGTAAGTAGTTGAAACCCACTAGCATGTGTAGGAGTTGAATGAGCCATGTGATGTGTGATCCACCATGCTATTTGTTTATGTTGCCTGCTATGCTTAGAGTTATGTCAGGTTTGGTTCATCTAGGTGATGGATCAGAGTGAAATGATCATACCGGTAAAGAGAGGGAAGTGTGGAACATGTTTGGTAAAGGTATCGATGAAAGGCCATGTAGGAGTACGTGGTGGGTTGTTTCATTGGAACCGTCCATAGGACCCGAGATCTGTATGTGTGGTTCAAGTTCCAGCTACTACCACACGTTGGGATGCTTAATTGACCCTCTCGGCTTATTAACTACCCTTGACCTCTGTCCAGGAGTTGCAACTAGTTTCTGGTGTTTGTAGTTTACTGGTGGTCGTGCACAACGTTGACCCTCGGGGTGGGCTGTGATGCGACAGGTACGTGGCATGGTGTATCGGTCGCCCGTTTGGTGACTCAGGAACCCTGTACACATCGTTTGGGGCCGTGAGCGACACCCCGGCCGGATCTCCCCACAGATGGAACCCAAATAGGCGATAAACCTGGACGAGAGACTTGTGTGGTTAGTCAGGTCGTGGCCGACACCCTCGCCGGGCTTCCACTTGAAGGTTGCCGAGTACATGTTGAGTAAACGGCGATAAGTGGTGTAAATGTTTTTCTGGGATTACTTGATTTAAAAACAATTCAGAAAATTCCCGAAAATGCTTTAACTTCAAAAAATCATATAAATTCAATAGTAGCTCGGATGGAAAAGATTTATATATGAAAATTGATCAGAAAAATCCAATCTTTCCGATGGCACTGGTTTCATGCATGTTTGAGCAAGTTAACCTTGCTGTTCACATCAAAACATGATAATGCACTTTAATAAATAATAGTTTGGGTTTAAATTTGAAACTTTGATTCAAATGGGCTCAGACCTTTCTGTTTATAGTTGCATTAGCCCAAAACACATTCATCTATGTCATGCGCATGCATCATATTGATGCATTTGTTTGTATATTGATTGTATCGTCGGTGTTCTCCGTGGTAGGTCCTGCTCCCGAGGATACAACTACGTATCCAACTGAAGAGCAGTACCCGACAACCAATCTGTCAGGCAAGCAACCCATTGATCATTCCGATACAAACCCATCTTCTCGCTCCTGCTCTCTTTTACTGCATTAAGGCAACAGCGTGTGAACTGCTACTTGCTGCGGTAGTTGAACCCTACTCCTTTGCATGACCTGTCATTGCCACAGTAAATAGTTGAAACCCACTAGCATGTGTAGGAGTTGATTGAGCCATGTGATGTGTGATCCACCATGCTATTTGTTTATATTGCCTGCTATGCTTAGAGTTGTGTCAGGTCTGGTTCATCTGGGTGATGGATCAGACTGAAATGATCATGCTCGATAAAGAGAGGGAAGTGTGTAACATGTTTGGTAAAGGTATCGACGAAAGGCCATGTAGGAGTACATGGTGGGTTGTTTCATTGGAATCGTCCATAGGACCTGAGATCTGTATGTGTGGTTCAAGGCTCAGCTACTACCATGCATTGGGCCCGAAAACAATGGTCCCTCTCGTCTTATTAACTTCCCTTGTCCTCTGTCCAGGAGTTGCAACTAGTTTCTGGTGTTTGTAGTATACTGGTGGTCGTTCACATCGCTGACCCTCGGGGTGGGCTGTGATGCGACAGGTACGTGGCCGGGTGTACCGATCGCCCGTTTGGTGAGTCGGGAACCCTGTACACATCGTTTGGGGCCGTGAGCGACACCCCGGCCAGATCTCCCCACGGATGGAACCCAAATAGGCGATAAACCTGGACTAGGGACTTGTGTGGTTAGTCAGGCCGTGGCCAACACCCTCGCTGGGCTTCCGCTTGAAGGTTGCCGAGTACATGTCGAGTAAACGGCGATAAGTGGTGGAAGCGTGTGTACAGAAGTACACCCCTGCAGGGTTACCAATCTATTCGAATAGCCGTTGTTCGCGGTACGGACCACTTGGTTGCTTATACAGTTCATAGACAAGTTGATGGATACTACTAAAAGCCTCAAGACATGTGTGAGTGTCGTGGATGGCCCTTCCGTAGGATGACGGAAGAGGATCCACGGTGGTGTATTGTTGTGGTGAGTAGAGGACTCGTGTACGTAGTATTATCTTGCAATCTGTTGAGAGTCGTAGTATAGGTTAGCCAAGAGTCAAAGCTGGCTTGCTGCTATGAACTCCACTACCCTTGTTGATAATGTTGCATGTATGATAGGTTCTGTTGTAAGACTTGCTGAGTACCTTTGTACTCATGTTTTCTTAATAACTGTTGCAGAGGAGAACCCTGCCCCTTCTGATGGGTTTTACATAGACGTTGACGTCGACGAGTAGCTTGCTACCCAGACGGAGATCCTGAGCTTGTGAAGGGCCTTGTAGATAGTCAGGCTACACCAAGCCTGTTTTATTTTCCAAGTTGTCTGTACTCAGACATGTTAGCTTCCACTTGTGCTTGTATGATTGTATGACTTGAGTGTTGGGTCATGTGACCCGTACCTGTATGGATATGTTATGTATGGCTCTTCGGAGCCTCTTAAATAAAGTACTTTGAGTCATAGAGTTCTGTTGTGATGCAATGTTGTATTTGCACATATTCAGCATATTGTGTGTATGATTGAAATGCTTGGTATGTGTGGGATCCGACACCTAGTTGTTTTCCTTTGGTAGCCTATCTTACAGGGAAATGCCTCCTAGTGCTTCCACTGAGCCTTGGTAGTTTGCTACTGCTCGGAACATGTAGGCTGGCCGGCATGTGTCCTTCTTCGTTCTTGTGTCTGTCCCTTAGGGGAAATGTCACGCGTTGTTCCTTTAAGTCCATGTAGCTTGCTACGACTTGGGTTCATACGTTGATGACCGACACGTTCGTTGCTGGGTCATGGATGCCTGTCTCTGTAATTTAGTGACAGTTTTGGTTTATAACTAGCCATGTCGGCCCGGGTTCTCTGTCATATGGATGCTAGCGACACTGTCATATACGTGTGCCAAAATGCGCAAACGGTCCCGGGCCAGGTAAGGTGGCACCCGTGGGGATACCGTGCGTGAGGCCACAAAGTGATATGACGTGTTACAAGCTAGATCGGTGTGACTTAGGATCGGGGTCCTGACAGGGTTGGCATCAGAGCCGGACTGCCTGTAGGTTTCTCAAGCCAAACTGGTCGATGTTGAGTCTAGAAAAATTCTTAGTTATATGTAGGGGAATTGATTGTGGAAGGGAACGTAAGGCTCTTTGTACTTCTTTACCTTATGCCCTTCTGATCTGAGTCAGCCTATTCTTTCTACGGGGGTTTAGGACTAGGCCTCACATCCTTACTAGGTTCACGTGTTACTAATCCGTAGACTCTTAGGATTGTTGGTTTCAAGCCTCAGTTCAGTTTCTACCCTTCTAGTATGATGATTAGTTGGACCCGGAACCTTGATATGATATTGTTGAGTGGCTATGCTATCATTTGTATGATGTCTCAAAATCTTTTTTGAGCATTTGCAGTTGTTATGCTGCCCGATTTCTTCTAGAAACTCTAATGCCTTTGCATTATTTCGTGTTTCAGATGTCTGGCCGCACACCTCACCAAGTGGTTCGTTTGACTCGGTGCATTAATGTGCCCGGTCACACGGCCACGCTAGTCCGTGTGTTGACTGAGACCGGCTACCGTTGGTATCCTGAGTACACCGTGGAGGAACAGTACCGGGATTTCAACCAGAGTTAGTATTTCTGCACCGTCCGGATATACCCCTCGTATCCCGAAACTAACGACCCCATCCATTGGTCTTATGGACTCGGGGTTACCATCGAGATGGCAGTGCAGGATGCCGCTTACTGGATGATGACCATCATCCGGGCTAGGCATGCCCTGCTGCTGAGCACTGAGTTCTGTTACATGCCAGCCTCACTTCCTGGAGAGGAAGGCTACTACACTGGTCTGTATACTGATGCTGCTCATGAGGAGCCACTGCTTCAGACTACTGTCCAGATGCTGGAGGATAGGGACCGTGAGGTCCGTGCCCTCCGGATGGAGCTGTATAACACTCGAGCCGCCCACTGGACTACTTTGACACGGCTTGCACCTGTTGTGCATGCCGGATATCTGGATATGCGGGATTTGTACCCCGTGCGGACTCGTCTGCCTGATCGTATGGATTGGCGTGACGTTCGGGGTATTACACCTCCACGTGGGCGTCGGTTACCACCCGCATCGGGACCGAGGCCACATCCATGTCCCTATGGTCCACAGCTTTCGAGTGCTCGAGAGTTTCAAGATCCATCTGTTCCACTTCCAGGCTACGGTGGTAATCGTTCCGAAGATTACTACGGGAATGTCTGAGCTAGACCATGGCAATAGTAGTATCGTAGTAGTCGTATTTCCATAGTCCTGCGCGTCTTGTGGAATATGACTTAGTTTGTACCGAGTTCCGGAGGTGTAGTTAAATAATGTATAGGAGCTTGGAATGCCTCTGATGAGATGTATCGTCTTTCACCGCAGTTGTACTTTAGCCTTGGCTTGTACTAAACTATGTATGGTGTGTATGACCACTAGTGTATATATGGCAGTTTCTATATTACCATGTCATACGGATGAACATCTCTGCATTCCGTGTCATCCATTAAATTCTGCACTCCTATGTCAAGTTTTTGCCATCCTTGTCTAACCCGTTGTTTTGTTTTCCTAGGATGGTCAACACTCGCAGCACTCCTGCTGCTCAAGAGCAGGGTGAGGCTAGTGGGGCTAGAAATGAGAATCTGCCCCAGCCACCCTCCTTGGCTGAAGTTATGCTCGAGGCGGAACGGAACAAGAGAGAGACCAACCGTCTACTGGAACACATAGAGCAGAACACTGGGTTTCGTCAGAGGAATGATGTGGTGTCAATCAATGAATTTATCAAGATGTGCCCACCGAAGTTCCATCACTCCGCTAAACCTCTGGATGCGGATGACTGGCTTCACAGTATCACCCACAAGCTACACTCTGCCCGTGTGGCCGAAGCTGACAAGGTTACCTACGCCGCCTACCATCTTGAGGGCCCTGCCAGTCTCTGGTGGGAAAACTTTGAGGCTATGCGTCCTGCTGGCCAAATCACTACTTGGGCTGAGTTCAGTGAGGCATTTCGTGAACATCACATTCCGGAAGGTCTCATGGATCGCAAGCGGGAGGAATTCTGCAATTTCACCCAGGGCCGGTTAACCGTGGATGGTTATAGTCGCGAGTTTGGCAACTTGGCACGCTATGCACCTGAGGAAGTATCCACCGATGCCAAGAAGCAGGCAAGGTTCCGCAAGGGACTCAGCCCCGAACTTCGCCGAGATCTACGTCTGCACGAGTGCACCTCCTTCCAGAAGTTGGTGAACGAAGCTATCAGTGCTGAGACATGCGAGACTGATTTCGAAGCCACACGCAAGCATCCTCGTGACTTTGTTTCCTCATCCGGCTCTGGCTCTCACAAGCGCCGTGTGTGGGTTCCTAACACTGCTCTACCACCCAATTACACACCGAGGCCATCTTATGAGGCGCCTCATCCAACCCAACAGTATGCACCTGCAAAGACTTATGGAGGACCACCTACCAACTTTGCTCCACGCACTGGCACTGTGACATGCTTCAAGTGTGGAGAACCAGGGCACTACATGCGTGAGTGTCCTCAGAACCAGCTAGGAAAGCCCATTGGCCGTGGTAAGCCAACAGGAAAGGTGAACTATGTCAAGCCAATCCCCGCTGCACGTGGTCATGTCAACTATGTCTCTGCTGAGGAAGCTTATGAGGATCCTAACGTCGTCCTTGGTACGCTTCTCGTTAACTGCCATCTGGCATCTGTTCTTTTCGATACTGAAGCATCTCATTCGTTCATATCTGAGACCTTTGCTCGAATGCACAACATGACTTTTTGTGACATGCCCACTTCCATGGTTATTCAAACTCCTAGTTCAAAGTGGCAAACCTCTAGGGTAAGCCATGGAAATGAAATTCTTGTCGATAGACTTGTTTTCCTTGCATCACTAATCGCTCTCAAGTCCTCGGACATAAACATCATCTTGGGTATGGACTGGATGACAGCTCATCACGCCAAGATTGATTGCTACACTAGGACCGTTCAACTTACACACCCATCCGGCAAGACAGTCAATGTTTTGACCTGAATGGCTGAGCGTCAACTCTACTCTCTTAATGCCATCCCTCTACCAGAACTCGGAGATATCCCGGTAGTCCGTGACTTTTCGGATGTCTTTCCAGAAGAACTGCCAGGTGTTCCACCTGACAGAGATGTCAAGTTCGTGATAGATCTTATTCCAGGAACTATCCCAATCTCTAGGAGACCCTATAAGATGGCGCCCCTAGAACTAGCTGAGCATAAGAAACAACTCGATGAGTCCTTGAAAAAGGGTTTCATCCGTCCTAGTTCTTCCCCTTGGGCTTGTCCCATCCTCTTTGTCAAGAGAAGGATGGAACAGAACGGATGATTGTAGATTATCGACCTGTCAACCTGGTCACCATAAAGAACAAGTATCCGCTCCCCAGGATCAACGATCTGTATGATCAGCTCGCTGGATCCTCAGCCTTTTCCAAAATGGTTTGAGGTTGGGTTACCATCAAATCAAAATCAAGAATGGGGACATTCCTAAAACAGCTTTTGTTACTTGTTATGGCCAATACGAGTACACCGTCATGTCCTTCGGGTTAACCAATGCCCCATCCACTTTCTCTCGGCTAATGAATTCTATATTCATGGAGTATTTGGATAAATTCGTCGTGGTATACCTCGATGATATACTCATTTACTCCAAGAACAAGAAAGATCATGCCGAGCATCTAAGGCTGGTATTGACGAAACTTCGAGAGCACCGCCTTTATGCCAAATTCTCTAAATGTGAATTCCGGTTGCCAGAAGTGACCTATCTAGGCCATGTGATCTCTGGTAAGGGTATTGTCGTCAATCCCGAGCGAGTTCAAGCCGTCCTTGATTGGACTCCCCCTGAATCAGTCAAGCAAGTTAGGAGTTTCCTTGGCTTAGCGAGCTATTGCCGACGCTTCGTCGAGAATTTCTCCAAGGTTGCTAAACCTCTAACTGAACTCCTCAACAAAGATAAAAAGTTTGAGTGGACCCCACAGTGCGAGTCCAGCTTTCAGGAATTGAAAAGACGCCTGACATCTACACCCGTACTAGTACCACCAGACTTTTCCAAGGATTTTATTATATACTGCGACGCCTCGCGACAAGGACTAGGTTGCATACTCATGCAAGATCGCCAAGTGATCGCATACGCATCTCGACAGTTGCGTCCACATGAGGATAACTATCCTACACATGATCTAGAGCTTGCAGCTTAGTCCACGCACTCAAAACATGGCGACATTACCTTCTTGGTAATCACTGTGAAATCTTCACTGATCACCAAAGTCTGAAATACATCTTCACCCAGCCGGACTTGAATCTTAGGCAAAGACGTTGGGTTGAGTTGCTCATAGATTACGACTTAGGAATCACTTACACCCCTGGGAAGGCCAATGTCATGGCTGACGCACTGAGTCGTAAGTCTTATTGTAACAACCTGATGTTCCAACAAGGGCAACGACTTCTCCACGAGGAATTTCGTAAGCTTAACCTTCACATTGTTCCTCGAGGATTCCTTTCCACCTTGGTGGCGAAACCTACCCTTATGGATCAAATCATAGCTGCCCAGAAGCGTGATAAGGGTATATCTTGACTCCAGGAGAGCATTGCTAGCGGAGCCGCTAGAAGTTTTTCTACGGATGATCGAGGTGCTATCTTCTTCGAGAACCATTTAGTGGTTCCCAAGAACCAACATCTGCGGCAGCTGATTCTTAAGGAGGCTCATGAATCTCCTCTCACGATTCATCCCGGTAGTACCAAAATGTATCAGGACCTACGCCAGAGGTTCTGGTGGACTAGGATGAAGAGAGAAATCGCTCAATTCATTGCTAATTGCGACGTTTGTCGTCGAGTTAAAGCAGAGCATCAAGAGCTTGCTGGCACCCTTCAACCTTTAGCTATTCCGGAATGGAAATGGGACAAGATCGGTATGGACTTCATTACCGGGTTTCCCAGGACTAGGAAAGGGAATAATGCTATCTTCGTCGTTATCGACCGCCTCTCCAAAGTAGCCCATTTCCTTCCTGTTCGAGAGAGTATAACCGCTAGCCAGCTAGCAGACTTGTATATCTCTCAGATAGTATCACTTCATGGTGTGCCGTCGGAGATTAACTCAGACCGTGGAAGTCTTTTCACTTCACGATTTTGGGAAATTTTCCAGAATGCTATGGGAACTCATCTCTCTTTCAGCACCGCCTTTCATCCTCAGTCAAGTGGTCAAGTGGAACGAGTCAATCAAATTCTGGAAGATATGCTTCGAGCCTCTGTCGTCTCTTTCGGTATGGATTGGGAGAAGTGTCTTCCATTTGCCGAATTCGCTTATAACAATAGTTATCAAGCCAGCTTGGGCAAGGCTCCCTTCGAAGTTATATATGGACGAAGGTGTCGAACACCTCTTAACTGGTCAGAAACCGGGGAAAGACAATTCTTTGGTCCGGATATGATCCAGGAAGCAGAAGAGCAAGTTCGCATCGTTCGTGAGAAATTGAAAACAGCCCAGTCTCGCCAGAAGAGCCAATATGATAGTCATCATAAGGCTGTGACTTTTGAAGTCGGGGATAAGGCCTATCTTCGGGTTACTCCTCTTAAGGGAACCCATCGCTTCGTTATAAAAGGCAAATTGGCTCCTCGTTACATAGGTCCTTTTCGCATTCTTGCCAAACGAGGAGAAGTTGCCTACCAATTGGAACTACCTCCGCACCTTTCCAGAGTTCATGATGTCTTCCACGTTTCTCAACTCAGGCGTTGCTTCTCGGATCCTATCCACAGAGTGGACCACGAAACGCTTGATCTCCAGGACAATCTCACATATTGAGAATACCCCGTCCATATTCTTGATCAAACCGAGCATATCACTCGACGTCATAATATCAAGTTTCTCAAGGTTCAATGGTCACATCATTCCGAGAATGAAGCTACTTGGGAAAGAGAGGATCGTCTTCGACTTGAGTACCCCACCCTCTTTCCGGAGGAACCCGAATCTCGGGACGCGATTCTTTTGAGTGGGGGTGAGTTGTCACATCCCTAGTCAGTGCTTGCATTAGAACTAGCTAGAGTGTGCATCATGTTTACTTTCCACAGAAACTTGAAATGGGAATGACAGAAACCCCAGCACCCCTCTTCTAACAACTAGGGTTTAATAAAATATTTTCCAATGTACCCAAAATGCCCTTCAAAAATGTTCATCATCTTTGCCTTGGTCTTAAACCTCTGCCAAAAATGGTGCACAATTTTCTAGGACATCCAAAGGTCTCTGGATTAATTCATATTGTAATTGCATTTCGGCATTTAAATGCTATAAAATATTTTATGTGCCCAAATAATCCTAAACTGAAATGTTCCATGTTGGTTATATGCTAAACAGTGGGCATGAGCAGTTTGGTGATTTTTGAAAGTGCCTAAGCATTTTTAGAAAAGCCACAAAGTTACAAAAGAAAATGGAAAACAGAAAACAAATAAAACAAAAGAGGAAGCAGAGACTTACCTGAGGCCCACTTACCTGCCTGGCCCAGCACGGCCCAGCCCACCAGGGGCACACTCGTCTTCGTCCCCGTGCCAGCGCACGAAGCAGCTAGGTGGCGAGCGCCCACGACGTGCCGGCCACTTCCTGCCTGCCTGGCTACTCCCCCTGACGCCCTGGACGGCTCTGGACGTCGCCACGCAGACCCCCTCGACCCCCTCGACCGCTCCCCTCTCTCCCTGCCTCGTCTCTCTCGCTCCGCGCCTCGTGGCCGAGCGCCATCGTCGCCACCGACGCCGTTCGCCGTAGCCACCGTGCTCCTCTCGCCCACCCGATTTGCCCAGGAGTTCCGCCTCGTCCTCCTCGTCCTCCGCACCGAGCTACACGACGCCAGAAGCACCGCTTCATCTTCACCATCGCCGTCTTCAACCTACGGCCGCGGAGATCGCCGGCGACCGTGCGCCCGCCCCGACGCTTCCCCGAGCCCGCTGAGCATCTCATCCGCTTCCCTATGAGCTCCTGCGTCGATCCCCCTCCTCCCCGCATTGTTTGCTCGCTGGAGACGCCGCCCCCTTGCTCGCCGTAGCAAGCCGCCGCACAAGCTCGTCGTCGACGAGGCTCCGGTGCCCAATTGGCTCCGTGCACATGCCCGTCGTCTTCGTGAGCGCACGTAGCACCCGTAGGAACCAACCGTTGGTCCTCCTGTGCCCTGTGACGTAGTTTTCATCGGCACCCGAGCTCCGGCCGCCGCCGTTGAGGTCACCGCCGACGTTTCCGGCCACCCCAGCTGCTCCGACCTGTTCCGTTGGATGCGCGACTCCTCCAGCTCTCTGTAGATGCCCTCCACCACTATTTTGGTCATCGGAACGCTGTTTCTGAATCGCGCCGCCGTCCTGGCTCTCGCCGGCGACGAGTCGCCGGTGGGGTTGACCTGTTTTGACCACGCCTGGACCCCCCCTGTGTCCATGACATGTGGGGCCGGCCGTTGACTAGTTTTAGTTTAGGTTCTTATTTAAGTACTAATTGTTATCATTAGTTTAATGAGTAAGTGACACATGGGGCCCAGCCCCTGTTAAACTTTTAGTTTAGTGTTAAACTTATTTAGTTAGTACTGAGAGAGTGACCAGTGGAGCCCACTGGTCAGGTTTGACCTGGACGCCCTGTTGACTGGCTGACGTCAGCATGATGTCATGCTGACGTAGTAAATGATTTTCTGGGATTAATTGATTTAAAACAAATCAGGAAATTCCAGAAAATGCTCTAAACTTCAAAAAATCATATAAATTCAACAGTAGCTAAGATGGAAAAGATTTATATATGAAAATTGATCAGAAAAATCCAATCTTTCCAATGGCACTGGTTTCATGCATGTTTGAGCAAGTTAACCTTGCTGTTCACATTAAAACATGATAATGCACTTTAATAAATAATAGTTTGGGTTTCAATTTGAATCTTTGATTCAAATGGGCTCAAACCCTTCTGTTTATAGATGCATTAGCCCAAAACACATGCATCTTGCCATATCATGAGCATGCATCATATTGTTGCATTTGTTTGCTTATTGATTGTATCGTCGATGTTCTCCGTGGTAGGTCCTGCTCCCGAGGATACTGCTGCGTATCCAACTGAAGAGCAGTACCCGACAACCACTCTGTCAGGCAAGCAACCATTGATCATTCCGATACAAACCCATCTCCTCGCTCCTGCTCTCTTTTACTGCATTAAGGCAACAGCGTGTGAACTGCTACTTGCTGCAGTAGTTGGACCCTATTCCCTTGCATGACCTGTCTTTGCCAAAGTAAATAGTTGAAGGGATCCCATAGTTGAAACCCACTAGCATGTGTAGGAGTTGAATGAGCCATGTGATGTGTGATCCACCATGCTATTTGTTTATGTTGCCTGCTATGCTTAGAGTTGTGTCAGGTCTGGTTCATCTGGGTGATGGATCAGAGTGAAATGATCATACCGGTAAAGAGAGGGAAGTGTGGAACATGTTTGGTAAAGGTATTGATGAAAGGCCATGTAGGAGTACGTGGTGGGTTGTTTCATTGGAACCGTCCATAGGACCCGAGATCTGTATGTGTGGTTCAAGTTCCAGCTACTACCACACATTGGGATGCTTAAGTGACCCTCTCGGCTTATTAACTACCCTTGACCTCTGTCCAGGAGTTGCAACTAGTTTCTGGTGTTTGTAGTTTACTGGTGGTCGTGCACAACGCTGATCCTCGGGGTGGGCTGTGATGCGACAAGTACGTGGCACGGTGTACCGGTCGCCCGTTTGGTGACTCGGGAACCCTGTAAACATTGTTTGGGGCCGTGAGCGACACCCCGGCCGGATCTCCCCACGGATGGAACCCAAATAGGCGAGAAACCTGGACTTGGGACTTGTGTGGTTAGTCAGGTCGTGGCCAACACCCTCGCCGGGCTTCTGCTTGAAGGTTGCCGAGTACATGTTGAGTAAACGGCGATAAGTGGTGTAAATTCTTTTATGGGATTATTTGATTTAAAAACAATTCAGAAAATTCCAGAAAATGCTTTAACTTCAAAAAATCATATAAATTCAATAGTAGCTCGGATGGAAAAGATTTATATATGAAAATTGATCAGAAAAATCCAATCTTTCCAATGGCACTGGTTTCATGCATGTTTGAGCATGTTAACCTTGCTGTTCACATCAAAACATGATAATGCACTTTAATAAATAATAGTTTGGGTTTAAATTTGAATCTTTGATTCAAATGGGCTTAAACCTTTCTGTTTATAGTAGCATTAGCCCAAAACACATTCATCTATGACATGCGCAGGCATCATATTGTTGCATTTGTTTGTATATTGATTGTATCATCGGCGTTCTTCGTGGTAGGTCTTGCTCCCGAGGATAGAACTGCGTATCCAACTAAAGAGCAGTACCCGACAACCAATCTGTCAGGCAAGCAACCCATTGATCATTCCGATACAAACCCATCTTCTCGCTCCTGCTCTCTTTTACTGCATTAAGGCAACAACGTGTGAACTGCTACTTGGTGCGGTAGTTGAACCCTATTCCTTTGCATGACATGTCATTGCCACAGTAAATAGTTGAAACCCACTAGCATGTGTAGGAGTTGATTGAGCCATGTGATGTGTGATCCACCGTGCTATTTGTTTATGTTGCCTGCTATGCTTAGAGTTGTGTCAGGTCTGGTTCATCTGGGTGATGGATCAGAGTGAAATGATCATGATCGATAAAGATAGGGAAGTGTGGAACATGTTTGGTAAAGGTATCGATGAAAGGCCATGTAGGAGTACATGGTGGGTTGTTTCATTGGAACCGTCCATAGGACCTGAGATCTGTATGTGTGGTTCAAGGCTCAGCTACTACCATGCATTGGGCCCAAAACCAATGGACCCTCTCGGCTTATTAACTTCCCTTGTCCTCTGTCCAGGAGTTGCAACTAGTTTCTGGTGTTTGTAGTATACTGGTGGTCGTGCACATCGCTGACCCTCTGGGTGGGCTGTGATGCGGCAGGTACGTAGCCGGGTGTACCGATCGCCCGTTTGGTGACTCGGGAACCCTGTACACATCGTTTGGGGCCGTGAGCGACACCCCGGCCGGATCTCCCCACGGATGGAACCCAAATAGGCGATAAAACTGGACTTGGGACTTGTGTGGTTAGTCAGGTCATGGCCAACACCCTCGCCGGGCTTCCGCTTGAAGGTTGCCGAGTACATGTTGAGTAAACAGTGATAAGTGGTGGAAGCGTGTGTACAGAAGTACACCCCTACAGGGTTACCAATCTATTCGAATAGCCGTTGTTCGCGGTACGGACCACTTGGTTGCTTATACAGTTCATAGACAAGTTGATGGATACTACTAAAAGCCTCAAGACAAGTGTGAGTGCCGTGGATGGCCCTTCCGCAGGATGACGGAAGAGGATCCACGGTGGTGTATTGTTGTGGTGAGTAGAGGACTCGTGTACGTAGTATTATCTTGCAATCTGTTGAGAGTCGTAGTATAGGTTAGCCAAGAGTCAAAGCTGGCTTGCTGCTATGAACTCCACTACCCTTGTTGATAATGTTGCATGTATGATAGGTTCTGTTGTAAGACTTGTGGAGTACCTTTGTACTCATGTTTGCTTAATAACTGTTGCAGAGGAGAACCCTGCCCCTTCTGATGCGTTTTACATAGACGTTGACGTCGACGAGTAGCTTGCTACCTAGACGGAGATCCTGAGCTTGTGAAGGGCCTTGTAGATAGTCAGGCTACACCAAGCATTCCAAGTTGTCTGTACTCAGACATGTTAGCTTCCGCTTGTGCTTGTATGATTGTATGACTTGAGTGTTGGGTCATGTGACCCGTACCTGTATGGATATGTTATGTATGGCTCTTCGGAGCCTCTTAAATAATGTACTTTGAGTCATAGAGTTCTGTTGTGATGCAAAGTTATATTTGCACATATTGAGCATATTGTGTGTATGACTGAAATGCTTGGTATGTGTGGGATCCGACACCTAGTTGTTTTCCTTTGGTAGCCTATCTTACAGGGAAATGCCTCCTAGTGCTTCCGCTGAGTCTTGGTAGCTTGCTACTGCTCGGAACACGTAGGCTGGCCGGCATGTGTCCTTCTTCGTTCATGTGTCCGTCCCTTAGGGGAAATGTCACGCGTTGTTCCTTTAAGTCCATGTAGCTTGCTACGACTTGGGTTCATACGTTGATGACCGACACGTTCGTTGCTGGGTCATGGATGCATGTCTCTGTAATTTAGTGCCACTTTTGGTTTATAGCTAGCCATGTTGGCCAAGGTTCTCTGTCATATGGATGCTAGCGACACTGTCATATACGTGTGCCAAAATGCGCAAATGGTCCCGGGCCCAGTAAGGTGGCACCCGTGGGGATACCATGCGTGAGGCCGCAAAGTGATATGACGTGTTACAAGCTAGATTGGTGTGACTTAGGATCGGGGTCCTGACAAAATTCTAGTCAGGAGGCTGGACAATAGGTGCAGAGATCAATGCTTTCTTAAGTATTTAAAATGCTTCTACACAATCATCATCAAAGACAAAAGGAACATCTTTTTGTAAGAGATTAGTCAGAGGCCTAGAGATTTTGGAGAAGTTCTTAATGAACCTCCTATAAAGCCCGGCATGACCAAGAAAACTTCTTATACCTTTGATGTCCTTGGGACACGGCATATTTTCAATAGCATTAATTTAGCTTTATCAACTTCACTACCTCTTTCAGAAATTTTATGACCCAATACAATGCCTTCATTAACCATAAAGTGGCACTTTTCCCAAATCAAGACAAGATTAGTTTCTTCACATCTCTGCAAAACTCGATCAAGGTTGCTCAAGCAATCATCAAAAGAAGTTCCGTAAAAGGAAAAGTCATCCATGAAAACCTCAACAAACTTTTCACAAAAATCAGAGAATATAGCCATCATGCATCTTTGAAAGGTAGCAGGTGCATTACATAAACCAAAAGGCATACGTCTATAAGCAAAGGTACCGACGGGACAAGTGAAAGTGGTATTTTGTTTATCCCCTTTTGACACAGGTATTTGAGAGAAACCAGAATAGCCATCTAGAAAGAAAAAATGAGTATGTTTGGATAACCTTTCTAGCATTTGATCAATAAAAGGCAAAGGGTAATGATCTTTCTTAGTGGCTTTATTTAATTTGCGGAAATCAAATTCCATCCTATAACCTGTAACAATTCTTTGCGGGATCAATTCCTCTTTATTATTAGGAACAACAGTAATACCTCCCTTCTTAGGGACACAATGGACAGGCCTTACCCATTGGCTATCAGCAACTGGATAAATTATACCTGCCTCTAGAAGCTTTAGTATTTCCTTCCTTACCACTTCTTTCATCTTAGGATTTAACCGTCCTTGATGGTCGATAATCGGTTTCGCGTCCTCTTCCAACTTTATCTTGTGTTGGCATAAAGTGGGACTAATGCCCTTAAGATCATCCATAGGATATCCAATAGCGGCACAGTGCTTCTTTAGAGTTTTCAATAATTTCTCTTCTTCCTGCTCTGAAAGGTTAGCACTAATAGTAATAGGATATATCTTCTTTTCACCGAGATAAACATACTTAAGAGTATCAGGTAAGGTTTTATGTTCAAACACGGGATCATCCTTGCGTGGAGGAGGATCCCCTAGAATTTCAACAGGCAAATTGTTTTTCAATAAGGGTCCCTGTTTAAAGAATATTTCATCTATTTCCCTTCTCTCATTCATATACATATCATTTTCATGGTCTAGCAGATATTGTTCTAAGGGATCGTTAGGAGGTACATCAATAGAAGCAAGACCAAAAATTTCATCCTGACTAGGCAATTCTTTATCATGGGGTTGTCTACGAAATTTAGCAAATTTAAAATCATGAGACATATCCCCTAAACCAAAAGTAACAATATCTTTTTCGTAGTCTATCTTAGCATTAACAGTGTTCAAGAAGGGTCTACCAAATATAATGGGGCAAAAATCATCTTGTGGGGAACCAAGAACAAGAAAATTAGTAGGGCATTTAACCTTCCCACACAAGACTTCAACATCTCTAACAATCCCCATTGGTGAAATAGTGTCTCTATTGGCAAGCTTAATAGTAACATCAATACCTTCTAGCTCAGCAGGTGCAATATCGTGCATAATTTCTTCATATAAGGAAATGGGTATTACACTCGCACTAGCACCTACATCACATAAACCATGATAGCAATGGTCTCCTATTTTAACTGAAATAATAGGCATGCCTACAACAGGTCTATGTTTATTCCTAGTATCGGTTTTGGCGATTCTAGCAGCTTTCTCTTGGAGGTAAATAACATGCCCATCTAAACTATCAACCAAGAGATCCTTAACCATACCGACACTAGGTTCAACTTTAATTTGCTCAGAGGGCGTAGGTGTTCTAGTATTACTCTTATGAACCACGGTTGATGCTTTAGCATGATCCTTTATTCTAATAGGGAAGGGTGGTTTCTCCATATAAGCGGTAGGAACAATAGGATCAACATTATAGGTGATAGTCTTTTCTTCAACTTTAACAAGTTCAACTACTTTTACTTCAATGGTAGGATGGTATTTAAACCACCTCTCCTTAGGGAGATCAACATGAGTAGCAAATGATTCACAGAAAGAAGCCACGATCTCAGAGTCAAGTCCATATTTAGTGCTAAATTCATGGAAAACATCAGTATCCATAAAAGATTTAACACAATCAAAATCAGGGGTTATACCTGACTCCTTACCTTCGTCGAGATCCCAATCTTCAGAGTTGCGTTTAATTCTTTCCAATAAATCCCATTTGAATTCTATAGTCTTCATCATAAAAGAACCAGTACAAGAATTATTGAGCATTGAGCGATTATTGAAAGAGAGCCGAGCATAAAAATTTTGAATGATCATTTCTCTTGAGAGCTCATGATTGGGGCATGAATATAACATTGAATTAAGCCTTCCCCAAGCTTGAGCGATACTTTCTTCTTCGTGAGGCCAAAAATTATATATATAATTATGATCACGATGAACCTCATGCATAGGATAGAACTTCTGATGAAATTCCAACTTCAATCGATTGTAGTTCCATGATCCAATATCATCGCATAGCCTAAACCATGACAATGCATCTCCCTTCAAAGATAAAGGGAATACCTTCTTCTTGATAACATCCTCGGGCATACCTGCAAGCTTAAATAATCCACAAACTTCATCCACATAGATTAGGTGCAAATCGGGTGAAGTGTTCCATCTCCTGTAAAGGGATTAGCTAGAAGTTTCTCTATCATACCCGAAGGAATTTCAAAGAAAACATTTTTAGTAGGTTCACTAGGTTGAGGAGCAACTCTTTGCTCTACTGTTCAGGGTGAAGATACCCCGAACAAGCCCCTTAAAGGATTATGAGCCATAGTAATAGGTAACAGTAAATTTCAGCACACAATATAAATTTTTCCTTACCAAATTCCACTTACCAAAGGCGCTTCACTCCCTGGCAACGACGCTAGAAAAGAGTCTTGATAACCCACAAGTGTAGGGGATCTATCATAGTCCTTTTGATAGGTAAGAGTGTCGAACCCAACGAGGAGCAGAAGGAAATGATAGGCAGTTATCAGTAAGGTATTTTCTGCAAGCACTGAAATTATCGGTAACAGATAGTTTTGTGATAAGATAATTGGTAACAAGTAAATAATAGTAAAAGTAAATAAGGTGCAGAAAGATGGCCCAATCCTTTTTGTAGCAAAGGACAAGCCTGGGCAAACTCTTATATGAAGGAAAGCGCTCTCGAGGACACATGGAAATTATCATCAAGCTAGTTTTCATCACATTCATATGATCCGCGTTCGTTACTTTGACAATTTGGTATGTGGGTGGACCGGTGCTTGGGTGCTGCCCTTACTTGGACAAGCATCCCACTTATGATTAACCTCTATTGCAAGAATCTGCAACTACAAAAGAAGTATTAAGGTAAACCTAACCATAGCATGAAACATGTGGATGCAAATCAGCCCCTTACGAAGCAACGCATAAATTAGGGTTTAAGCTTCTGTCACTCTAGAAACCCATCATCTAATTATTACTTCCCAATGCCTTCCTCTAGGCCGAAACATTGGTGAAGTGTCATGTAGTCGATGTTCACATGACACCACTAGAGGAAAAGATAACATACATCTTATCAAAATATCGAACGAATACCAAATTCACATGACTACTTATAGCAAGACTTCTCCCATGTCCTCAGGAACAAATGTAACTAATCACAAAGCATATTCATGTTCATAATCGGAGGGGTATTAATATGCATAGTAGATCTGAACATATGATCTTCCACCAAGTAAACCAACTAGCATCAACTACAAGGAGTAATTAACACTACTAGCAACCTACAGGTACCAATATGAGGTTTTGGTACAAAGATTGGATATAAGAGATGAACTAGGGTTTGAGAGGAGATGGTGCTGGTGAAGATGTTGATGAAGATAACCCTCCCCAAGATGGGAGAGTTTTTGGTGATGACGGCGGTGACGATTTCCCCCACCTGGAGGGAAGTATCCGCGGCAGAACAGCTCCGCCGGAGCCCTAGATTGGTTCCGCCTCGAGATGGCGGCGCTTTGTCCCGAAAGCCTTCTTATGATATTTTTCTAGGTCAAAACACCTCATATACGAGAAGATGGGCATTGAGGAGTCATCAGGTGGCCCACGAGGCAGGGGGCATGCCCAGGGGGGCGCCCCCACCCTCGTGGACAGTGGGTGGCCCCCCTCTCATATCTCTTTCGCCAGATATTTTTTATATTTTCTGAAATGGTGTTTCGTGGAGTTTCGGGGCTTTTTGAGTTGTTAAGAATAGGTCTCCAATGTTTGCTCCTTTTCCAGCCCAGAATTCCAGCTGCCGGCATTCTCCCTCTTCATGTTAATCTTGTAAAATAAGAGAGAAAAGGCATAAATATTGTGACATAATGTGTAATAACAGCCCATAGTGCAATAAATATCAACATAAAAGCATGATGCAAAATGGTCGTATCAGCCTCACTAGGCTGGCTCACGAGGATCGGAGATATCAAGGCAAGGGGTACCTCGCGAGGTCCTCATGACGTGAGCGGCGATGACCAAGGCCAGGCGGGCGCCAGCGGGCGCGGAATGCCAGTTTCCTCTTTGGTGCTAAAGGAGCAAGTGCACGCGCGGAGTCTCGAGTTACCAGGAAAAGGTTTCCATATCGGTGCAACAAGACCAAGACCAGCAGGACAGTAGAACGGAGGTCATCGCGGTGCCCACCACGGCGTCGCCACCAGAGGCTTTGGCAGGCGAAGACCACCTTTTGTCAGGATAGCTTCTACTAGCTGTCCCCCTTCAAATTTGGCCGTTGTGGGATTCCTCCCCGCTCAATATTTGGGAAGAGGACCCGAACCACTATAAATAGGACTAGCCACCACCTTACAAAGGGATCGGATCATTGAGACCTCCCACACACCCACAAGCTCACCCGAGCTCAAGAACGCTTCAACTCAGGAGGCTGTCCTTCCCGTGTACTAGTTCTTCCTCAGCCTACAAGGCAATCCACCTCACCACACTGGATTAGGGTATTACACCACAACAGTGGCCCGAACCAATATAAACCTTGTGTCCCTTGTTCTTTAGATCTGACGAGCTAGGCCTAGGGATCGGCAAGTAGACGAGCTAGGGCGGAAGGAGAGATCTTTGTGCGCACCCCAGAGTTCGAACCTCAAGGTTTTTGCCGGAACCGAAGATCCTACATTAGGCGCGGCAGGTAGAGGAGGAAGGGTTAAAGATTTACCCGGTATGTTCACAGCTGGATTGAGCTCAGTTGAGAGTGTCATGCTCTGTCAATATCGGGTGTGCCGAAATTTCCTTCCCGTCCATCCCGCTCTCCGCCCGCCAAGTTCCCATGGCAGGCGTCCCTCCTCCGACCGGCTTGGCGGCCGCGCGCGACGGCGCTTCGGGCCACCGGGTCTTTACCCCCGCCTTACGATGGGTGCACTGGCCACCCAGGTTTAGGCCAGATCTGCAGCCTCATTACAACGGGGCAGCGGACCCGGCCGTCTTCCTCCAGGCTTACGAAGAGGCCATCTCGGCGGCCAGCGGAGACAACAAGGTCATGGCCACCTGGCTCCCCATGGTGTTCACCGGCATGCAGCGCGCGTGGATTTTCAGCTTGCCAGAATCATCCGTGGCGTCATGGGAGGAGCCGCACAACCTCTTCATCGCACGCTTCGGGGCGCCGGTGCCCCAAGTAGTCGCGACCCTCCTCGGCGGCTCCCAAGCGCCACCCTCCGGCCGCCATATCAAGCAAATCTTTCGCCAGGAGGGCGTCGCCTCCATATGCTAGGGGGCTCCTCCTAGATGGGCGGCGCCGAAGACCGACCTCACCTTCGACTCAGGGGACCACCCCGCTTCCACCGCGGGCTCAGGTGCTCTCCCGATGCTCTGCACCCCCACCATCTGCAACGTGGCAGTCACCAAGACCCTCATCGACGGTGTGGTTGGCCTCAACGTGCTCTTAGTGGAGGCTTTCAGCTTGCTTCACGTGCCGCTCGAGCGGCTGCACCCCACCAAACCCTTCTCCGGAGTCAGTAGCGGTTCCACCAGCCCTCTGGGGCAGATCCACCTCCCAGTCACCTTCTGCACCCGAAACGACTACTGCACCGAGCTGATCAACTTTGACATCGCTCGTATCGGCCTCTCGTACAACGCCATCCTCGGGTACCCCACGCTGGCTTAGTTCGTGGCCGCGACCCATCTGACCTATAACCTCATGAAGATGCCAGGGAGCAGCGGTGTCCTCACCGTGGCGGGGGACACCAAGGAAGCTCTGGCGGCTCTCAAGCGCGTCTTTCGGACCGATGTGGTGGCACATCCGTCCGGTGAAGCCGCCCTAGAACCGAGGGGGATGCACCGGCCCAGAAGAAGCAACTTTTTTCCCAAGACCGAGCCAAGACGAAGCAGGTGCCGGTGGATGAAGACGAGCTGTCAGGTGTCGCCTTCACCATAGGTGCTGGTTGGATTCCTGCGCGCAAACAGGGATGTGTTTGCGTGGGAACCCAAGGACCTGGAGGGATTCCCGAGGGAGGTGATCGAGCATCACCTGAGTGTATGCCCCAATATGCGCCCCGTAAAGCAGAAGGCTAGGCGCTAATCTACGGAGAAGTAGTCCTTCATCATGCAGGAGACTCGTAAGATGGAAGCGGCGGGTGTCATCCGTGAAGACCGATACCAGGAGTGGCTAGCAAACCCCGTCGTCGTTCCCAACAAAGCTTGTCCGCAAGACCCATTTCCTCTGCCCCACATCGACTAGATCGTCGAGTCCACCGTCGAGTGCGACCTGTCGTGCTTCCTGGATGCCTTCTCAGGTTACCACCTGATCAAGATGGCGTTGTAAGACGTCGAGAAGACTGACTTCCTCACCCGTGTGGAGTATACTGCTACACATGCATGCCTTTTGGGTTGCAGAATGCAGGAGCAACCTTTCAGCGGTTAATGCACATCGCATTGGGAAAACAGCTCGGGAGGAACGCTGATGCATACGTAGATGACATCGTGGTAAAATCTCAGGAGGCTGCAACCCTTATCACAGATCTGGAAGAAACCTTCGCCAACCTGCGCAAGGTAGACCTGCGGCTCAACCCGGAAAAGTGCATGTCCGGCGTCCCCTCAGGCAAGCTTTTGTGCTTCCTGGTGTCGCACTGAGGGATCAAGGCAAACCTCGAGAAGGTCAACGCCATAGAAAAGATGAGTCCGCCCAAGAACCTCAAGGACATGCAGAAGCTGGCCGACTGTGTAATGTTGCTCGGGCGTTTCATCTCCAAGCTAGGGGAGAGATCCCTCCCTTTACTCAAGCTGATGAAAAGGAAGGACCCGTTTGAATGGACCCCTGAGGCTGATGCGGCGTTCGAAGACCTCAAGAGATACCTCACGAGTCCCCCGGTAATGGTGGCACCCAAACCTCAAGAACCATTGGTGCTTTACCTGGTCGCGATACCACATTCAGCCAGTGCAGCATTAGTGGCTGTTCGAGAGGAGCGCCAAGACAAGACCTTGCAACCCAAGGGCGGCACTCCCGAGGTCCCCGCAGGGTGGGAGGACGACCACGTCCTGCAAGACGACTATCCTGAGGCCGCAGCTGCCCCAACTGGCGACCAAGCCCCTGGAGCACCTTTACCCTGTCAGACCACACAGCCACAGGCAAGTCCGGACTTCACCCCCATCAGCACGGTGCTCCGTGACCGTGATGCCCGAGCACGCTACCCCATGTCGCAGAAGCTCCTGCTCGCGCTCCTCGTCGCTTCGCGTAAGCTGCACCACTACTTCCAAGGCCACCCCATCAAGGTCGTCTTAGCCTACCCTCTGGAGAGGGTACTCTGGAGCCCAAACACGGTAGGAAGGGTCGCAGAGTGGAATATAGAGCTGCAGGCGTTCCAGCTAGAATTCAGCACGACCAGGGTCATCAAGGGAGCCACACTCGCTAACTTTGTGGCAGAATGGACCGACGCCCCAGGACCCGAAGCAAGTCAGAACCGGTCCCTCGCGCCGGGGAGCAAAGCGCCGGATGGCTGGGTCATGTACTTCGACGCCTCATTTGCCCGCCAGGGCGCAGGGGCTGGAGCTGTGCAGCTCTACTTTCAGCCAGGCGATAAGGTCTCCAACAACATCGCGGAGTACGAGGGCCTCATCACCGGTCTCAAGGCAGCGATGGCCCTGGGGGTGAAACGCCTCGTCATCAGGGGAGACTCCCAGCTCCTCGTCAACCTTTCCAACAAGGTGTACGAGCCGAAGGACGGGCATATGTAGGCGTACCTCATGGAGGTACACAAAATGGAGAAGCAGTTCTTGGGCCTGGAGCTGGAGAACGTGCCCCGTGGCACTAACAAGGAGGTCGATGACATCGCCAAGAGAGCGTCCAGGCGCCTGCCCCAAGAGCCGGGTGTCTTCGAGGAGAGGCTCCTCAGGCCCTCAGCGTCACCCCCGCGAGAAGGGCCGGCGAAGCCTTAGGAGGAACTCCCCCAGCCACCGACCTCGGGAGTCCCCGCCTGCGGCCGGCCTCAGGAGCCCGCTTGCTCGTGGCGCTCGAGCCTCACGAGGGATGCTGGACCGAAGAACTCAAGTCATACCTGGTGCGAAGAGCGCTGCCAGAAAAGGAGGAGGACGCCGAATGCGTGGCCCGATAGGCTACAGCATACTGCACCCAAGACGGTGAGCTTTACAGGAAGCGACCAAATGACGTTTCTTTGCGATGCATCTCCAGGAAGCAGGGAGGCGACACACGAGGACTGCGGGCATCACTCATCATCGCGCACCTTGGTCGGCAAGGCGTTCGCAGTGGTTTTTACTGGCCCACGACACTCAACGATGCCGCCGAACTGGTGAAGTCTTGCGAGGCTTGCTAGTTCCATGCTAAGCAGATCCACCAACCGGCTCAGGGCCTCCAAACCACCCCACTCCCCTGGCCGTTCGCGGTCTGGGGGCTGGACATCCTAGGCCCTTTCCCTTGAGTGACCGGAGGCTACCGATACCTCTACGTCGTCATTGACAAATTTACCAAATGGGCTAAGGTGGAAGCTGTCCGAACCATCCCAGCCGGCTCCGCAGTCAACAACATCAAGGGCATCATAAACCGGTTTGGGATCCCCAACCGCGTCATCAACGACAACGGCTCACAGTTCACTAGCAACCTTTTCAAGACATATTGTGCTAACCTTGGAACACAGATTTTCTACGCTTTTGTAGCACACCCCAGAAGCAATGGCTAGGCCGAGTGCGCCAACGCGGAGGTCCTGAGAGGCCTCAAGACCAGGACCTTCGAGAAGAAGCTCGAAGCTTGCGGAAGGGGTTGGCACGACGAGCTCCCGTCCATGCTATGGTCAATCCGCACCACTGCCACCAAGCCAATAGGCGAGACCCCATTCTTCCTCGTCTATGGAGTTGAAGCGGTCCTCCCTCACAAGGTCAGGCACCGCTCCCTGCGAGTCCTAGCGTTCGACGAGGCGCGGTAGGGCGCCGTGCAAGGGACAGACCATGTTCTACGGGAGGAGCGTCGGCGTGACGCTTCACTCTAAGTGGCAAGATACCAGCACGCGTTGCGGCAGTACCATTGCCACAACATCCGCCCCAAGACACTCAAGGTAGGTGATCTCATCTTGAGGAGAGTCCTCTCCAGGGAGGAGCTGCACAAGCTCTCACCCATGTGGGAAGGCCCGTTAAAGATCACCCATGTGTCCAGACCTGGCGCCGTGCGCCTGGAAACAGGGGACGATGTCCCCGTCCCGAATGCGTGGAACATCCGGCACCTCTAGAGGTTCTATCCGTGCCTACGAGGAACAAGGCCCTGCGCCTGAGAAGACTAGGCTCTGTGCCTACAAGGAACAAGGCCCTGCGCTTCAGAAGACTAGGCTCCGTACCTGCGAGAAACAAGGCCCTACGCTTGAGAAGACTAGGCTCCGTGCCTGCGAGGAACAAGGCCCTGCGCCTGAGAAGACTAGGCTCCATTCCTGCGAGGAACAAGGCCCTGCACCTGAGAAGACTAGGCTCCGTTCCTGCGAGGAACAAGGCCCTGCCCTGAGAAGACTAGGCTTGATGCCTACGAGGAACAAGGCCCTACACCTGAGAAGACTAGGCTCCGTTCTTGCGAGGAACAAGGCCCTGCGCCTGAGAAGACTAGGCTCCGTGCCTGCAAGGAACAAGGCCCTGTGCCTGAGAAGCCAAGGCCCAGTGCCTGTGAAGCAAGGCTCACGCCTGTGAAGATCTCCGCTTGTGACACTCTCACGTAATAATGAGTGGGGCTATACACGCCTCGGAGTCTCCGGAGAGCCGCCCTCGGGCCTCGGGGGCTCCCTCCCACGTCCTAGTGGCAGCACTTAGCTCCGTGCTGGTGAGAAGACTAGATTAGGTGCCGGACACGGCTGTTCATTTGATTTCTGGAGTTGGCTTGCCCTGTCTTCTGTTTTAATGGATTATGAAAGTTCTAGCGTTCCTCGATTGCTCGGTTTGATTTCCCTCTGTGGTCCTTCCCTCAGTTTTCGGGCTAGCTCAGGGAGAGCGGCAGTGTGACGCCCCCGATTTGACCGTACACTAATCATGCACGCAAATGTGTACGACCAAGATCAGGGACTCACGGGAAGATATCACAACACAACTCTAGACACAAATTAAAATAAAACAAGCTTCATATTACAAGCCAGGGGCCTCGAGGGCTCGAATACAGAAGCTCGAAAGCAACAGAGTTAGCGGAAGCAACAATATCTGAGTACAGACATAAGTTAAACAAGTTTTGCCTTAAGAAGGTTAGCACAAACATCAACGATCGAAGAGGCAAGGCCTCCTGCCTGGGACCTCCTAACTACTCCTGGTCGTTAGCTGTCTCCACGTAGTAGTAGGCTCCGTCGGGGTAGTAGTAATAGTCGACCGGGGTGGCATCTGGCTCCTGGGATCCGCCATCTGGTTGCAACAACCAGAAAGAAGAAAGAAGGGGGAAAAGGGGGAGCAAATCAACCGTGAGTACTCATCCAAAGTACTCGCAAGCATCAGATCTATACTAAGTATGCATCAGTACCAAAGGAAAAAGCTGTATATGTGGACTGAACTGCAGAATGCCAGAAGAGGAGGGGAAAAGCCTAGCCTATCGAAGACTAGCATCTTCAAGCATCTTCTGGAAATCACCATTTTGAAGCAGTAGAAGGAAATACAGAATAACATTTTATAATTAACAAGCATGTTATAGTATTAACGGCCTAGAGATCCTTCCTCGACTCCCTGCGAGAAAGTAATCTCGCAGCCACCTATCCATCACATATCTCAAGTATCCATTTCTAGTTATAATAGATCAGGATATAAGACTGAACGTCCGTTACCGTGGACACGGCTATTCGAATAGATAACTTCCCTGCAGGGGTGCACCACGTTACCCTCACGCTCGATCATCTCTGGCCGGACACACCTTTCTGGGTCAATGCCCGGCCTCAGGAGATCAACACGTCGCAGCCCTACCTAGGCTCAACAGAGAGGTCCCCGCCGGTCTACATCCTAAGCACTCCGGGGTCATGGGCCATCGCCCGTTGCACTCCGGGTCGTTGCGAGCAGGGCGGACCATGCACCACCTCTATACTGGATGGCGCCGGCCCAGCCGTGCCGCAATGCTGAACTGGACGTCTGACAAAGCTTCGGCTGATACCACGACGCCGAGGCCCATAACTATTCTCGCGTGGCGGTTAGTGCGTAAAGGCCAGAGGCCAACTCAGAACAAATACCCAAATCTGTTAGTGCATTATTGACAGAAGTGACGGCTGTCGGGACAAGTCCGGAGCTATCACCTCTCCTGGGTGATACCGCTAAACAGCCAGCCGCCACCGTAACAACTCTCGCGGGTGCTCTCCGGGCCCGCCCGCCTTTCACAAAGGTATCAAGTAAAGTCCATGTAACTGTGTGTCCAAAACATCAAGGTGGAAAACCCGAGGAATCACCCTCGGCGAATTCCACTCGATGTGTCCGTCAAGGCGAACTATGAGGAATCACCCCCGAGGTTCACACTTGAGGGGTTGCACGACAGAGTCGTATCGGGAATGGAGAAAGAGGAATCACCCTCGATGACCACGGCCGAATAGCTACACTACAGAGTTATCATCATGAGTGCATTACGAGGCTTCACCCTCGGCACCGATAGTACCTCTGCAGAGTCGAGCAACAAAGGGGTGTGATGTGATGTGAAGTGTCGGGCTCCGGTCTTCGATCACGTTGCTCGAGTCGTCGATGATGGAGCAGGGGCAACAAGGACAGTTGGGCTTCGGTCTTCGATCACGTTGCTTGAGTCGTCTATGATGAAGCAAAGGCAACAAGGACAAGGTGGGGGTCACTGATGGATCACTATCCAACCTATACTAAGCAGTTTAGCATAGCATGGTAGGTAACAATAGCAGGTACAAAAGCAGGCTATGCATCAGAATAGGATCAAACAATAACAATAGCAAAATCTAATGCAAGCATAAGAGAGAATGGAATGGGTGATATCGGGATGATCAAAGGGGGGGCTTGCCTGGAAGCTCTGTTGAAACAGAAGTAGGGTCGTCATCGATGTATTCGATCACCAGGGCATCAACAGGAGCCTTGGGGTCTACCGGAGAGAAGAGGGGGAGAAACAATAAATACATAGCATACAGTTGCAATACAGATGCACGACATGGCAATAAGCGGTGCTAGGGGTGTTCTAACGCAGTGCTACACGATACCGAGGAAGGGGGAAAACACCCGGGAAAGCATTCCTGGTGTTAGGCATTTTCGGACAGGCGAACTGGAGGAGGAATGTTCCATGTTCGGTATGCTAGGGATGTGTGACAAACAAACGGACCGCGTGTTCGGATTCGTCTCGAAATTCTGAGCAACTTTCATATATAAATCTTTTTCATCCGAGTTACGGATTATTTTATATGATTTTTCAAAGTTTTACTAATTTTCTGAAATTATTATTAATTCGAAATTAAATAATAAATTGCTATGGGTACCCAGCTCTGTGTACACAGAAGTGCACACAGAGGATGACATGTGGGCCAGGGGGTCCGAGTTGACCAGCCAACGTTTGACTGGTCAACAGGGGGTGGGGCCCCCTGTCATTGACATATTGGACTAATTACAGATTAGTTAGTTTAACTAGTTAATTATTTTAACTAAAACATTTTAAGTAAGTTAATTAATTAATTAAGTAATTAATTAATTATTTTAAAATTATATTTTTTATCCTTTTTTTTCTTATTCTTTTTTTAAAGGGGGCGGGCCTCACATGCCATAGGCAGAGGGGCCATAGCGGGCGACGGGGCTATGGGCGCGCGATGTAAAGGGGGCGGGCGCCCGCCCGAACGGGCGCCTGGGCGCGGGGCGAGGTCGGCGGGGCGCCGGACCGGGGTTTCGGCCGGCGAGGTAGGGGGGGCGAGGCCGGCCGGTCGGAGTCGCGGCTGCGGCGGCGTCCAGGCCACGGCGGGGCACGGGCGCCACGGCGCGGGAGGGGCTGGCGTCGGAAGGCGCGGCCATGGGAGGCCCTGGGTGCGCGGCCGTCGCGCGGGTCGGCGGCAGCAGTGGCCGGTGCGGGGCGGGGCACGACAGAGCTGAGCAGCAGCGGGCGGTAGGTGGGGGGAGCCGTGGGGCGCAGGGGAGGCGGCACTACGGCAGCGGCGCGTGGGAGGCGCGCAGCGGCGCAGGCGGCCAGGGGCCAAGGCGGACGGCGTGGGTCGCCGCGGGGCGCAGCCACGCGAGGCAGGGGCGCGGGCGCACGCACGGCGCGCAGCCCAGGCCTAGCCGGCGTGCGGCAAGCGGGACCACGGGCAGGTGGGGGCGCGTCAACTGCCGCGGCGACCGCGGTGAGGGCGTACGGCGGCTGCGGCCTCGTCAGAAGAACGGGCGGCGTGGTGCGACAGGCTACGGGGCGGCTAGTTTGGGGCCTGAATACGAGCCACGAAAGAGGGGAAAGATGTGGGGGGCTCACATCATTATAGAGGAGGCTTGGGGAGGCCGAGAGCTCACGACGACGACGGGACTTGAAGAAGAAGAAGGCGGAGGAGGAGGACGCCGTCGGTCCGCTCGACGCAGGGACGCCCAGCTTGAGCCCGCCCACGTAGATGTCGTAGGAGGAGTGGACAAGTCGCCCGGACACGTCTTCAGCCGGCAGAGACGACAAGGAGCGCGCGGTCGAGGAGAGGGCTTCTTCCAGATCGACGAGAGGGTGAGAGGGAGGGGCGAAGTGGGAAAAGCAGGGGTGTTAGGGTTCGCCGGGGAGGGGGGTCTTATAGGCTTCGAGGTCGGCGGGGTAGTCGCCGGATGGTCGCCACGGCGATGGCCGGGGCCGTGGCGGCCATCGGTGCTGTCCACGCCCCCCCCCCCCC
>LR738714.1:235410735-235630201 GCA_902687465.1 Secale cereale
CCCCCCCCCCGTGAACAGAGAAGGGGGAATACGGGGGTTGCAGTGGGCCTGGTGGCCTGAGCCGCTTCGGCCGGCTGGGCCAAGTGGCCCAAGGGGTTTTTTCCCTTTTTTATGTTTTAGTCTTTTGCTTTTGCTTTTCTTATTTTTGCTTTTCTGTTTTCTATTTAGTTTCTTTTATCTTTAATTTTATAGATTATGATTTTAGCATCTCAAATAGTAGTACTATCTAGTCCACTGTCACAAAATGTTTTATACTCTAATATAATAGGTTTACATTTGCTTATTAATTAAAAGCATTTAACAAATGTTTTTAGGCACTGTTATATTCACAAAAGGGCATTCAAATACTTTACAAAAGTGTTAGGTCACCATCATCATTACCTATGGAATATTTTCAACACTTTGAAAATTTAGTTTTATCATTTGAAAACTTTACTTGTTTGACTTTATTTTAAATTTGAATTCGAACCGGTTTGAACCAAAGTGATTTCTAGCAACCGTAAAAGTGATGACGTGGCATCATTAGTAGAGGATTATTGTAGCTTAATTATCTGGGCGTTACAGGCAGTTGCCCGGCGCTCTCCCCAGCGCTCCCCCCTCAGCCTTCACGAGGTGCCCAAACCAGGGCTTGTGATTGGCATGCCCCCTCCTTATGTCCGTGCCCAAACCGGTGCTCTCCCCGGCGCTCCCCCCTCAGCCTTCACGAGGTGCCCAAACCAGGGCTTGTGATTGGCATGCCCCCCTCCTTATGTCCGTGCCCCATGGGTACTTCGATAAGGGGTGGCCAACTATGCTCAACCCGCGTCGAGGGCCTCGGGTGGTAAAAGATAATAGCCGCCTAAAGAGTTTTTGCATCCTCACGAAGGGTCAAACGTCACGAGATGAGGGCAATCCCGAGAGCATCAAGATAAGTCTCCTCACCCTAAGAGCGCATAGTACACAGATCACGCAATGATGGACAGGGACACTAAGCATGGTGCTAAATATCATAAAACCACGGTTCATTACATGCCCTTCCAGGGCTCCATACTTGTTTGTTTGAACGATGCAGGAAGAAAGAAAGACCAAGAACAGCTGACGACGACCCTCGAGGCACGGCTGCTCACGAGGTCCTACACCCCGAGCTCAGCAGAGTCCTCCTCACGCTTCACCCGAGCGTGACGACGAGACGACCCAGCGCCACCTTCCAGGCGGTGATGGGCCTCGAACCCCTCGTTGTTTACCCCAAGTGGAAGGTGTAAGATGCAGTATGTAGAAGTGTTTTCCCTTAGCAAAGATGCCAAGGATCGAATCCCCAGAGACTCCTAGGTTCAACAAGTAGGTGTCAACTGCTAACGGCGCAATTAGCAATCAACGTGGACCTGCACACAGATACAAATAACTTTGCTCCCAACGAGTACAGAGAGGTTGTCAATCCCTCCGGCCTTGTAGTTCACAAAGGGTTAAAAGCAAATGATAGTAGTGATAGATAGTGTTTTGCAATAGTAAGTAAATAGCGAAAAGTAAATAGCAGAAAGTAAATAGCGGGTGTGATCAATGATGGTAATATGGACCGGAGTATCATGATGTTCACTAGTGATGTCTCTCTCCCAAAAGACGATAAAACAGCTATGTGAGGTAAACAAATTACAGCTGGGCAATTGACAGGACCACGAACGCAAACCAATGCTGATTACATTGCAGAAAGGTTGAGGTTCAAAGCATGGGCTATACGCCAAAATAAGTAGACCAAAATCCATCAATATCTACTACTAATCATCCACCTTGAGATATCTATCCAGAACATCTCGCTGGTATTAAGTTCCGAGTCCCACCCATAGTGTAAACTCAATGCAACAGACAACTGCATTAAAAGAACTTTGCGTAAAGTAAACAATCCTTACACCCGCGGGCACAAGCACCGTTGTTTTCCCCCTTGTGGCAACAATACATCCCCTAGACTCATGTTTCTGTCACTCAAGCTAGTCATCGA
This sequence comes from Secale cereale, assembly GCA_902687465.1. Lineage (NCBI taxonomy): Eukaryota > Viridiplantae > Streptophyta > Magnoliopsida > Poales > Poaceae > Secale > Secale cereale. Next base: position 235,412,708 of record LR738714.1, read on the forward strand.
GGGGCATGAACCCACAATCGAGCATAACGTTCCCTCTTGGAGTCACTACGTATTACTTGGCCAAAGCAATAAATAACAACGGAGAACATGCAAGAATTACTTATGAACATAAATATAAAAGAGGTAGATCAAATATATTACTCAAGATCAATCTGAACATAATCCCATAATACATCGGATCCCAGCAAACTCAACATCGCAACAGCATAAGGATTACATAGGTGCCTCGATCATGTAGGGCAGCTCACGAGGACTAATTAGTGAATCACAAGAATGGGAGGAGAACATCACATAGCTACTGGTCATGGACTCATGGTCCAAGGGAGACTACTCACGAGTCATCCGGGAGGCGTCCATGGTGGTGGAGAAGCTCCCGGTGGTGATCCTCCCCTCCGGCAGGGTGCCGGGAAGAGTTCTCCTGGTGCTCCCGATCTTGGAAGCGGCGGCGGCGGCGGAACAGAGATGGGATCGCAAAAAGAGTTCCTGTTCTGAGGGTTTCGGAGGACGCTTTAAATATATGCCAAAGGGGAGCATCGGGGAAGCTTCGGGGGGCCCAGGCGCCCCCCCCGGCGCGGCCCAGGGGGGGCGCCGCCAGAGCGCCTGGAGCCCTGGTGGCCCCCCCGGCTGCCCTTCGGACGCAGGGTTGTTTCCGGAACGCTGATTTTTTATATAATTTTTCTGGATTTTTCTGGGCAGTTCTCGTAACGTGAAAACCTGAAATACAAAAACAGCCGAAAACAGAAACTGGCACTGGGGTGCACTGGATTAGTAAGTTAGTCCAAATATGATCAAAATTGTATGGAAGTGTATGAATATCATAGCAATATCACCCAAAAGTGGCATGGAGCAAGCAGAAATTATAGATACGTTTTGGACGTATCAGGCGGGCACGAAGGTGTGGCGGCTGGTCGTAACCACCGCTGCTGGAGCTGCCGCTGAAGGAGGAGCTGCCTTAGCTGGACGAGCTGCGGGCATCGCCCAAGCCAAGCACCTCGCCGCCACCGTTGTCCTCGGGGCAGCACTCGGCGTGGCGCCCGTCTTCCCCAAACACCCTCACGAAGAGGGTCAATTCGTCGCCATAGTTGAAATGAAGGGTGCACCGTTTGCCCAAGCAGCGCGCGCTAGCGAACGTCTTCCAGCCACGAGCCAAAGTCACAGCACCCGAGGCGGAGACCTCCAGCGCGACCCATGAAGCCCTACTGCAACAACCATCCGCCTGGAGCCAAAAGCCGTCGGAGATCGCAGCGAGGAGTTCGTCGGCTAGGGAGCGCAGGAGCTGGAGCCGGGTGCCGGCTGGGCTCTCTGACCACACAACGAACTCCAGCATCACCTCCGCCAAGTGGGAGCACGGCTGGGGAGGCCTGATGACCCCAGAGCGGCTCCCTTCGTTCACAGGACCGCCAATGCCACGATGGCCCCCACCGCTCGAAGAACCGTTGCCGCGGTTACCGAGGGCGGCTACGGGCGCAGTGGGGGTACGACCATGCCCGCTAGCAGCCCCGACAGGAGTGGCGGCGCACTTGCGAGGATGGCCTCGTCCCCTCTTGGCTGGCTGGCGAGCCAGGCCCCTCCTGTCAGGCCTTCCCCTTCTCCACGGACGAAAACTTCCTGGTCGGCGCCACGAACAGCTCGGCCAAGTGAAGGGCAGGGAAGAAGAAGAAGCGAGAGGAACGAAGGAAGAAGATGGGTAGCGAGGACCCCCCCGATCGCCACCATATTTATAGTCAGGAGAAGGCCAACCGCTGGCCTCAATAATCACATGTAATGATGATCTTCTATGCATGCAGGGACTTGTCAAGTCGCGCAGTCGCCGAGGCTGCGTGGGGAAGTGGAGACGCCCACGTCCCGTCAATCGCCACGCACCAGTCGAGGCCGCAGGCTTTTGGGGCCCGCGGCGCTTCGCACTTGGACCTTGGCTTCGCCGAGAAGCCAACCCCGAGCGCACCTTGTGCCCGAGGGCTACTGTCGGTGTTCTGGGAACGGGGGTACCCAGACTAGCCTGCCTGCGGCCCAGGGCATGGCTCATCAGGCGGCCTGGTATGGCCCAACAACTTCAGCAACCAATCAAGACCCTTGCGAGGGGCTAAGCCTCACGAGGCGGACGACGCAAGACATCCCCTAGGACGAGGATCGGAGAAATCAAGGCATGGGGTACCTCGCGAGGTCCTCGTGACGTGAGCGGTGACGACCTAGGCCAGGAGGGTGCCAGCGGGTGTGGAATGCCAGTTTCCTCTTTAGTGCTAAAGGAGCAAGTGCAAGCGCGGAGTCCCGAGGCATGAGGCAAAGGTTTCCATATCGGTGCAACAAGACCAAGACCAGCAGGACAACAGAACGGAGGTCATCGCGGAGCTCACGACGGTGTCACCACCAGAGCCTTTGGCAGGCGAAGACCACCTTTTGTTAGGATAGCTTGTACTAGCTATTCCCCTTCAAATTTGGCCGTTGTGGGATCCCTTCCCGCTCAATATTTGGGAAGAGGATCCGAGCCACTATAAATAGGACTAGCCACCACCTTAGAAAGGGATCGGATCATAGAGACCTCCCACTCACCCACAAGCTCACCCGAGCTCAAGAATGCCTCTCCTCAGGAGGTTGTTCTTCCCGTGTACTAGTTCTTCCTCATCCTACAGGGAAATCCACCTCACCATACTGGATTTGGGTATTACACCACAACGATGGCCCGAACCAGTATAAACCTTGTGTCCCTTGTTCTTCGGATCTGACGAGCTAGGCCTAGGGATCGGCGAGTAGACGAGCTAGGGAGGAAGGAGAGATCTTCGTGCGCACCCTAGTGTTCGAACCTCGAGGGTTTTGCCGGAACCCAAGATCCAACAGTGATGATGTCTTTCATGTACTTTGCATAAGGAGGCATTTTCAAGATATCAGTCAAGCGAGTACGCAAAAAGACCGGCCTCAGCATTTCAGCAAAGCGTTCGAATTCTTCATCGTCTTTGCTTTTAGTTGAATTGGGTGGAAAAGGCATAGGTTTTTGAACCCACGGTTCTCTTTCATTCTCGTGTTTCCTAGCAACAAAATCTTGTTTATCATATCTTTTATTCTTAGGTTGTGGGTTATCAAGATCAACAGGTGGTTCTGTCTCAACATCATTACCTGGTTCTCTTTCATTATTTAATTGAGTATCTTCATGAATATCATCATTGTATTTTTCATTATCACTAGGTGGATGTTCATTACCAGATTGAGTTTCAGCATCGGAGATAGAAACATCATTATCATTGTCAGGAGATTTTTCTATTTCAGGTTCACTAGTAGCACGCAAAGTCCTATTAGTTTTCTTTTTCTTTTTCTTTTTAGGGGGACTAGGTGCAGTGGTGTTGTGTCTTTGTGAATCTCGTTCAATTCTTTTTAGTGTCCCTCAGGATAAAGTGGTTCCTGAGTCATTTTTCCTCCTCTAGTTGCAACTCTAACAGCAAAGTCATGTATGTTGTTATTCATTTCATCAAGTAATTCTGTTTGTGATTTAGCAACTTGTTCAAGCTGGGTTTGTACCATAGAAGCATGTTTTCCTACACCTCCAACATCATTTGAAACTCTAAATAACAAGTCACTCAAGGCCGCAATCATATCAGAATAGTATTTCAATTGTTTCATAACATTTGCATTGAAGTGATCTTGTTTCCTAATGTAGTTTTCAAACTCATGAAGGCATTGACTAGAGTGCATATTGTGAGCATTATCATTGCCATGATTTCATTAGAGAATTTACCTCTACCACCTTAGGAAGTGGTGGTGCGTTAAGCCCATGTATTTCTTCAATATGAGGTAAATTTTTAACATCCTCAGCTTTAATACCTTTTATCTTCATGGATTTCTTTGCCTCTTGGATATCTTTAGGACTGAGATATAATATACCCCTCTTCTTCGGAGTAGGCTTAGGCGGTGATTCAGGAAGAGTCCAATCATCATAATTTTATAATATGTTATCCAATAGTTCTTCAGCTTTTTCAATAGTCTGTTCCCTGAAAACACAACCAACACAACTATCTAGGAAGTTCCTAGAAGCATCGGTTAGTCCATTATAGAAGATATCAAGTATTTAATTTTCTTAGGAGGATGATCAGGCAAAGCATTAAGTAACTGACAAAGCCTCCCCAAGCTTGTGGGACACCCTCTTCTTTAATTTGCACAAAGTTAAATATTTCTTGTAAGGAATCTTGTTTCTTATGAGCAGGAAAATATTTTTCAGAGAAGTAATAAATCATACCCTGGGGACTACGCACACAACCAGGAGTGAGAGTATTGTACCAAGCTTTAGCATCACCATTTTATGAGAACGGAAATAATTTCAGAATATAGTAGTAACGGGTTTTCTTATCATGAGTAAAAAGGGTGGCCATGTCATTTAGCTTAGTGAGATGTGCCACAAAAGTTTCAGTTTCATAACCATGGAAATGATCATATTCAACCAAAGTGATTAACTCTGGGTCAACAGATAATTCATAATCCTTATCATCAATAAAGATAGGTGAGGTAGCAAACTTAGGATCATATTTCATTTTAGCATTTAGAGACTTTTCTTTATACTTGCATAATAATTTTTCTATATCGTCTCTATCATTACAAGCAAGAATATCTCTAGTTGTTTCCTCACTCATAACATAACCTTCGGCTACCTTAGGCAATTCATATCTAGGAATGCTAGTTCTAGCAGGTGTTTCAAAAAATTTAGTTTCAAGATCATCATCAGATTTAACAACATCATGTTGTCCTACTCTAGTAATTTGTTCATCAAGAAATGCACCAAGTGGCACATCATCATCATCATGCAAGGTACTAGCATCATCATAAGTGTCATTCATAGCGTAAGTAGCATCATCAATAACTTACGACATATCAGGAGTAATAGCATGTTGTGGTGTTGCAAGTTTACTTATAACAGAATGTGAATCTAAAGTAGAACTGGATGGCAGTGCCTTACCTCCCCTCATCTTAGGGGGATAAATCTTAGTCTTAGCATCCTTCAGATTATTCATAGTGATAGATTGATAATAATCCCAAGTGACTCGGCAAACATAGCTATGCTCCCCGTCAACGGCGCCAAAAATTCAAGGGTAGAGTATTCAACCCAAATTTATAGATCCGACACAAGGGGAGCCAAAGAATATTTGTAAGTATTAGCAGCTAAGTTGTCAATTCATCCACATTTGGAGATTAATGATCTGCAGCAAAGTGATCAGTAGCACAATAATATGATAGTTTTGATAGTAGTGGCAGTAGCAATAGTAACTGTAATAGTGATACCAGTAGTTTTGTAACAAGTGCAACAGTAACAATAGCAGTAGTAACTTAGCAAGAACACTATAGGATAAGTTCGTAGGCATTGGATCGGTAATTTGTTGGATGATATTCATCATGTGACAGTCATAACCTAGGGCGATACGGCACTAGCTCCAATTCATAAATATAATGTAGGCATGTATTTCGTAAATAGTCATATGTGCTTATGTAAAGAACTTGCATGACATATTTTGTCCTACCCTCCTGTGGCAGCGGGGTCCATATTGGAAACTAAGGGATATTAAGGCCCCCTTTTAATAGAGAACCAGAACAAAGCATTAACACACGGTGAATACATGAACTCCTCAAACTACGGTCATCACCGGGAGTGGTTCCGGTTGTTGTCACTCCGGGGTTGCCAGGTCATAACACGTAGTAGGTGACTATAACGTGCAAGATTGGATCTAAAACATGAATATAATGATAATATCATAAACGGTTCAGATCTGAAATCATGCCACCCGGGCCAAAAGTTACAAGCATTAAGCATGGCAAAGTCGTAGCAACATCAATCTTAGAACATAAAGGATACCTCTCATCCAACTCCTCACCGACCAGCGAGCCTATGAAGGAATTACTCACTCCCGGTGGGGACCATCATAGAATTGGCGATGGAGAAGGGTTGGTGATGACGAAGGACGAAGACCCCCCCCCCTCTCCAGAGCCCCAAACGGACTCTAGATCTGGCCTCCCGACAAAGAATAGGAGGTGGCGGCTGCTCCGTCTCATAGATCGTGATAATTCTTTCTCCCTAATTTTTTTCTCAGCAATTGTTAATTTATAGTATCAGGGTTGGCGTCTGTGGGGCCACTAGGTGGGGACAACCCACCTGGGCGCGCTAGGAAGGGGGGTGCGCCCTGGTGGGTTGTGCCCACCCAGAAGCCCCCTAGTGGTTCTTGGCTCTAGTGTTTTTCTTTTATTATATCAAAAATCCTCACAAAGTTTCGTTCCATTCCGAGAACTTTTATTTCTGCACAAAAACAACACCATGGTAGTTCTATTGAAAACAACGCCAGTCCAGGGTTAGTTTCACTCAAATGATGCAAATTAGAGTCCAAAACAAGAGGAAAAGCGTTAGGAAAAGTAGATACGTTGGAGATGTATCACTTATCTGGCCTATTTAACCAGGGGTGAGCTTCTAGAAGAAGAGATTTTGGCCTGGCAGGTCATTCATCGGCCTAAGTCCATGACAATCGTCAATGGTGAGTTACACAGATGCAGCGTGACTGGCGTGTTTCAACGATGTGTTTCCTATGAAGAAGGCAGAGAGATTTTGCAAGAAATGCATGCATGCGACTGCGGTCATCATGCCGGTTCAAGATACTTATTGGCCAAAGCTTTCAAGCATGGTTTTTAGTAGTTAACTGCTCATGTTGATGCAGAGGACACTGTTCGCAAGTGCGATGGTTGCCAGAAATTTGCACCACAGGCTCATGTGTTGGCTCAAGAATTGCAGATGATCCCAATAACTTGGCCATTTGGGGTCTGGGGCTTGATATGGTGGGGCCGTTCAAGAGGTCTAAGGAAAAAAGGACTCACCTCTTGGTTGCAGTTGATAAGTTCACCAAGTGGCTTGAGGCATAGCCAGTCAGCAATTGTGATACGGCGACTGCAGTTCATTTCGTGAAAAAGTTGATCTTCTGCTTTGGTTATGCTCACAGTATCATCAGTGATAATGGGACAAATTGGCGTAAAGGTGATATGAAAGAGTTCTGTCAAAGGGAACACATCCGGCTTGATATTACATATGTGGCTCATCCACAAGCCAATGGCCAGGCCGAGCGTGGTAACCAGAAGATATTATGAGGGATCAAGCTGTCGGATTCAAGGCTCCGCAGACCTAAGGTTCAAACTCTGGGGCATGTGCGAAGAACTCAACCTCTCCAGCCTACTAACTCGTGGATCTCATGGCCTAACTCAATGAACGGGAAGGGAAAGAGACTCAGCAGTTTACCCAGGTACGGGCCACCTCGCGGTGTAAGACCCTACTCCTGCTTTGGGGTGGATTAGCCTCGCAGGGGGCTGAGGATGAACTGGTACACAAGAAGAACAGCCTCAGGAGGCGTGTTCTTTGGTGAGTGTTAGCTAGCTAGGGTTCTCGCTTCTTCTCCGGTCCGTCCCCTGGCTATGTGGTGACTAGCCTATATATAGTGGCCTGGGTCTTCTTCCTCCGAAAATGATGGCGGGAAGGGATCCCACAACAGCCAATTTGAAAGGGGACAAGTAGTACATCTTATCCTGACAAAAGGTGGTCTTTGCATGCAAAGCTTCTGGTCATGACGCTGCGGTGGGCTCGGTGATGACATCCGTCCAGCCGTCCTGGCGGTCTTGGTCTTCTTGCACAAAAATGGAATCCTTTGGCTGATCCCTCGGGACTCCACAACTGCGCCTGCCTCCTTAGCACCAAAAGGGAAACTTGCTACTCTGCGCCCACTGGCACCCACCTGGCCTTGGTCATCATGGCTGGCGTCACTCGATCCTCGTGAGGTGGGTGCTTGCATAGGAAACTCCGCTCCTCAGGAGGCAGCCTGGGGAGGCCGCTCCCTTCGGAGGTCTTGGTGTCGTCTGCCTCGTGAGGCTTGGCCCCTCGCGAGGGTCTTGCTTTGTCGATGCTGAAGATGGGCCATACCAGGCCGTTGATGGAGCCACGCGGTGGGCCGCAGGCAGGCAAGTCTGGGTACCCTGGTTCCCAGAACGCGGATAGTAGCCCTCGAGCCCAAGGCGTGCTCAGACTTGGCTTCGAGCCGAAGCTAGGAGGCAAGGCTGAAGCACCATGTGCCCCAATGTCCTGCGGACCGAGTCGACGCGTGGCGCTTGATGGGACGTGGGCGTCTCCACTTCCCCATGCTACCTCGGCAACTGTCCCAGGAAGACAAAAGGACATGCACCTACCGTCGAGCCTTCATCACCTTGTCTTCATCTTGCTCCTGATCCCCTAACCTTCCTGTCTAGAGCGCCTCCAAATCTGCCAAACCCTTCTCCGAACTCTCTGCTGATGGCACCCAAGAAAGCGAAGCCCGCTAATCCAACCGCGCATTCGGCCTCCTCGCCCGAGCCGACCCTCAACACATCCTCCATCATTGAGGCGAAGCACCATGCCACCGTGCTCCCACTCACAGCAAGCAACGACAACGAGGGGAGGGAGACGATGCTTCGGGTCGGCTCCACCGAGCAGGAAACCTTTGTGGGTACCTTCTATCCCTTCTTCCTTGATAGCGTCTTCGCGGGGCTTATCTCGCCCTTCTCCACGTTCTTCCTCACCGTCATCGATCATTACCAGATCCATGGCCTGCACCTTCATCCCAACTCCATTCTTCTCCTGTCGATCTTTGCCTTTTACTGTGAGGCATTCGTGGGAGTGGCGCCCTCGGTCGCATTGCTCCATCACTTCTTCTCTCTTCGGATGAGCAGCTTGACCTAGTGCTCTAGGTGCATCTCCTTTGTCACTTCCCATGGTAGCAGCGCGCTCTCGAGGGCCGAGAAGAAGGTGGAGGACTTCCGGCGCAAGTGGATCTTTATGGACGCCAAGGGCCTCCATGCTCAGCTGGAGCTGCCGACCGAGATGTCGGAGAAGCTGGACCACTAGGCTCACGAGAAGCTCACTCACGCCCGGGGCCGCACCATTCCTGAGGAATATGACGGCAGATCTGGAGGCCGGGACGCTGACGGGGGCCATGCTCGTCAAGGAGTTCCTAACACAGTACCAGGCTCTGCTCCAGGCGCACTCGTGCCCCATGTGGGATTTCAAGGGCGAGAAGGACGACCTCCGGCTGTGCCCAGAGAGCCTGACGGGTGAGGAGGTAAGAAAGGTTGTGCGCACCTTGCTCGAGAAAGACCCGGGCGGCCTCTCGGCAGTCTACCTCCAGTTGTACCGCCATGATGATGGTGCGGCGCTGGCCGCCGCTATGCCCATCTTCAATGAGCTGGGGCTTGTTCCGCCGAAGCACCCCAACACCCTGGTGCAGGTGTCCTCATGCGAGGACTCCGAGGAGGGGGAGGAGGAGGACTCCGAGGCGACCATGGACGAGGTGGAGGAGACTTCTCCCCCATCACGGAGCAAGCTCCTCCGCGATCTCTCCGACGAGGATGCCGCCGTCGAGTACTCGATCATGGAATCCCTGCGCCCCACCAGGGTTGTCACGAGGTCCGAGGGCACCCCTCTGCGGAGGCTCGACCAGGTGACCTTGTAGAAGGGCGAGGCGGCATCGCTTCACCAGGGCGACACCCCACCCTATCTATCGTGACCCCGATCCTTAGTCACACCGATCTAGCTGTAACACGTCATATCACTTTGCGGCCTCACGCACGGTAACCCCACGGGTGCCACCTTACCTGGCCCGGGACCGTTTGCGCGTTTTGGCACACGTATATGACAGTGTCGCTAGCATCCATATGACAGAGAATCCGGGCCGACATGGCTAGTTATAAACCAAAAGTGGCACTAAATTACAAAGACAGGCATCCATGACCCAGCAACGAACGTGTCGGTCATCAACGTATGAACCCAAGTCGTAGCAAGCTACATGGACTTAAAGGAACAACGCGTGACATTTCCCCTAAGGGACAGACACAGGAACGACGAAGGACACATGCCGGCCAGCCTACGTGTTCCGAGCAGTAGCAAGCTACCAAGGCTCATTGGAGACACTAGGAGGCATTTCCCTGTAAGATAGGCTACCAAAGGAAAACAACTAGGTGTCGGATCCCACACATACCAAGCATTTCAATCATACACGCAATATGCTCAATATGTGCAAATACAGCATTGCATCACAACAGAACTCTATGACTCAAAGTACTTTATTTAAAAGGCTCCAAGAGCCATACATAACATATCCATACAGGTAGGGGTCACATGACCCAACACTCAAGTCATACAGTCATACAAGCACAAGCGGAAGCTACATGTCTGAGTACAGACAACTTAGAAAATAAAACAGGCTTGGTGTAGCCTGACTATCTACAAGGCCCTTCACAAGCTCCAGATCTCCGTCTGGGTGTCAAGCTACTCGTCGACGTCAACGTCTATGTAGAACCCATCAGCAGGGGCAGGGTTCTCCTCTGCAACAGTTATTAAGCAAACATGAGTACAAAGGTACTCAGCAAGTCATACCACAGAACCTATCATACATGCAACATTATCAAAGGGGGGTAGTGGAGTTCATAGCAGAATGCCAGCTTTGACCTTGGCTAACCTATACTACAACTCTCAACGGATTGCAAGATGTTATTACGAACACGAGTCCTCTACTCACCACATCAATACACTACCGAGGATCCTCTTCCGTCATCCTACGGAAGGGCCATCCACGGCACTCACACTTATCTTGAGGCTTTTAATAGTAACCATCAACTTGTCTATGAACTATAAGAGTAACCAAGTAGTCCGTACCGCGAACAACGGCTATTCGAATAGTTTGATAACCCTGCAGGGGTGTACCTCTTCACACACACTTTCACCACTTATCGCCGTTTACTCGGCGTGTACTCGGCAACCTTCAAGCGGAAGCCCAGCGGGGGTGTCGGCCACGACCTGACTAACTACTCAACTCTCTCGTCCAGGTTTATCCCCTATTTGGGTTCCATCCGTGGGGAGATCCGGCCGGGGTGTCGCTCACGGCCCCAAACGATGTGTACAGGGTTCCCGAGTCACCAAACGGGCAACCGGTACACCGTGCCACGTACCTGTCGCATCACAACCCACCCCGAGGGTCAGCGTTGTGCACGACCTCCAGTAAGCTATAAACACCAGAAACTAGTTGCAACTCCTGGACAGAGATCAAGGGTAATTAATAAGCCGAGAGGGTCAATTAAGGATCCCAATGTGTGGTAGTAGCTGTAACTTGAACCACACATACAGATCTCAGGTCGTATGGACGATTCCAATGAAACAACCCACCATGTACTCCTACATGGCCTTTCATCGATACCTTTACCAAGCGTATTCCACACTTCCTTCTCTTTATCGGTATGATCATTTCACTCTGATCCATCACCCAGATGAACCATACCAGACACAACTCTAAGCATAGCAGGCAAAATAAACAAATAGCATGGTGGATCACACATCACATGGCTCAATCAACTCCTACACATGCTAGTGGGTTTCAACTGTTTACTGTGGCAATGACAGGTCATGCAAGGGATAGGGTTCAACTACCGCATCAAGTAGCAGTTCACACGCTGTTGCCTTAATGCAGTAAAAGAGAGCAGGAGCGAGAAGATTGGGTTTGTATCGGAATGATCAATGATTACTTGCCTGACAAGGTGGTTGTCGGGTACTGCTCTTCAACTGGATACGCAGCAGTATCCTCGGGAGCAGGACCTAACACAGAGAATACCGACGATACAATCATTAACAAACAAATGCAGCAATATGATGCATGCTCATGGCATGGCAAGATGCATGTGTGTTGGCTAATGCAACTAAAACCAGAAGGGTTTGAGCTTATTTGAATCAAAGATTCAAATTGAAGTTCAAACTATTATTTAAATAATTGCATTATCATGTTTTTGATGTATACAGCAAGTTAACTTGTTCAAACATGCATGAAACCAGTGCCATTGGAAAGATTGGATTTTTCTGATCATTTTTCATATATAAATCTTTTCCATCTGAGCTATGGTTGATTTTATATGATTTTTAGAAGTTTTGGGTATTTTCTGGAATTTCCTGAATTATTTTTAAATATAAAAATCCCAGAAAAACCTTTACTGCGTCAGCAGGACATCATGCTGACGTCAGTAAGTCAACAGGATCTAGTCCAAGTCAAACATGACATGTGGGCCCTGCATGTTAGTGTCATAGCTAATTAACTAAGTTAATTAGAGTTAAACTAAAACTAATTAGCTGTCAGTGGGGCCTGGGCCAACGGGTCAGTGACTAAACTAATTAACTAATTAAATTAACAGAAACTTAATTAAACTAACTAATTAGCAAAAGGTGGCCCACACGTCAGTGACCCAGGGGTAGTCAACCCCCTGGTCAAACAGGTCAAACCCGTCGGTGACGTGACGCCGGCGAGGCCAAGTGCGGCGGCGTGCTTCGGAAATCGTCTACGGGGCACGGCTCGAGCTGCGGCTAGGCGCGTTGGAAAGCTCTTGTCATCGCGCGTCGAATGGTGGTGGTCGCCGGACCTGGGGTGGCCGGAGACGACGGCAACAAGCTCGAAGGCGGCGAGCGGCGTCGGGCGTTTGTGGAGATGCGGCTGCAGGGGCCTAGGCGATGCGTGCGTAGCACCTATCGCATCTACGCGCTGCGGTGAGTGTGATGGACGGGTGCCAGTGACCAAATGGTCACCGGAGCATCACCGGCGGCGAGCACGGCGGCGGTGCGTGCAGGTGAGCTTCGTGCGGTGCGTTCCAGGGCAGAAGAGAGCCAACGGAGAGGGGGAGGACGAAGCTGGGCTCACAGGGATTGGAGCAGGCGCCGGAGCGAGCTCGGGGGTGGTCGGAGCTGAGCGGGACGGCGAGAGGGATCTCCGCGGCCGGAGTTGGGGAAGAAGAGGTCGGGGGCGTCTCCAGGGCGGGCGAGCGCTCGGGGCTCGGCCTGTTCGAAGTAGTCAAGGACGGCGGAGACGACGGACACCAAGGCGGTTCTCAGGGACGACGGCGGGCGCGGCTTCTACGACGGTGCGAGCACGACGGCGTCGGCCATGGCGCAGGGAGAGCGAGGGAGAGGAGCTGGGGAGAGGGGGAGGTGTCTGCGAGGTCAGGGGCGACGTGTGTGACCGAACCAGGCTTCCAGGACGGCGAGGGGAGGAAGCAGGGCGGCGGGCAGCTGCGTGGCGCGCGGTGCGGTCGCCGTCGAGCACCTGCCTGCCTGCCTGGCCGAGCCAAGGAGCTCGCTGGAGCGGCAGCTGGGCTGGGCCGGCAGGTGGGCCGGGTGGGGCGCCAGGTAAGCTTCTTCTCTCTCTTTTCCCTATTTTCTTTTCTGTTTCATTTCTTTTGCAGCTTTGTTCAATTAATAAAAATGCCAAAACATTTTTATAACTCATGAAAATTGTCATGCCCACTGTATATAATATGAACAGTAGGAAACATTATAGTTCATGATTATTTGAGCATTTAAAATATTTTAAAGTATTTAAATGCCCAAATACAAATACCATATGATTTAATCCAAAGCCCTTGAGTGTCCTAGAAAAATGTGCACCATTTTTGGCAGAGGTTTAAGACCAAGGCAGAAGTGATGAACATTTTTGAAGGGCATTTTGGGTACATTGGAAAATATTTTATCAAACCCTAGTTGTTAGAAGAGGGGTGTTGGGGTTTCTGTTAATCCTATTTCAAGTTTCTTTGAAAAGTAAACATGATGCACACACCAACTAACCCTAATGCAAGTGCTAACTAGGGATGTGACACGTCCACAGTGGCGGCTTCGGAGTCGGCTGTCGTGCGTCCGGCCAGTCTTTAGGGCACGAAGAAACCCGCGCTCAAGAGGGTGGGAGGCGCTGCGGTCCTGGCCAGAAAGAGGGCATACGTTGCCACTGATGAGTAAGTATTGTACCTTGTTTTCATTTTCCATCTTTGACGCCGCGCCCGTGACACTCCTCCCCCGGTGACCAGGCTCCAGCCAGTGGTGAAGACCAGGAAGGAGGAGGTCAGGGCCCCCGAGGCCATGTCGCCTGCCATGGCCGTGGAGGCCTCAACGCAAGTAGAGGAGGCCGCCTCAGGCCCCTGGTGACAGAGCGGGCCCCATAGAGCTCGGTGCTGGAGCCTCAGGAGGAGACCACTACCGTAGCCCTGCATCCCCCGAGGCCGCCCATCGTCGTCATGCTTGCGGAGGGTTCAGAGGCCCTAGAGTCCCAACTATCCTTGTCGCTGAGGCGGCGCCCGCCCAGGCGGCAGTGCTGCCTCCTCCTCAAGCCCTCACGCTGGAAGACCACGACTTTCCCTAAGGATCCTTTTCCACTGCCCCGCATCGATCAGATCATCGACGCAGCAACATGACATGACTCATTATGCTTCCTCGATGCTTACTCCGGATACCATCAGATAAAAATGAAGGAATCCGACCAGGTCGTAACGGCGTTTATCACTCCGTACAGGCCTTTCTGCTTCAACACTATGCCTTTTGGGCTCAAAAACACTGGTGGCACGTATCAACGCATGATTCAAACATGCTTAGAGAAACAAATCGGCAAGACAGTGGAGGCATACGTGGACGATGTAGTCATCAAGACTAAACACGTCGAATCACTAGTGGACGATCTCCGCCTCACATTCGACAACCTCCGAACATATGACATATGGCTCAATCCGGAAAAATGCGTCTTCGGCGTTCCGACCAGAAAGCTATTAGGGTTTAGGGTTTATAGTCTCCCATAGACGAATTGAAGCTTACCAAGGTATAATCCGAGCTTTGTCACAGCTGGCTATGCCAACCGATCTAAAACAAGTCCAAAAGCTAGCAGGGTGCTTAGTGGCCTTAAGACGCTTCATCTCCAGACTAGGAGAAAAAGCATTACCACTCTATAGACTGCTAAGGCGCATGGACTACTTCGAATGGACGGATGCAGCCATAGCCAGACTGGAAGAAATAAACACCCTATTAGCGGGCAACCCACTCCTAGCCACCCCAAGTGTTGGCGAGCCAATGTTGCTTTATATCTCAGCAACTCACCAGGTTGTGAGTGATGTGCTCATAGTTTAACGAGAGGAAGAGGGATATAAATTCCCCATCCAAAAACTAGTCTACTACGTATCAGAAGTTCTTACACCATGCAAGTCACGATACCCCCATTATCAAAAAATTGCCTATGCAGTGTGCATGACATCTCGAAAGCTCCGACACTACTTTCATCAGTGCTCGATCGTAGTGGCATCTAAAGTACCACTTAATGATATTATAAACAACAAAGACGCCACATGCTGCATAGCCAAATGGGCCATCAAGCTGTTATCGTTCAAAATAAACATACAAACCATGCTGGGCTATTAAATCTCAGGTGTTGGCTGACTTCGTCGCAAAGTGGACAGAAGCCAAAATCCCTAAAGAGTACGACTCATACTCCCAGTAGACCATGTATTTTAACGGCTCAAAAATGCTAGACGGACTGGGGGATGGCATCATCTTGGCATCTCCCATAGGGGAGACAGTCCGCTATGTGCTACAAATCATGTACATGGACTCAAACAACACTGCCGAATACGAGGCACTACTGCATGGTCTCCGCATGGCCCTATCCATGGGCATACAATGCCTAGAAGTGCGCGGAGACTCAAACCTCTCAATATTCAGGTAAAAAGAGAATCTGATGCGAAGGATCCAAAACTGGCGGCTTATCGAAATGCCATATTAAAAATATCGGATCGGTTTGATGGGCTTGAATTTCATCACGTTGCTCAAGATAGTAATTAGGTAGCGGACATAGTCGCTCGCATGGGCACCAAGTGTGACCCAGTCCAGCCTAACACCTTTGTAGAAAGGTTGTTCAAGCCATCCATGGTATGGTAGGATGAGAGCAAAGACGCTAATTCAGACCTGATCACACCCCTACCAGCCGAACTCAATACCGACATCATCGGGGATCCGAATATGGAAATAACACCTTCATCTCATGAGATCATGGCCGTCATCGCTCCTTGGACTGAACCTTTCCTGGCTTACCTTAATAGGCAAGAGCTCCTCGATGATTAAAATGAGGCCCGCCGTATAGCTCGGTGTTCTAAAGCCTACAAAGTTCACGAACGTGAACTGTACAAGAAAAGCACTACTGGTGTTCTCCAAATGTGCATCTCGGAAGAGGAGGGACGACAACTTTTACTCGAAATACACATTGGTATGGGCGGCTACCACGCCGCAACTCGGGCTCTCGTAAGCAAACCTTTCCGAACTGGTTTTTTCTGTCCAACACCCCGAGCAGATGCACAATCCCTAGTCCAATAATGTGTTGGATGTCAACTTTTTTGCCAATCAAGTCATATGCCTCCCACCACCTTGAGAACCATCCCCATTACTTAGCCTTTCGTGGTCTGGGGGCTGGATATGGTCAAACCCCTAAAAGGGGGAAGCCATAAATAGAAATATTTGCTGGTTATGGTCGATAAATTCACTAAGTGGATAGAAGCCAAACCAGTAAGAATGGCTGAAGCAGGGCCAGTGATCAATTTATATCCGGCGTGGTACACCTCTATGGTGTCCCACATAGCATTATCATAGATAATGGCTCCAACTTTACAGCTGATGAGGTGAAAAACTGGTGCGCCAAGTTAGGCATTAAACTTGATTATGCCTCCGTGTACCACCCTCAAACAAATGGTCAAGTCGAACATGCCAATGGCCTAATAATGAGGGGCATTAAACCCTGACTGGTGCACTCCCTACGGGAGTTAGATAAACACTGGGTTGAGGAGCTTGACTCTGTACTCTGGGGGCTGCGGACTACACCTAACCGGACAACCAGATACACACCTTTTTTCATTGTGTACAGCGCAGAGGCTGTCTTGCCCCGCGACATTATTCATGACTCACCTCGAGTGCGTATGTACGAAGAGCGAGATGCCTAGCTCGATCGGCAGGATGACCTAGACAACCTTGAAGAGGAGCGCAATATCGCGCAAGCTCGTTCTGAATTCTATCAGCAACAAGCCAGGCGATACCAGAGCAGAGAAGTGCGGGCGAGAACATATAACGTTGGCGAACTTGTTTTGAGCCTCCCGGAGAAGAAAAAGGATAAGCTCAAACCAAGATGGGAGGGCCCCTTCATCATTGACGAAGTTCTCACCGGAGGAACCTATCGCCTTCAAAATGCATCAACAAATTGCCATGAGCCGAATCCATGGAACCCTGCTAGGCTCCGATGATTCTACGGATAGTCCAGTAGCACCTTTTATTTCTATTTTTGCCTAGGTTTCTTCCTTTATTTTTCTTCCTCTTCATTTTTTTGTTTTTCTTTCCCAGAAAGTGTTCGGATATACCGAACTGTTAGGGGTGAACATCTTTAAATGTATATACCTCAAGATACATGGGGGCTTCTATAACGAATCTTACTATTAAAGCTTATCGCTTGCAGTACTTATGTCGTCTGTTTCATACAGTCTCTTCGCCATTATATGCACCTCTATGACTTAAGTTTTTGCCAACTGCGTTGCCTGGCTCCTTTGTTTATACTCTACATTCTCGATTGTTCAGCTAGGGTGTAAAGGGAACACCTCTGCCATTGTTACAACCGGGTAATCCGGACCTGTACCTCAGACGGGTGAAGCCGAAAGCTAGCGTTCTTAAGGGAATCATTGGTCGGCGGACAAATGACGAACTGCTTATTTATACATAAACTTTCAATATCAAGGGATAGGCTTCTTGTAATCCTATCTTTATGATCAAAGCCTAGGCATGCATAAATATGCGTGCTGACCCAGGGAAAGGAACCCTTAACGGAACTATTCTCCCTGGAGATGTTTCTTACGTTAAATAGTAATATAACATAACTCCTTGAACAAATTGTGTCTGTTCAAGTACAATGACCAGATTGCCTAGTTTCCGAACATACTGAGTATTTACCACAAGTATAGTATCCGGAAACACTCCAACCCTTAGGTTGAGGAGGTTAAAGTCGAAGGCCTACCATGAAATTTTTTACAAGTTCGATTGGAGATAAGTTTGATGATAAAGTACATTGTTACATGGAATCAAACGCCTATTCTTTATCTATGCCATCTATAAGACTGTCTAAACTACGGTCTTCTTGTGAATACTTTGCGGCTATCATTACTTGGTCATACACCAAGCTCATGGGAATCTCTTTTCCGTCTGGTCCCTGAGGTCCAACTTGAGCCATATGATTCGGATCAAGCCTGGTATAGCGCCTTTTCACCATGGCCCAGGCCTCTCGCGCACCTTCGCGGCCTGTTGACGCCTTCCATAGCTCAAAGCGACGAAGAGCTCCCTTGAACAAATTTTCTAGATCCTCCACAATTTGTGGATGAGAATCGGATGTCCATAAGGCTTTAGCCATGTTCTTCATGGCTTCCCGAACCCGCTCATGCACTTTGGAGAGCTCATGTAGCACGTCGCCTTGAAATCCGGATACTATTACTTCGGGCCGCCCAGTTAACAAACCTGCAAGAATAGGATTATCAAGGTATGAATCATTGGTAATAGGAAAGCTAGTTCAAAGGTCATACTGAATATGCCGCCTTTTAACTTTGTATTTTCATTCGAGGCATCTGATAGCTGGGCCCTTAGGCCTTTATCTCTTTGGCTTGCTTGATCTTTTCATCTAGCAGTTTGTTCTTTTGCTCAATGTTCTGTGTTAATACATGCTGACTAGCTGCTCCTTGCCCCTCGGCATGTTTTTTGTCCTCCTGGGCAGCCCTTAATTTCTCCTCCAGTTGATCTGCTAATTCCGCCACTGAAAATAAAACAATGTATGCTTAAACATCATTGATGGCGAAATCATATTTTTCGAACACTATTCGTCCTTACCATTAGATAGCCTCATCGATTGCTTCAGGTCTTCTAGCTTGGTGGTGACGGCATTCAGCTTGATCCAGTTTGCTTCAAGCTCCTTGGACAACACGTCATTCTTTTCCTTGAGAACTTAGGGTCATAATGATCCTTATATCAGTTCGGCCAACTGCTTCAAGTCTCGGGGGCTACTGGCATATGCTTATTAAATTTACACAAATGCTTACCGGCATATCCTTTGAAAGCAGGGAGTGCCTCCCGCAATCCCGTCCCGAGGTGCCCGGATATACGCATCTACAGAGCTAAGGGCCTTGAATGCCTCCTCAGTAAAGTTTGGGTCGCGCATGTCATGTTTTCGCTGTCGATGATTCATCGCGCTCTCCACTTCGGGATTAGTGACTGATACATTATCCGAATCCTCCTGCGGAGGACAATCCGACACCACATCCTTATTGTCTCTTGTCCTTGTTGATGAGCCATGGGCCGAATTGGGTGGTGATCGGCCAATAAGATCCTCGGACGCAGTTCAGCATATGCACCTTCTGAAATAAGATAGAAGGGAAAATGTAACAATCCAGTTTTGCATCAGGACACATACTGAAAACTATACCTCTTCGATGAAGGAGGGGGAACGACGGTGCCCCGTGTTTCTTTTCGCTTCGAAGACTCGCCCTGCGTAGGCACCGTCCCCCTAGAAGATGCCCTTGATGTTGTGCGGCAGGCCGAGCGCCGACTCTTTTGGGCTTGAGTCAGTGCGGTGTGTGAGGCGCGGAGGGGAGGCTCTCTTTGAAAGTATGTCTCCTAGGTACTTACATTGGATGAAGGAAGAAGATTGGGGTAATCGGCTATAATTACCACTTTTGTACCCTCGGGGCTCGCCTAATAGAAAACTCCATCGACAACTTCTATGAATATATTTGGTTATTCTTCGAATCCAGGATCTTTGTCGCGAATACGGTCCTCTGGTTGTGGGGCAGGGCAATGAACCCCCTGATCACCTTCCCCCATGTCTATTTTGAAACAGACGGGTATAGTTCGATCAACACATCTCATTGAAAAGAGGTGAATAATGCTAATAATCGAAAAAACTTACCCGGTCGATGGGGTTGTACATAAAAAAACCCTCCCAACATTGTAAACGGACGAAGTCTTCTTTCTCCCCCTTGTAAAGATCTACTAAGATGGCAACCAAGGCGTTTGGAGTATCCGGACACTCACGCTTGTAGCAAGACGCGTCCTCTAGCCCGTTGTAATGCCACATGGGAAACCCCCTGGATTGAAGTGGTTGAACACATCGCTTTATCTCAATAGCCATAACTTTGATTATTGAGAGCTTGGAATGGGCAAGTACCCTGATCTTACTGACTAGCCTACTAACTTCCTCGCTATCCCCTTGTTTAGGGCTACGGGGATGCCAATTGAGGCATTTCTTCAAAGGGGCGCTGGAGAATTCGAGAAGACCATTCCGAACTGGGTCCGGAAGGGCCACGTCTTCGATATAGAACCACTCAGAGGGCACTCTTCGGGTCCATTTTTAGGAGTGCCGGACAAGTAGCATGTCCCTGCTATGGGCCATACTTCGGCGCCGCCCACCTCGAATATGGATCCCTTTTGGGAGCGAGGGACGAGGCAAAACAACTTTTTCCATAGTCTGAAATGAGCTTCACAGCATAATAATAATAACTCGCAAAGAGCAATGAAACCCACGATATCCAAGATAGAACCTAGCGTAAGGTTGTGCAGTTGGAGCCCATAAAACTCCAAAAGACCTCTAAGGAGGGGTTGAATTGGAAATCCTACACCTCTCAAAAGGAAAGACACGAAGAACACCCGCTCCTCTTTGCTAGGGTTGGGAAAGGTTTCCACGAGAGCCACGCCGTCAATTGAAGCTAGTCCAGCCCGAACGGAGACTAGATCCGCGGGAGGAAGATATCCCCCCGTCTGCATTCTATTCAGCTGGGAATGGGATACTGAGCAGCTTCCCCAGTCGCCTGCTTGAGGGCCATGGGGGCGCGAAGAGGATTCGGGACCGCTTGCCATGTTGGAGGATTTTTCGTGATTTTGTCTGAGGGTTTCTGCGCGGTGTGGAAGGTCGTCTGAGATCCAATCTCTTTAAATAGAGGCCATCTTTGCACGGCCAAGGGGTTGTCTGTATAAAATACGTGGACTATTTGCATTCGTCTGACACGTGGAAGTTGAGGCGACGACGGGAAGGAATCATCAAGGCGGGGTCTAAAAGTCGGAACCGAACTATCATTGTTCCAAAGTATAACGAAGAACTTGCCTCGCAAAGCTGAAGACATGAAGGCGGATACTAGCTCGTCATTGAAGGCACGTTCGGGGGCTACTGAGGGTGTCCTGGATTTGGGAGTCCTCGGGTGTCCGGACTACTGAAGGCGGGCCGGACTGATGGGCTAAGAAGATAGAAGCAGAAGATCATCCCCCATGTCCGGGTAGGACTCCTATGTGTGTAGAAAGGCAAAATAGATGTCCGGATGTAATGATTCCTTCCTCCTCAAGTCAACTCTGTACAACCCTAGGCCTCCTCTGGTGTGTATGTAAGCTACAGGGTTTAGTCTGTAGAGGCTAACCGAACAACCATAGGCTTGGCATCTAGGGTTTAGCCATTAAGATCTCGAAGTAGATAAACTCTTGTAATCTCAATATACATCAAGATCAATCTAGCAGGAAGTAGGGCATTACCTCCATCGAGATGGCCTGAACCTGGGTAAACATTGTGT
Organism: Secale cereale; assembly: GCA_902687465.1. NCBI lineage: Eukaryota > Viridiplantae > Streptophyta > Magnoliopsida > Poales > Poaceae > Secale > Secale cereale. Next base: position 235,434,158 of record LR738714.1, read on the forward strand.
CCTTGTCTCCCCCTCCTACCACCGATCCTTAGATACGTAGCTTGGCCCCCCTACCCGAGATCTGCCAGTTTTGACACCGACATATGCTCCCAGGCCCGGTGCTCTGGAGGCCTACACCGCGCTAGACCAACACCGAGCCGATCTTTAGGGTGCCGTCGGATGCGTGGTGGCGGGGTGCCTGGGGTTGATTTCAGGGTGGATCCAGGCTGACGCATCCGTCGGGATAGCCTGGGGCCAGGCCAAGGCCGCCACCGCAGAGGGCAAGAAGGGGGCCAGCGAGGCCGTGGTGGCTCACGACACATCGTTGGTCGATGCAGCGTCTGCCAAGAAGCACTACAGCGCGGTGGAAGCCGAGCTAGAGTCCTTCCGCAGAGAGCAGGCCACCCGCACCCGTCGGCTTCAGGAACAGGAGGATGAGCTCAAGGCCCTAGAGACCGTGCTCACCGATCGCGATGCCGAACTGGCGCATGCAGCCCAGGAATAGGCCGCTGAACGGAGCTGCCTGGGTAAGCCGAAGGAGGAGGTGGTCAGGGCTCAGGCGTCCCACTCCAAGCTTGTCTCCGAGGAGACGGCCCGACTGGAGGCCAAGGAGAAGGCCCTCGCCGCGGCAGAGAGGGAGGCCGCCTTGGGGCATCACGCCTTCGTCTCCCTCGAACTGAGGTCCCGCACGGAGCTGCAGTCTCTATACGGGGAAGGGTACGAGCAGCCGCTGGCAACTCCAGAGTAGGGCCTCTCCGGGCTGCTCTCCAAACTCATCGCGTCACTTGAAGGTGTCATCACTGGAGTGGACACCATGGTGGAGGGGGGGTGCCGCGCGCTCTTCACCTCAGCCGCGACGCACGTCTTCAGCCACCTTCATCTCCAGGATCCCAACCTCAACCTTGGCGCTCTGATTGAGCCGGTGGATCCCGAGTCCCACGACTATACTGTTGAGGCCGTGGAGGAGCAGGTGAAAGCTCTGCTGGAGAAGTTTCTATGCATTGACCCCACGGCCGCGGCGACTAGAGCAGGTGGCGAGGGTGGTGGTGGCTTTGTTGATGATGAGCTTCCCGCGATAGGCGACATTGGCCACTGAGGCAACGGCGGCACTTCTTTCTGGTTTGGTCCTGCGACATCTACTGTGCCTCATGGAGGCGTAAGAAATTCTGCTTCAAACTTACGAGACATTATGTTTTGTAAAAATTTGCTTAGGATTCCACAATTTCCTTTCTGCGCTTGATTTCCTTTATGTGTGCTTTAGTGTTCTGCATCAGCAGGGCCCGGCCTCGTGCATACGTCAACTGTCGTTGGGTCGTCTGGATCACCAGGACGAGACCAAGGGGTGAGGGGCTATGTGACCAGTGAGGCCCCTCAGTCGCGATGCTCAGGGGTCCCCCTTGACGTACGAACAACCCTCATGAAGGAAACGCGAACAACATCTGGGTTAATCCGGTGCCCCCGTACCTTTACTCGCCAGCCTTTACCTGGGAGGGTCGCGTGAAGACCAGGTGCGAGAGACCTGGTGAGGTGGGGTGTGATGATACCACAAACCTAGGGTAGGGTCACAGGCCTGACCTAGATACCCTACCCAAGTTCACTACCGTAAAGATCAAAGACATTCCAAGGATGATAGAAGATGCCGACCAGTATGGCCAAAGAGAGCAATTCACTCTACATCATACCCCACTCGGATAACCCAATGCCATTCGACAGAATGAAGCCACTCGACATTGGAAGAAACCACTCGACTCCTGAAGGTCAAAGGTCTCGTAAGGCTAGCAACGGTCGGGCATTCACTCCACGGTAATCATAGCCTTTACTGTCCTTTATTAGCAGCGTTATCAGTAACGTCCTGCTTTTATGTACATTGAACACTCTGTAACGGGAGATGGCTGGGGTCCTGGCGCACTCTATATAAGCACCCCCCTCCTCTGGTAGAAGGGTTCGCACCCCCTGTAACTCACACACACATCTATATTCCAGTCGATAGCCTCTGGGCATCGAGACGATGGTTGTTACTTCATTCGAGAAGGGCCCGAACTCGTAAAACTCTTGTGTACAACCTTACCGTAGCTAGGACCTTGCCTCCTCCTACGTACCCCCTATCCTTAATGTCAGACTTAGTACCACGAAAGTTGGCGCCCACCTTGGGGCAGGTGTCTTAGCGACTTCCGATGAGGTTGCAAGTTTTTTCCCGATCTCCATCATCATGGTTTCCGGCGGTGGTCTAGCGTTGGGCCGCGAGATTTGACTTGGCACGCTCATCTTCATCGCCAACGAATCCGCCTGGCTCCAGGAGGCCCCCCTCGACGTCGAGGCACTACTGGTCCGCGGGGCAGTGCACTTCCATGCTAGTGCTTGTGGCGTCCTACTCCGGCAACCGTCGACCCAGTATCAGTCGGCTCCTTCGTCATCTGCACTCCCCGCTGTTCGCCACCGCAAGTGATCCGGTCGGTCGCGGCTCCAGCGATGGGTGAAGCACGCAGTGGCTCGCCAGTCGGCCACCCCCCAAGTCGCGGCCATCGAGCCCGGCGAATACCACTACTAGTCGGTCGGCCTGTCGACTGGCTCTGTGGACATGCTTTCCGAGTGCGGGAGCAGTGACCCCGCGACAGAGGTCCTCATGGTCGATTCGTGGTGCAGTCCACCAGGGTACCCTCGCGGCGGAAACGGCGGCAGCGACGATGGTCAGTCATGCGACCACGATGGATATGTACCCGAGCCCCTCACTGCTGAGCAAAGGGAAGAGCTCCGTCACCGTAACGAAGAAGCACTCTATACCCCCATCTTGGGAGAAACTCCTGAGGCTCGAGCTCTGGAAGCCACGTGCCTAGCCATCGTGGCCGAGCACGCGCGTCAGGAGAACCTTCAGCATTCGATCGACGATCGAGCCCACCAATTGATTCCCGAATCCACTCGACGGCCGCGGCAGTTGTTCCCGCATGAGCCCTAGGTATTCCGCACACCTATTCAGAACCTCGTAGCTGCGGCCCGCATCGCGGAGTCAATCCAGCCGTCTTAGTCGGAGGCTGGAAGAGGCCTGTGTCGGCGTTATGGGAACAGGGGTACCCAGACTTGCTTGCCTACGGCCCAGGGCGTGGCTCGGGAGGCGGCCTGGTACGGCCCAACATCTTCAGCAACCACTCAAGACCCTTGCGAGGGGCCGAGCCTCGTGAGGCGGACGATGCAAGACAACCCCTGGGGCGGCCTCACTAAGCCGGCTCATGAGGATCAGAGATATCAAGGCAAGGGGTACCTCACGAGGTCCTCGTGACGTGAGTGGTGACAACCAAGGCCAGGCGGGTGCCAGCGGGCGCAGAGTGCCAGTTTCCTCTTTGGTGCTAAAGAAGCAGGTGCAGGCGGAGAGTCCCGAGGCATTAGGCAAAGGTTTCCATATCGGTGCAATCAGAACAAGACCAGCAGGACGGCCGAGCGGAGGTCATCGCGGAGCCCGCGGCGGTGTCACGACCAGAGCCTTTGGCAGGCGAAGACCACCTTTTGTCAGGATAGCTTGTACTAGCTATCCCCCTTCAAATTTGGCCGTTGTGGGATCCCTTCCCGCTCAATATTTGGGAAGTGGACCCGAGCCACTATAAATAGGACTAGCCACCACCATTTGGATCATCTCATCTTGTGTTGATCAGATAGAAGGCCGCACACACCACAAGCTCACTCGAGCACAAGAACCCCACTCCTCAGGAGGCAGTTCATCCATGTACTAGTTCTTCCTCGGCCTACAAGGCAATCCACCACACCACACTGGATTAGGGTATTACACCACAACGGTGGCCCGAACCAGTATAAACCTTGTGTCCCTTGTTCTTTGGATCTGACGAGCTAGGCCTAGGGATTGGCAAGTAGACGAGCTAGGGCGGAAGGAGAGATCCTCGTGCGCACCCCAGAGTTCAACCTCAAGAGTTTTTCTGGAACCCAAGATCTGACATTTGGCACGCCATGTAGGGGTGTGCCGAAACTTCCCTTCCATCGATCCGTGCTCTGTCGTCCCATCGGTTCCATGACCGACGCTCGCAAAGCCCGTGTTGAGCGGCGGGCTGCCCTCGCCGCTCGCGTCGCTCAGACTGCTCCTACCGGCGGACCACCCCGCCGTACTCCATTGCCTGCCGCCAATGCCACCACCAGCCCAGCGCAACATGAACAGCAGGCCTCGTCTCTGCACCCCCTCCGTGCGGCGTGACGGACGCACCATGACCCCATAACTGACCCCTGCTGTCTTGTCATCCCATGCTCGTTGCGGACCTACGGACGCACATGCTGCGTTGCTCATGGCACGCGAGCTCCTGCGCTACCGCCCCGTCGACGACTTCTATGAAGAATGGCTCTACCGCATCGCCGAGCTCGTCAGTGCCGCTGGGGGCTCTCCAGCGCTGTCCCTCTCCCTGCCTCGTCCACCTCCCCATGCAGACGACGTGGCCCATGAAGCTCCTTTGCTACCTCCCCATCAGGGCGCCGTCCAAGACCCACGGCACGTGGCCCCGCGACATGACGGCCCACGCGCGACGCCAGTACACGAAGAAGGAAGTTGCCAAGAGATCTGCGGCCCCATGGGGGAGCGCCAGCTCTCCCTCCACCGCCGCGTCTAGACCGCGCGCTGCTACTTCTCGAGCTTGTGTTGTATTCCCACATAGAGGAAAGGGTGATGCAGCACAATAGCGTAAGTATTTCCCTCGGTTTTTGAGAACCAAGGTATCAATCCAGTAGGAGACCTCGCGCGAGTCCCTCGCACCTGCACAAACAAATAAGAACTTCGCAGCCAACGCGATAAGGGGTTGTCAATCCCTTTACGGTCAAGGTTGTCAGAATCGCGATTCTGTTGTACGATTCTACGACTTTACGATCCAAACTAACCCCTCTGATTCTACGACTTTATTTCATAGAATCTACGTTTCTACGATCCTGATAGTGAAGATTCCACGATTTGCGATCCTACCATCAGGGCTCCGATCCGATTCAAAATCGCGATTCTGACAACCTTGTTTACGGTCATTTACGGAAGTGAGATCTGATAGATAGGATAGTTTGATATTTTTGGTATTTTTGGATATAAGCACAGAAAGTAAAAACATCAAAGTAAAGTAGATTGTAGATTAATATGTTGAGAATAGACCAGGGGGCCATAGGTTTCACTAGTGGCTTCTCTCATGATAGTAGAATTCTACGGTGGGTGAACAAATTACTGTCAAGCAATTGATAGAAAAACGAATAATTATGAGAATATCTAGGCATGATCATTATATATAGGCATCACGTTTGTGAGAAGTAGAACGAAACGATTCTGCATCTACTACTATTACTCCACACATCAACCGCTATCCAGCATGCATCTAGAGTATTAAGTTCATAAGAACAGAGTAATGCTTTGAGCAAGATGACATGATGTAGAGGGATAAACTCAAACAATATGATATAAACCCCATCTTTTTATCCTCGATGGCAACAATAGAATACGTGCCTTGCTGCCCTTGCTGTCACTGGGAAAGGACACCACAAGATTGAACCCAAAGCCAAGAACTTCTCCCATTGCAAGAACTATAGATCTAGTAGGCCAAACCAAACCAATAATTCGAAGAGACTTGCAAGGATATTATTATCATACATAAAAGAATTCAGAAAAGAACCAAATATTTCTCGTAGATAATCTTTATCATAAACCCACAATTCATCGGATCTCGACAAACACAGCGCAAAAAGATTACATCGAATAGATCTCCTTGAAGACCGACGAGAACTTGGTATTGAGATCCAAAAAGAGAGAAGAAGCCATCTAGCTAATAACTATGTACCTGAAGGTCTGTGGTAAACTACTCACAACTCATGGTGAGGCAATGGTGTTGATGTAGAAGCACTCCGCGAAAGATTCCCCCTCCGGCGGAGCTCCGGAACAGGCCCCAAGATGGGATCTCACGGCAACAGAAGGTTGCGGCTGTGGAATTATGGTTTTCTCTGTTTGCTCGATGTTTTCAGGGTACATGGGTATATATAGGTGGAAGGAGGGCATCGGGGGAGCCAGAGGGGGCCCACGAGGGTGGGGGGCTCGCCCTGTAGGAGGGGTGCGCCCTGGACCCTCGTGGCCGCCTCCTTCGTTCCCTTGCGTGTACTCCAAGTCTACTATGTTGATATTGTTCCAAAAATGACTATCGTGAAGGTTTCATTCCGTTTGGACTCCGTTTGATATTGCTTTTCTGCGAAACACTGAAATAGGCAAAAAAACAACAATCTACACTCGGCCTTTGGGTTAATAGGTTAGTCCCAAAAATAATATAAAAGTGTATGATAAAGCCCATTAAACATCCAAAACATCATATATAATAGCATGGAACAATCAAAAATTATAGATACGTTGGAGACGTATCAAGCATTCCCGAGCTTAATTCATGCTCGTCCTCGAGTAGGTAAATGATAAAAACAGAATTTTTGATGTGGAATGCTAACAAATATAATTTTCAATGTAATTCTCTTTATTGTGGCATGAATGTTCAGATCCGAAAGATTCAAGACAAAATTCTATATTGACACAAGAATAATAATACTTCAAGCATACTAACAAAGCAATCATGTCTTCTCAAAATAACATGGCCAAGGAAAGTTATCCCTATAAAATCATATAGTCTGGCTATGCTCCCTCTTCATCACACAAAATATTCATATCATGCACAACCCCGGTTTCAGCCAAGCAATTGTTTTCATACTCAATTTTTTCAAACCTTTCAACTTTCACGCAATACATGAGCGTGAGCCATGGATATAGCACTATAGGTGGAATAGAGTGGTGGTTGTAGAGAAGACAAAAGGAGGAAGATAGTCTCACATCGACTAGGTGTATCAACGGGCTATGGAGATTCTGATAGAGGCAAAGGGGCCCGATCTTTCGACGAGATGATAACTATCGATTTGGTGGAGACGACTTTGACGATCCGACTACAAACGTGCACGATGTTGCGCCTTAGCAATCGCTAAACCAATCTCCAGGGGTTACTAACGATGCCAGAAGCACGACCAGCCTGACCACGAAGGTCTATTCCTGCATGCAATCGAAGAACAAGCAAGAATATGATAAAGCAATGTGAATATTGCAAATATAGATGAAGTATTGATAACGATGGGGATCCGTAAGCGGTCTTGGTCTGGTCGTTGGACACAAACGAAGTACGCGAAGTTGCAATGGCTAACTTTTGACTAAACAAATCCCAAAGAAAAAGCTACTAGATGGATCTACTTATATAGGAGCAAGGGGTGGCGGCCAAGGAGGTGGGAGGATGTCTCAAGGCAGCCTAAAACTAACCCTAGGTCGTTCAAGGCTCATGGGCCCAAGTGGAGGTGATGCAACACCTTTGGACTTGTAGTTTGACTCGGATTCTGCTGCAGCGTCAGATTGTTTCGTCGATATCTCAACGCTCCGGACGAATTTGAAGGTGAATCCAATTGGGTTGGAAAGTGTACGAAATATAGTTTCCAACAAAAAAATAAACACACAATTCGGAGTCCGTATGAAGGAGTTCTTGCCATTTTGAGTCAGGTATGTCTGTGCAGTCCGAATCTAGATGGAGAACGTGAGACACTTGGACTCTATCTTCTCTTGGCTCAAAAGTGACGTGAGAGAACTTTTTGAACAGCACCCAAACTTCTCTTTTTCCCTTATCTTCATATGTGGATTGTACAAATGTCCCATACACCTGAATTAGACATGGCACAAAAGTCTGTGAAGTATTTTTGTCCTGGATGACATAAATAAATTGTTGCATAGTTTGCATTAGAAATCACCTCACAAGTATACATGTATGCAATATTTGTGGTCGTATCCAAAGTAGTCATGTCCTCATCATCCTCCCTTTCTTGAAAATAAAGCCATCCTCGGCGTTGCTTAATCTGAAATGTGGGTAAGAAAATAGACAAGGTGTACATGTTGTATATGTATATGTCATCCATTTTTACTTCCCTTAATTTTCGCACATATGACACATGTATAGATGAGTAACTTTCGTAGTTCATAAAATAGAAAGCCAAATTATTATCACAAGAAGTAGAAGGCATGAAAATATTGCAACTCAATTTGCACATATAAGTGAAGCTCGTCATCGTTACAAAAGATCGGCAATGCTCATCATTAAACCATCCCAACCTTGATGAAGCATCACCAAGATTAGAGGTCATATCAAAATGATTAAACATTGGCACAACTATTTTCACACGTATTTGATCCAAATCTGATTTATTCCCTGATTCAAATGGTTCTTTCGCATCAATAGTTAATTCAATTGGTTCACTCACAATTGTTTGATCACATGGCAAAGTCAAATCACAAACATATTCCTCTAAAATAGTTGGTGTGATCAAAGTAGTGGATAGCTCATCGCATGGTTCATTTAAATTGACAAGGCATTCATCATACTCATGTGGAGGTGGAAGATGGGTACCTTTGTCATTACCTCTTATGATCAACTCAGATGATGTAGGCACTGTCGGAGGTGATGTGTCACATGGTGGAGGTGATGTAGTCCTCACAACAACGGATGTGTCTGTCATAGTACGCCTAGTAGTGGAAGGAACAACCGTATCATCTCTTGGAATGTGCACCTGGCGCTTATTCTCCTTATGGACAATACGTCGTTTTATTTCCTGTTCAGCACTACAAGCAAGACGAAACAAATGGTCCATAGGATAACACTCTTCACGAATTAGCATCTCCTAAATATCACGGTTTAATCCTCCCCAAAATCTATCCATAAAATCATCTTCACTTTCCTCTAAAAAGGAGTGCAACAAGGTAGTTCGTAAATCATCATAATATTTTGTTATGGTGTCACTACCTTGTTTCAAATGTTGTAGTTTTTTAATCATGCCACGAGTATAATAAACATCGACAAATCTATCTCTCATCACAAGTTTTAAATCATCCCAAGTAGTAGGTACATAATTAGGGTATAACCGACAATATTCACTCCACCAAACTAAAGCATAACCAGTGAAAGAACCAACCGCAACCTTAACTTTTTTACGTTCATCAAAACTATGGGAAGCAAATATATTATTGATGTTGAACTCCCATTCAATATATAAATCAGGTTTAAAACGACCATGAAAAGGTGGCATGGAAATAAGAACCTGTTTGTGCGCATTCTGATGTCTTTGTACCTCTTGTGATGGTGGTTGTATTTTCTGAGGTGATGACACGTCTCCCACGATCGATGCAGCCCAACTGACTCTTGAACCTGCCATGATTAGTAGAAACAAGAAACAAAATCCAAAAATAATGTTCCTATGAACTACTAGGATGTGGTGGTAAAGCGCTCACAGTAAAGCAAATATCAATATCTTACAAGTTCTTACCATACAGCAGGTGGTGATAGGCAACCAGCGGTGTCAAATAACTCCAAAGATTGAGTAAAGCGATTGCCAGGTGAACATACATAAACACGGTGTAGAAATATGTGGAGCTAGGTTGGCTTTATATATGGTAGCAAAAGATTAGCAATAATCAATTCAGAGATGCAATGTTGAATAAACGCTCAACGACGGTACTGTGCTGGTCCTAGTCTAGACTGGACTAGAGACGCGAGCCTAGAACACTAATGATGTCACGGTGTAGCACAACTAGCATCAATAAAGGATACGAATTAGCTCTGGACAGCAAGATATAAGTGAAGATCACAACGGCAGTAAAGATAATGATGAAAACAACTGCCAAGTAGAATATACAACAACACTCTCTCCAACTTTCTTTTCCTTCTTTTTCTTTTTCTTTTTTCTCACACTTTTTTTTCTTTTTCTTTCTCTCCTCTTTTTTTTACTTTTTTTTTCTCTGTCTTTTTTTTCTTTCTCCCTCTTTCCAAGACAAACTAGATAAGATGCAGATTGGATCAAGGAAAGATGCGAACGACTTCAACTATGATTGTGATAATGAACGATGGGTAGCACGAGGTGGAAATTGATGGATGAGGTGGTGTACAGCGGAAGGGATAATGATGCAGCGGCGACGTGACTAATATGAACAGAACTCGAAACTCTAATGAACTAGACACTAAGAGCAGCAACTCGACACGACGATGCAACCGATAATTCAATAATGCAAACAATGAAAAAAAATGCAAAGCCTCAGACTGGCTAGGACAAAGGATGAATAGATCTAAAAAAAATTGTGGCTTTTCCTTGGACAAAAGGTAAGAAAATAAATCTAATCTAGGAATAACTAGAAATTCTCAACGAGCAACCTGAAAACTGATACCACTTGATAGAGGCGAGGGAGCCCGATCTTTCGATGAGATGATAACTATCGATTTGGTGGAGACGACTTTGACGATCCGAGTACAAACGCGCACGACGTTGCGCCTTAGCAATCGCTAAACCAATCTCCAGGGGTTACTGACGATGCCAGAAGCACGATCAGCCTGACCACGAAGGTCTATTCCTGCATGCAATCGAAGAACAAGCAAGAATATGATAAAGCAATCTGAATATTGCAAATATAGATGAAGTATTGATAAAGATGGGGATCCGTAAGCGGTCTTGGTCTGGTCGTTGGACACAAACGAAGTACACAAAGTTGCAATGGCTAACTTTTGACTAAACAAATCCCAAAGAAAAAGCTACTAGATGGATCTACTTATATAGGAGCAAGGGGTGGCGGCCAAGGAGGTGTGAGGATGTCCCAAGGCAGCCTAAAACTAACCTTAGGTCGTACAAGGCTCATGGGCCCAAGTGGAGGTGATGCAACACCTTTGGACTTGTAGTTTGACTCGGATTCTGCTGCAGTGTCAGATTGTTTCGTTGATATCTCAACGCTCCGGATGAATTTGAAGGTGAATCCAATTGGGTTGGAAAGTGTACGAAATCTAGTTTCTAACAAAAAAATAAACACCCAATTCGGAGTCCGTATGAAGGAGTTCTTGCCGTTTTGAGTCAGGTATGTCTGTGCAGTCCGAATCTGGATGCAGAACGTGAGAGACTTGGACTCTATCTTCTCTTGGCCCAAAAGTGACGTGAGAGAACTTTTTGAACAGCTCCCAAACTTCTCTTTTCCCTTATCTTCATATGTGGATTGTACAAATGTCCCATACACCTGGAATTAGACATGGCACAAAAGTCTGTGAAGTATTTTTGTCCTGGATGACATAAATAAATTGTTGCATAGTTTGTATTAGAAATCACCTCACAAATATACATGTATGCAATATTTTTGGTCGTATCCAAGGTAGTCATGTCCTCATCAGATTCCCATCAATAGATATCAATGTGAGTGAGTAGGGATTGCCATGCAACGGATGCACTAGAGCTATAAGTGTATGAAAGCTCATCAAAAGAAACTAAGTGGGTGTGCATCCAACTTGCTTGCTCATGAAGACCTAGGACATTTGAGGAAGCCCATCGTTGGAATATACAAGCCAAGTTCTATAATGAAAATTCCCACTAGTATATGAAAGTGACAAAACAAGAAACCCTCTATCATGAAGATCATGGTGCTACTTTGAAGCACAACTGTGGAAAATGATAGTAGCATTGTCCCTTCTCTCTTTTCTCTCATTTTTTTGTGAAGGGCTTTTCTCTTTTTTTTTGCCACTCTCTATAAAAAAAAAATTGGCCAACTATTTTTTTATTTGGCCTTTCCTCACATGGTACAATGCTCTAATAATGAAGATCATCACACTTTTATTGACTTACAACTCGAAAATTACAACTCGAAGCTAGAACAAAATATGACTCTATATGAATGCCTCCGGTAATGTACCAAGATGTGCAATGAATCAAGAGTGACATGTATGAATGAAATGTGAATGGTGGCTTTGCCACAAATACGATGTCAACTACATGATCATGCATGGCAATATGACTATATGAAGCGTGTCATATGAACGGAACGGTGGAAAGTTGCATGGCAATATATCTCAGAATGAATATGGAAATGCCATGATAGGTAGGTATGGTGGCTGTTTTGAGGAAGGTATATGGTGGGTGTATGGTACCGACGAGAGTTGCACTGTACAAGAGAGGCTAGCAATGGTGGAAGGGTGGGAGTGCGTATAATCCATGGACTCAACATTAGTCATAAAGAACTCATATACTTATTGCAAAAATTTATGAGTCATCAAAACAAAGCAATCAACGCATGCTCCTAGGGGGGAGGTTGGTAGGAGTTAACCATCGCGCGCCCCTGACCTCCACACAAAGGTGGGCACTCAATAAATACCTCATGCTCTAACTTCGCCACATAGCGGTTCACCATACGTGCATGCTACGGGAATCACAAACTTTAACACAAGTATTTCTCAAATTCATAATTACTCCAATAGCATGACTCTAATATCACCATCCCCATATCTCAAAACAATCACCAAGTATCAAACTTCTCATCATATTCAATGCACTTTATATGAAAGTTTTTACTATATTCATCTTGGATGCCTATCATATTAGGACTAGTTTTATAACCAAAGCACATTGCCATGCTGTTCTAAAAGACTCTCAAAAGGATATAAGTGAAGCATGAGAGATCAACAATTTCTACAAAATAAAATCACCACCGTGCTCTAAAAGGTATAAGTGAAGCACTAGAGTATTCTAACAAATTCTAGATCATAATTCTCTCTCTCAAAAAGGTGTGTCCAGCAAGTATGATTGTGGCAAACTAACAAGCAAAGACTCAAGTCATACATGACGCTCCAAGCAAAACACATATCATGTAGTGAATAAAAATATAGTCCCGAGTATAGTTACCGATAGATGAAGATGACAGAGGGGATGCCTTCCCGGGGCATCCCCAAGCTTAGGATTTTGGTTGTCCTTGAATTTTACCTTGGGGTGCCTTGGGCATCCCCAAGCTTAGGCTTTTGCCACTCTTTGTTCCATAGTCCATCAAAGCCATACTCAAAACTTGAAAACTTCACAACACAAAACTTAGCCAAAAATCTCGTGAACTCCGTTAGTATAAGAAAACAAACCACCACTCAAAGGTACTGTAATGAGCACATTATATCTTTATATTGGTGTTAAACCTACTGTATTCCAATTTATCTATGATTCATAGTCCTCAATACTACTCATAGATCCATCAAAATAAGCAAACAACACACGAAAAACAGAATCTGTCAAAAACAGAACAGTCTGTAGTAATCTATAACTTTCGAATACTTCTGTAACTCTAATTTTTTTGAAATCAATTGGTAAACGTGAGGAATTTGTCTATTAATCATATGCAAAATAAATCAACTAAATAGCACTCTCTAGTAAAATCTGGTGACTATTCTCGTGAGCGCTAATGTTTCTGTTTTTTTACAGCAAGATCATATAAACTTCAGACAAGTCTTCCCAAAGGTTCTACTTGGCACAAACACTAATTAAAACACAAAACCACATCTAAACAGAAGCTAGATGCAATATTTATTCCTAAACAGAAGCAAAAATAAATAAAATAAAATTGGGTTGCCTCCCAACAAGCGCTATCGTTTAACACCCCTAGCTAGGCACGATACAAGGATAGATCTAGGTATTGCCATCTTTGGTCTTTACCTTTTTGGCGGTGTCAAGTTCGAATCCAGGAGGTTCTTTACGTTTCCCTTCATATTAAGAAATCTTTAGATCTAACGAATCCAACCACTTATTGCAAAGGATAATCAACATATTAATGCGGTGGAGATTTCCACTAACATTCTTAAGATGTTCAAGAGACTTTTGTAATATTTTTGTTACTTATCTAATTTTCTCAAAAACTTGAGTCTCTTCCGGGGTAGAGGGTTGCCCGAACAACTCTATCAAGGCATTATAGGAATCAAGAGTATGACTCCCCAAGAAATTTCCTCCGGTAACGCTATCAAGAACAAGCCTATTCCAAGGAGTAATGCCAATATAGAAATTGCGAAGAAGCACATAAGTGGAAAACTTCCTAGTAGATCTATTTTGAGCATTGCAAATTCTATACCAAGCATCTTTTAAATTTTCCTCATCCCTTTGTTTACAATTAAGAACATCACTCTCGGGAGTATTGATAATGATAGGTGTGCTAGCCATAGTGACAAGCAAGCAAGCGAACACACAAGAAAACAAGAAGCAAGCGAACGGTAAACACACGACAAAAAGAAGGGCAAATAAAACGGCAAGGGTGAAGTGGGGGAGAGGAAAACGAGAGGAAAAAAAGGTAATGCGAAGGATAAGGGTTTGTGATAGGTACTTGGTATATGACTTTTGTGTAAGCCTCCCCGGCAACGGCGCCAGAAATTGTTCTTGCTACTTCTCGAGCTTGCGTTGTATTCCCTCGAAGAGGAAAGGGTGATGCAGCACAATAGCGTAAGTATTTCCCTTAGTTTTTGAGAACCAAGGTATCAATCCAGTAGGAGACCACGCGTGATTCCCTCGCACGTGCACAAACAAATAAGAACTTCACATCCAACGTGGTAAGGGGTTGTCAATCCCTTTACGGTCACTTACGGAAGTGAGAACTGATAGATATGATAGTTTGATATTTTTGGTATTTTTCGATATAAGAGCAGAGAGTAAAAACAACAAAGTAAAGTAGATTGTAGATTAATATGTTGAGAATAGACCCGGGGGCCATAGGTTTCACTAGTGGCTTCTCTCATGATAGCACAATTCTACGGTCGATGAACAAATTACCGTCGAGCAATTGATTGAAAAGCGAATAATTATGAGAATATCTAGGCATGATAATTATATATAGGCATCATGTCCATGACAAGTAGACCGAAACGATTCTGCATCTACTACTATTACTCCACACATCGACCGCTATCCAGCATGCATCTAGAGTATTAAGTTCATAAGAATAGAGTGATGCTTTAAGCAATATGACATGATGTAGAGGGATAAACTCAAACAATATGATATAAATCACATCTTTTTATCCTCGATGGCAACAATACAATATGTGCCTTGCTGCCCCTGCTGTCACTGGGAAAGGACACCGCAAGATTGAAACCAAAGCCAAGAACTTCTCCCATTGCAAGAACTATAGATCTAGTAGGCCAAACCAAACCGATAATTCAAAGAGACTTGCAAGGATATTATAATCATACATAAAAGAATTCAGAAAAGAACCAAATATTTGTCGTAGATAATCTTGATCATAAACCCACAATTCATCGGATCTCGACAAACACACCGCAAAAAGATTACATCAAATAGATCTCCTCGAATACCCAGGAGAACTTGGTATTGACATCCAAAAAGAGAGAAGAAGCCATCTAGCTAATAACTATGGACCCGAAGGTCTGTGGTAAACTACTCACAACTCATGGCGAGGCAATGGTCTTGATGTAGAAGCACTCCATGGAAGATCCCCCCTCCGGCGGAGCTCCGGAACAGGCCCCAAGATGGGATCTCACGGGAACAGAAGGTTGCGGTGGTGGAATTAGGGTTTTCTCTGTTGCCTCGATATTTTCAGGGTACATGGGTATATATAGGAGGAAGGAGGGCATCGGGGGAGCCAGAGGGGGCCCACGAGGGTGGGGTGCGCCCTATAGGAGGGGGCGTGCCCTGAACCCTCGTGGCCGCCTCCTTCGTTCCCTCGTGTGTACTCCAAGTCTTCTGTGTTGATATTGTTCAAAAAATAACTCTCGCGAAGGTTTCATACCGTTTGGACTCCGTTTGATATTCCTTTACTGCGAAACCCTGAAATAGGCAAAAAAAATTGCAATCTGCATTGGGCCTTTGGGTTAATAGGTTAGTCCCAAAAATAATATAAAAGTGTATGATAAAGCCCGTTAAACATCCAAAACATCATATATAATAGCATGGAACAATAAAAAATTATATATACGTTGGAGACGTATCACGCGCCTCCCGCCACGGTGGTGCGCGAGGCCCAAGATCAAGCTCCACCTCCCCAACGAGCTCTGGTGTCAACAACAGGCTGCAAGGCCCTCGCCCCCGAGCTGCGCAACGTCAATTGGCCTGGGAAGTTCAAGCCCAACCTGGCTCCACGCTACGACCGCACCCCCGACCCTGCGGAGTTCCTGCAGCTCTACGAGCTAAGTATCGAAGCGATCGGCGGCAACGAGAAGATCATGGTGAACTGGTTCCCCATGGCCCTCAAAGATGGCGCGTGCTCGTGGCTCCCGAACCTGCCGGCGGGATCGATCTCCACTTGGAGCGAGATGCGCGAGCGGTTCATCGCTAACTTCCAGGGCACCCGAGACCGCCCCCCGACCGTGGGTGACCTGCGGCATATCAAGCAACAACCAGGAGAAACCCTACAGAAGTTCATCCAATGCTTCAACAGTGTCCGCGTCAAGATCCCCAAGGTCACGGACGAGGCCATCATTTCGGCGTTCTCAGATGGTGTCCACGACGTCAAAATGAAGGAGGAGCTCGCCATCCACGAAGATCTTTGCACGTCCTTGGAGATGTTCAACCTTGCGACCAAGTGCGCCATAGCTGAGGAGGGGCGCCTCTCCCTCGTTGAGCTCCCTGTTGCCGAACCCGAAGACAAGAAGGCCAAGAGCAAGGACGTAAAGTGCAAGGGAGCGGCACTGCTCGCGGCTGAATCGGAGATGAAGCGCGGCCGCGACTACCTAGAATCCTCCAAGAACGGCCACGCGTTTTGCGCCTTCCAAAACATGCACAGGCACAACACCCATGACTGTCAAGAGCTCAGGGCCCTCCGCGAAGGACGCGTCATCCAACGCCCTGAACACAGGAACCGTGGGGGAAGCTAGACCGGGGGACACTGGGACGACCATGGCCCCTGCCAGGAGTGGCATGATCAACCTCGGGAGGACTGATGGCACGGTCAGCCCCGTGAGGACGCCTGGAGGGACCAGCCTCGGGAGGACCGTCCTCAGGGCAAGGCCGGCCTTCCACCTCTGCCGCCACCAAGGAGAAATGACGACCAGGACGAGGGGGTTGGGGGCTTCCAGGAGCAACATGCCATCGCCTGCATCTTGGGCGGAGCACAGGATCCAGTTTCTCAGCGCCTCTTCAAGAAGTTCGCCCGGGAAGTAAACGCGGCTCTCCCCAAGCTCGATGCTACTCGCCCACTCAGGTGGTCCAGGTTCCCCATCACCTCCAGTTCAGTAGACCAGCTCAACTGCGCGGCTACGACCGGTGCCCTCCCGATGCTTTGTTCACCCATCATCAGCAACGTCCAAGTTACCAAGACCTTCATCGATGGTGGCGCAGGGCTCAATGTCTTGTCCATCGAGACATTCGACAGCCTCCAAGTACCTTACGATCAGTTACTGCCTACCAAGCGCTTCTCCGAAGTGACTGACGGCTCCACCACACCCGTATGACAGGTCCGCCTGCCTGTCACCTTAGGCAAGCGCAACAACTACCACACTGAGCTCATCGACTTCGACGTCGCCCACGTCCATCTCCCTTATAACGCCATCCTCGGGTACCCAGCCCTGGCCAAGTTCATGGCAGTGACTCACCACGGCTACAACATCCTCAAGATGCCAGGGAGCGGCAGCGTCATCACCATCGCCTGTGAGGAAAAGGATGTAGTGTGCTCGCTCGAGCGCGCTTACCAGGCGGCAGCAGTCGAGGATCCAAACAAGGATAACATCATTTACCCGCCTGAGGTCGTCCCCAAGAAGAAGAAGTAGCTGCTCACCCTGGAACCTCATGGGGATGCAGCACCTGGCGACCAACACCTAGGGAGGGGCCGCCTTGCTCCCTCGCATAGGAAGGCCCGCCCGGCACCCCCCTCAGGCTAGGCTCGGGGGCTCTCCTCTGGAGGGCCTCTGACTTAGCCAATGTCACGTGGGAGGCGCTCGGGCACCATGTGGAGGAGTGCTTCGTCGCACACTTCCCTCCAGAGGCCTCAAGGCGTGAGGCACCAAGCGCTCAGGAGTTCATCAGCCAGACCATCGAAGACCTACAGGTGCGAAGGGCAATGCGGGGTGAGCGCCACCCGGTGCCTCTGAGTACAGCTGTCGGCCCAGGCTCAGGAGACGGGCTGCGCGTCTGTGCCAACGTCCCCGTACTCAATATGATCGCATCTCAGGAGCTCTATTGGCCTTCCCAGGTGGGCTGGTGCAAGGGTCCCCCTCACAGCTATGTTCGCATGCCCTTCGGCCTATTGAACCAAGCGACCCTGCACCAGCGCCATATGCGGGAAGTCCTAGCGACTCGCGAGGCCAGGCACACGGAGATCCAAGCAGAGTTGGACTCGGCCCTCCGCGAGATCTGGGGAATTCCATAGCCTCACGAGGTGCCATAGCCAGACGGCGCGTCAGGAGCAGCATCTGCGTCGAGCATCTTTAGCTACACCAACCCTTCTTCAACAATTGTGCCACGTGAAATTTCCGGTTTTTGTTCAACTGGGAGCGCCCCTCGGGCTACATCATTCCCAGGTCGCACGGGCCTCTTCCTACGACGTGTATCCTTTTGCATCTCAGCTCACCTTGTTGGGTGCGCCTCTCAGGCTGCATCATCCCCATGCCACACATGTTCGTCCTTGTGGCATGTATCTCCCTTGCATTTTACCTAAGCTAGCGTTACCATTTCTGTCAGCTGCATATGAATCACTCATTTGTCTGACCATCACTCCGATACCATGGATATCATGCGCCCTCACAAGCTTGGTTGCACCCGCCTTATGATCAAGGGCAGGCATGGTGTCTATGCTCGGGTCCGTCCTTGTAGTGTCACCAAATCCAAGAGGCCGAGCTCTAGCTCACGGGCCAGCCCCGTGTACGTCACCTCCCATGGCCCTTGGTGCCTCTCCCACGCTCGAGACGGATGCTAGCAGGTGAGTTGGGACGAACGATATTGTGCCTCGCCGTTGAGTGAGCCGCACGCTGGTTGTCTTTTCTTAGGGTATCCAGATGAGAAGACTAGGCACGGCGTCCGTGATCAGGTCCGTCCCTGCAGAGTCGATAAATCCAACGGCTGAGCTCTGTCTAGCGGGCCGGCCCCATTCACGTCACCTCCTGGGGTTGTTGGTGCCCGGCCTTCTCATATGGCGGCCTCGAGGGATTCACCCGGCGCATGGTGCCTAACCATCTTGCAGGATCACCTCAAGCGCACTCACTCAAGACCAGGCGCAACCCGCCTTGAGGTAGGGCCTCGCGAGTCCCACGCTGGCACACGAGTGCCCAGATACACCTCGTCTAGCCCCACAGTGCCATCCACGCATCCGGGTGGATCTGTATACGCCCGGGGGCTCTCCGCAGTAGGGAGCCCCCTCCCACGTTCTAGTGGAAGCACCATGCTCCGCGCTGGCAGTCGACACGGTCGAGGAGCAGCTATGCCCATGCAAGAACGGTAGCGCCATGCTTCGCGCTGGTGATAAACAACTGGGGGTGCCCCCGCGGCCACATTAACCTCAGGGAGCCCCTCGGCTCAGTGACCAGCCCCACCGTGATGCGCTCCCCTCGGGAGGGTAGCGCGAGGGGGCTGGGCACAGGGTTGCGCTCAGGTCACGCCTGGCGTACGCCCCGCTAGGTCCCACGGGCCTGGTCGACACGCAACCCTCCCGAGTGCAAGCCCAGTGAGGACAGGTATGAGGTATGTTCGTAGGTCAAGGGGGACCCTTGGGCATCGCGGCCCAAGGGCCTAACAGGTCCCGTAGCCCCTCACTCCCTGGTCTTGTCCTGGTGTCCGGTCAAGCCAGCGGCGGCTGAGGTACGCGTGGGGCCGGGCCCTGCCGACGCAGAACGCTAAGGTCGGCTCACACACCACCTCTCTCAGGGCTGTTCGCATGTCAAGGGGGACCTTGGGCATCACGACCCAAGGGCCTAACTAGTTTCGTAGCCCTTCACTCCCTGGTCTTGTCCTGGTTTCCAGTCAAGCCAGCGGCGGCTGAAGAACATGTGGGGCCGGTCCCTGCCGACGCATAACACCAAAGCTCTACCTAGCGCTTCCTACCTAGGGACCATTTGCACGTCAAGGGGGACTCCTAAGCATCACGACTCAGGAGCCTAACTGGCCACGTAGCCCCTCACTCCCTGGTCTTGTCCCAGTGATTCGGACAAGCCAGCGGCGGCTGAGGTATGCGCGGGGCCGGGCTCTACCGACGTAGAACAACAAATAGGAAGGGAACCGCGAATATCTAGCAATTATTACAAGCCAAATTGTCCTTCAAACATCAAACAGAAGTTTTAACACCTCCACGAGGCCCATGCATGTCACAAGGAAACGAAGATAAGGAGAAGCACCGTCACTCACCGGCAGGCCCTTCCTTCTGCCTTGGGCGCCGCCGCCAGGAAGCGCTCCCTCGCCAACGGCATCGCCACGCCCCGAGGAATCGGTCTTGGCCACAGGATCGGTGGCGCCGCCGGCTGGGGGAGGAGGGTCGATGATGACGAACTTCTTCAGCAAGGCCTCCACTTGGTCCTTCACGGCTTCAGCGGCGGCCTGGCAATGCTCCACCTCCACGGACTCGAGCAGTATCCCAAGATAGGCGTTGGGGTCGCGAAGGTCCAGGTGGCTAAGGACGCGCGTCAAGGCGGAAGAAGAAAGCACGCGAGCTTCCTCCTCCGCCAGGGGACTGATCTCGCAGATGACATCCTCGAGCGCTAAGACCAGATAAGGAAGCAGTTGGGTGGGGCCTTCATCGTACGATGCTAGCGGCTTCTCCAAGCCCTTCTCATAGAGCGCCCTCAGCGCTTGGCGGGACCTCTCCTCGAGAGACTTGAAGGCCGCGCGGTCCTCGGCCAGATGCTTCGCCTTGGTTTCCAGCTAGGCCCCCTTTGCTTCTGTCGCCCGCTTCAGCTCCTCCACGCGATTGCGCTCCGAAGACAACTCCTTCGCCAACTGCTCCAACTCGGCATCGCGACTGGCTACAATATCTTCTCGGGTCTTCATCCTCTCCTAGTCTGCCTTGCACTTGCTACGCAGGTCCCGCAGCTCGACATCCACCGACTGGCAGTGCGCCTGGACGGCCCGCGCATCCTTCAGCGCTGCCTCGCGAGTGGCTGCGGCCTGCTTATCCTCTTCGGAGGCTGCCACGACTCGGCTCAGCTCCTTTTGGACAGACGCGTTGGAGCTCAGCCAGCCGGAAACCAGCTCCAGACGCCTGGCTACCAGACGATGATCGGCACCTTGAAGGTCATCCTGGAGCTGCGTCAGTGCAGAGAAGGCCTCCTTCAGGGCGTAGGGTGAAGCCGGAGGGCTGCAAGCTAGCGGCATGATCACAGTTGGGGACTATGGCGCAGCCAAGGCCTCCTGAGCCCTGACAACGCCAACAGAAGAGTCGAAGATGGGAGACCCTAGAGCTTGCTCAACCAAGGCCGTGACCCCCACCTGAGGTAGGTCCACTGGGCCTTGTGGTGACGACCGTGCAGCAGAAGCAGGAGCTCCTCCACCACCCGTTTGCGTCAGGGGTGGGGCGAGGCCGAGCCAGGCCTCTAGACCTCTGATGCGGCTAGCTCCCCCTTCTTCTTCTTCGTCGACGGCGCTGGCCTAGCAACGTAGGGCAAGATGTTGTGAATCAATAACAGAATCAAGAACGAAGACAAAACCAGGCCAAGGTACTTACTAGTCCACTGCGACAAAACTCGAGGCCTCTTCAGAACCATGGAGCCCAAGGGCCCCCCAGCCTGCGCCGCGGGAACGCGGGCCCCCAAGACAGGCAGGGCCGTAGCAGTCGGCACAGCAATAGTGTCTGGCCGTGCCGAAGCTGAGGCGCTACCTCAAGAGATCAGTGCCGACCGGCTCTTCGTCGAGACCCCAGCTGGCGGCTTCTTCGAGGGGGTGTGCTTGGACCTCGTGCAACCCTAGCCGGGGGTGCCGCCTCCTTCGCCAAGTGGTCGTCATCGTCGTCGTCATCAAGCAAGGTGCGAAGGAGGCCGGCCTTGCGTGTAGGGGAGAACTGCTCGGTCCCCTCCACGGTCGCCTCCAAGTCATCTTCCCTGCTGGAGTCGCCCGAAGATACCTCCACCGGTTCGGCTGCCACTTGAGCTTCGGGGGGCGCCGGAGGCACGAGCCCGCGCCCGTCAAAGGTGGGTATGGAAGCCGGCACCGTCTCCCCATCCTGGCGGTGGTACAAGGGGACATGGCTAGCACGCAGATATCCCAGGTCGACCCTAACCAGGAAACGGAGAGCTGCCCCAAGCTGCTCGACGGACAGGGCGTCACAACGTAGCTTGAGGTTATATGTCTCGTCCCCAAGCGTCCACAAGGGGCGCGAGCGAGCCTGAAGTGGAGCCACGTGACATGTCAAGAATTCCTTGACGATCATGGCCCCCATTAGCTTCACCGCCTCGGGGTCATCAGGCTTCAGGTCCACAGTCATCTTCTCCAACACCTTATCTGCCCTAGGATCGGTGAGCTTCGTGTTGAGCCACCTATCGCTCGACTCGGGCGCCGCCGCCGGCAGCACCAGCCGAGGATGGGAGCACTTGGCGTCGATGAAGACCCACTTGTTCCTGAAGTTCTCGGCCTTCTTCCCGGCTCTCGAGATTGCATTGGCCCCATTGGGCGCAACAAGGTGGGCGCACCGCGAGCACTCGCCCTCCTTGATCCGGAAGTAGAAGAAGTGGCGAAGCAACGCCACGAACGACATCACTCCCACAAATGCCTCGCAGTAGAAGGCGAAGATGGACAGAAGAAGGACGGAGTTGGGATGAAGATGAATGGCATGAAGCTTATAGTGGCTAAGGACAGAGAAAAAGAAGTCGGAGAAAGGAGGGACGAGTCCCGCAACAATACTGCTCGTAAAGAAAGGATAGAAGGTACTCTTGGGGTCCTCCGGCATGGCGGAGCCGGCTCGGACCGCGGTTTTCCCCATCTCATTGGTGTCCTTCGCCGTCATCAGGAGCATGGTGGTATGGTTCTTCTCCGAGACGATGGGCGCCCACAAGGGCGGCTCGTACCAGGCGGGTGGAGCGACGGCCTTCGACTTGCCGGACGCCATCAGTTGCGAGCTTCGAAGGGAGACAGCAAAGATCTGGAGCCTTGCGGAGGAGAGAAACAAGAAAGGGGATCTGGAGGAAGGCAAGGGCTAGCAATGAAGGCACAGCAGCACGCACTTGCCTTTTGTTAGTCGTGCGGTTGCCGAGGCGGCATGGGAGCGCAGACGCCCACATCCAATCAATCGCCACGCGTCAGTCAAGGCCGCATGCTTTTGGGGCCTGCGGCTCTCCGCAATTGACCCTTGGCTTCGCCGTGAAGCCAAGCCCAAGCGCATCTTGGGCCCGGGGGATACTGTCGGCGTTCTGGTAACGGGAGTACCCAAACTTGCCTGCTTGCGGCACAGGGCATGGATCAACAAGCGGCCTAGTACAGCCCAACATCTTCAGCAACCACTCAAGACCCTCGTGAGGGGCCGAGCCTCGCGAGGCAGACGATGGAAGACATCCCTTGGGCAGGCCTCACTAATCCGGGTCATGAGGATCGAAGATATCAAGGCAAGGGGTACCTCGCGAGGTCCTCGTGACTTGAGCGGTGACGACCAAGGCCAGGAGGGCACCAGCGGGCGCAACGTGCTAGTTTCCTCTTTGGTGCTAAAGAAGCAGGTGCAAGCGAAGAGTCCCGAGGCATCGGGTGAAGGTTTCCATATGGGTGCAACAAGTCCAAGACCTGTAGGACGGCAGAGCGGAGGTCATTGAGGAGCCCACGACGGTGTCACCACCAGAGCATTTGTCAGGCGAAGTCCACCTTTTGTTAGGATAGCTCGTACTAGTTATCCCTCCTCAAATTTGGCCGTTGTGAGATCCCTTCCCGCTTAATATTTGGGAAGAGGACCCAGGCCACCACCATTGGGATCATCTCATCTTGAGTTGATCAGATAGAAGGCCACACACACCACAAGCTCACTCGAGCACAAGAACGCCACTCCTAAGGTGGCAGTTCATCCATGTACTCGTTCTTCCTCAGCCTACAAGGCAATCCATCACACCACACTCGATTAGGGTATTACACGACAACAGTGGCCTGAACCAGTATAAACCTTGTGTCCCTTGTTCTTTGGATCTGACGAGCTAGGCCTAGGGACCAGCGAGTAGACGAGCTCGGGCGGAAGGAGAGATCTTCGTGCGCACCCCAGAGTTCGAACCTCAAGGGTTTCGCCGGAACCCAAGATCCGACAGCCTGCTGCAGATTCGGGCGCTGCTTCGAACGGCTGGAGAGCAGAATGCAGCCCTGTCCCAGTCGCATAACAGGATTCATAGCAGGTCGGTGGCGGCGGACACCGTCTAGTCTGCCCATATCCCAAGATCACCCCCGCGGCGTGAGTGTCGTGGACCCTATCAAGAGCAACACCCAGGTCGGAACTTTGATCACTACGACCATCGGCTCGGTCACAATGATCGCCGCTGAGTGCCTACGCCTCCTCCGAGAAGCGGATCGTACTCGCCCCGGCGACATAATGTGTGACGCCCGAGACCGACGTTCCAGAAGATTCCAGAAGATTCCAGAAGATTCCAGATGTTTCGGGTTGCCCGTGTGTTCTATTTGTGCTTGTGTTATTTATTTTGCATTGCATCATGTCATCATGCCATCATGTCATTCATTTTGCATCTCAACCTAAATAAATCGTGTGGGCCTTCAGTCCATTTAAATCGAGGAAAGGTGACTTCTCTTTAAAACATATAAAAGCCTCTCAATATTTTAGGGAGCTATATAATAATATTCCATTTCTTTGGAATTACCCGCAACACACTTGCAAATTTCCCCATGTCTATTTCACTTCGAGTTTCTCCTCCAAAAACCTTGCCAATAATTCTTTTCCGTTGTTTCGAGGTTCCTCCGAAAATTCGAACATTTTTGGACACTTCAATAATCAAGTCTTAGTTCAAACCCATTTGAAATAATTCAAATATGTTTGAATTATTTTTTCCGATCATGCCTTTTCTATTTTTCTCGGACTTTGCTCATTTTATGATGCCCGAGAAAAATAGTCCTTTGTGCTAGTTTTGCCCTAACCCCCCTCCTTCTTCTCTTTCTTCTTCTTGGATATTTTTTTTCTGTATTTTGGGAGTGGCAGAAAATTAAGGCAGTAAGGGCCCGAGTCCTCTTGGACCAGCCCGTTCCCAGCCTCCCTCTCCTCCAGCCTCTTGGGCCTCCTCCTCCTTTGGCCCAAGCCATCTGGGCCTCAGCCAGCAGTCCTCCAGGCCCGTTTTCCCCTAACCCTAAGCCCCAGCGCTCGCTCCCTCCCGATTCCTAGCCGCCGCCGCACCTCTCTCCCCTCGCTCGCCCCCCTCGCGCTGCAGCCTCACCCTCTCCCTCTGTCGCTCGAACCCCCCCTCGGTTCTCTCGATCCCCTCTAGATCTCCCTCGATCTGTTCCCTCTCTCCCTCGACGCTCGTCCCTCGAGCCCCTTCGCCTCTCGCGCCCCTCGTCCAGGAGCCCGTGCCTGGCTCCTCCAAGCCTCCTGGCCGCGACCTCCCTTCGGCTCCTTCCCTCGCGGCCCGCCTCTTCACCGATCCCACCGCGCCTGGCGCCCCGCGGGCCACCGCCGACGCGCCAGCCAGGACAACGCCCGCCTCCAGCCCCGCCGCGCAGCAAGGCAGCTCCCGCAGCGCCCAGGCCTCCTCAGCCCTCTGCCTCGCCCGCACCAAGCCTTCGGCCCGGATCGCCCCGCACCGAGCGCCTCCGCGTCCAGCACCGGCGTCCCGTCTCCGGCGTCCGCGCGTGGCCCCTCCTCGCCAGCCGTGACGGCTCCCTCGTCCCTCAGCGCCGTGCCTCCGTGCTGCCTCCTCGCCGCTTCCTCGCCAAGCAGCACGAGCAGCACCTCCTCGCCATGGCGCGCAGCTAGCCGCTGCCATGGCCTCGTCGCCCCTTTGTGTGCTGCCGTTTCTGTTTTGTTGTATTGCCTTGTGCTGTTGCAAGTGTCCAGGAACCGTTCCTTTTGCCAAGTGGAGACCAAAGACCTTGGTTCCGTCAAGTTCCTTTTCAAGATGTACGACGACCTCGAGTTCGACTACACGATGACAAGTACCCCTTTGTCGCCAAGTCCAGACCGACGCCAATTACCACGACCAAGTACCCCTCCGATGACAAGTACAACTACGAACGGGAACGCCTACACTACGATCGGCGATGCGCCAAGTACCTCTTCGGGGACGAAAACGACTACGAACGAGAACGACTACCTTCGGAAGAGACGAGTACCACTACGTTCGACGACCGCGAGTACCACTACCGTCGCCCCGAAGATGTTGGGTTCATCAAGTCCCTCTCCGAAACGAACGTGTACCACTACTTCCGCTATCGTCGCCCGAGAACAACTACCGCCTCGAGAACGACTACTTCCTCTTCTTCCACTACGTCCCTCGACGACTCGATTCCGCCCCGAAAAAATTATTTCAAAGGTATTACCCCGAGACGATGACCCGTGAGATGCTTGTTGTGGTTGTATGAAATGTTTGCCTTGTGTGCACCGTGCCCGTTGTGCCCTTCTTTTGTCGTGTTCCTCGGTTGCCTCGTCACCGACTCGTGGGAACCCGGTGACGGGATCACCCCACCTTTCCTCTTGTTCCGGTCGCTTCGTCATCTATCTTTTGCACCGGTCTCTCAACGAGTTACCGGAACCGATATGATGCGTTGCATCATTTTCGGATCGTTGCCGTGGCACCCTTTCCTTCCACCACGGTGACAAATGCTTCATATCTCTCATGTTAACCTTTAACTATAAAAACTGCATAGTCATCCGCATCATGATAACAACATGAGAATGTTTAATTGTTGTTTGCTTTAATAATTACTAAACATGCTCATGGCGATTTTCCGGATATGTTGTTGTTATTTTCCGGCCTCATTTAAAATGTCTTAATAGTGTAGTTTTATTATGCTTCACCTCTTGCCATGTTAAAAACATTTAATCTTGTCTTGTAAATAAACGAGAGTCAACTAAATAATTATAATGTGGTGATTCGTCAATATGCAACTCGTTGCATATTGAGCTCCACTTAACTTGTAGTATTTGTTTGTGCATTTTGCCATGCCATGCATATTTAAACCGGACATGCATCATACTTGGATGTGCATCGTATGCCATGTTTATGATTGTGTGTTTACCGTATTGTTTGCTTCTTTCCGGTTGCTTCTCTTGTTAGCTTCGGTTTCGTTCCGGAGTTGTGAGGATTCTCTCGTCTATGTTGCTCCGTCTACTTCATGGATCCGTTCTTCTTCCTCGCGGAATCCCAGGCAAGATGATCATACCCTTGGATACCTTTACTACCATTGCCATGCTTAGTTGTCTCGATGCTATCGTTACATGTCGCGCTACCCATCTTTTATGTCAGCCTCTCCTTGTTGCCATGAAACCTCTAACCTTGAAACCTTCCTAGCAAAACCACTGTTTGGCTATGTTACCCGCTTGCTCAGCCTCGCTTGCTCAGTCCCTCTTATAGCGTTGTTAGTTGCAGGAGAAGATGAAGTCCGTTCCAGGTGGGAACTTGTTGTTGGATATATCACAATATCTATAACTATTATTAACACACCTATATACTGGGCATGGGTGGAAGGCTTGGCCTTTTGCTCGGTGTTTTGTTCCACTCATGCCACCTTAGGCGCCGATAAACCGGCATTATGTTCCTTGATTTTGCGTTCCTTACACGATGGGTGATATGGGGACCCCTTGACAGTTCGACTTTGAATAAAACTCCTCCAGCAAGGCCCAACATTGGTTTTAATTTGCCTCATAATAACAACTTAATTAATTAATTAAAAATTGCATAGGGGGTCGCGTCCCCGAGGATTCTTAATTCTACATAGCAGGGGGGCCAGTGCTGATGGTGTTGGTCCCAAACCAGAGTCACTTGCGGATACTACCCAGTTCGCTGGGGTCTTCGGTATCTGTACGTAGCGCTCATCCGGACGTGGCCAGAGACGAGATGCGCGCGGATACCATCAGGGTGTCGGCACGCCGGGAGGTCTTGCTGGACTTGTTTTACCATTGTCGAAATGACTTGTGCTACCGGGATGCCGAGCCTGATCGGATTTTCCCTAAGATAAGGAGTGATGATATTATATTTATCACTTCAGCTAATCGTGAGAGCTTGTGATGGGCTAAGTTGGAACACCCATGCAGGGTTATGATCTTTCGAAAGCCGTGCCCGCGGTTATGTGGCAGATTGGAATTTGTTAATGTCCGGTTGTAGAAAACTTGACAGAGGATCCGAAGTAAAACACACAACGGTGTGAGTAACCGTGACTGTCTCTTTTCACTTTGAGAAGAGAACACGGTGGGGTTATGTTTGACCGTATGTAGTTCAGGATCTTTAGCGATCACTACTTTTGCGACCGTTTGCGTAGATGCTCATCTCATTCTGGTACTCGTAAGTTAGCCACCATGTTAAGCTTAGCCGCTGCTGCAACCTCACCACTTTACCTCTTCCTACCCATAAAGCTTTTCTAGTCTTGATACCCATGGTTATGGGATTGCTGAGTCCTCGTGGCTCACAGATACTACAACACCAGATGCAGGTTCAGCCGAGTATGATGCAGGAGCTGGTTCAAGTTCTTCACTGGGAGCCCGATGAAGAGAGTGGCCGTATGCTTGTTACGTTTCGACGATCAGTAGTGGTTTCTACTAGGATTCGATCCTGACCTGTGGCTTTATGTTGTTTTGGTATCTTTATTTTGGATCTTCACCCGTAGTCGGGTTGTGATGTTTTGAATGATGTATTGTTTATGTATTGTATTGTGTGAAGTGGCGAGTGTAAGCCAACTATCTCCTTTTGCAATTTAATCCCTCTTTTACATGAGTCGTGCAAAGATACCAAACTTGATATCATTCTAGGATGGGCTTATACCTTTAAGTCGTGCCTCGACACGTAGGAGGTATAGTGCCATCCTGGGCATTACAAGTTGGTATCAGAGCCTTCTCCGACCTAGAAGCCCCCACTGATTGATCGAATCGTTGACGGTTGAGTCTAGGCACACACTAAAATGTTTTGAGTCCTATATTTATATCAGAGAGTAGGATTTCTTTTGCTCCTCATCTCTTTTCACTCTGGTGAGGACTCCTGACGATTACTCTTATCTCTTCTACTTTCAAAAACTGCACAAATTTTTTTTAGGATCTCGCGAGTATTGTTTGGATTGTTTCGATGTCTTTGTGACGAGAACATTGTTCTCGATGCCTCCTGACATTAGGGGTTGTGGCAGTGTCCCGGGGAGTTGAGCTCCGAGGTGTTGTCGTCACAAATCCATCGCGGCGGTACTAGAATACTTAAGACGGCCGACATCGAAAACTCTCCTATGCGGTTAGTGGCAAGATAACCCCGACATCACCCAGTACTGGGGAGGTAGCTCGGGAGTATTGCCATAGCTTGTATAGTGGATGCGTTTCGAAGGTCCGAGGTACATAGTTTCCGAGAAAGACTGGTTATGTGTTGAAGGATGGATACACCTGGATGTAGGTTTAGAGTTGATTGCGCGGTGCTTCCCCTGTATCCCCAACACCTGATTGCATAACTGGAAACTTTCGGAAATTAATAGGTGGGTTCATCCAGTAGTTCTAGGCATTCTTCCAACGGATGCACGATATGAAGTTTGGGGTTCTACATTGAGTGAAGTGGTTTTATGGGCTTCTTCTGATCGGGAGTTGCATCTTAAAGGGTTCTTGGCTATGCTGATCCGGGGATTGCAAAACCCTTTTGTAACACGTTCCATGAGCTTTCAGCACGAAGATGCGGAATGAAACTTCTATCTTGTATTTGTTCTATCTGTTCCTTGTTCCTTTTTATTTACCTTTTGTTCTCCAAGTGGCTTCTCGACTAGTTGATGTACCTGCGGAATTCATTCGTTCAATTCTCTGTTCGGATGATATTGTGAAGATCATGTTGCATATCTTTCCTTTGTTCTTGTCTTGATTCTGGTATTCGAGTTGCTTCGATGTCAAATGTTGATTCCATACCTTTCCTAATCGGTGTTCTCATATTTCTATGAGAGTGCTAGTCCTTTTTGATCATCAAGATGGTCATGTTAATCCTTTTCAACCGGTGTGCCTTCTCTTCAAGTTATTCCATACGGACGTCGTTGAGAAATCTGACGACTTGTCTGTTTCATTCATCCCAAGTTGTCCTTGTTTTCCCCACCCTCCCACCCTTTTTCTTATGGAGCTGGAATTCTTAATCAAGTATCCATTTTATTCTTGTGAGGTTTCTTCATTCTTTTCCTTCAATGTTCTTATCCGTTGATTTATCGTGAAGATGCTCAAGAGCTTCAAGTTCATCATTCTTTTGTTCTCAATTCTGCCGGTGGATGTAATTCAAGATTTCGGTGTTGATCTTATCATTTTTCCTCTTTTCACAATGCTTTCTTATTCCGGTGCCCCAATTAATCATTCTCCTCTGGCTATTCATATCCGGAGTGCTGAAGATTCATAATTCCATTCTTAATCCGTTCAAGCTATTTTTGAGGATAGTTATCTTATTCAAGCCATTTAATTCAATCGGTGCAATATCCCTTAAGCAATCTTTTTCAACGGTGATTTCTTTAGTGGGCCCTAACCCACAGGTCTTTTCCCAGGATCTTACTTGACTCTTCTAATTAATTTTCTGGAGTTATACTCAAATTCTTTTCAAAGTGTGACGTAAGAATGATTCCCATCAGTCACATGCCTTCTCCAAGATCGTTTTCAAATTCTTGTTCATCATTGGTTCAACCTTTTAATTCTTCATTCCGGAGTGCTCAACAATTCTTATGGCATTTCTCGTCTTCATTATCAGCATTTGCAGACCGGAGAAGTGTTTCTCTTAAATCTTGGCCCGTCTTCTTGAAGATTCGTCGTTCTAGTTTCATGCCATCCTCATTATTGTTCAGATTGTGAGGAATTCTTTTCATACCCATCCGAAGCATTTCATGAATTCTTTTCTTTGTGATCCTCCGAAGGCCATCATTTCAGAAGATTTCTTCGTTCTCAGTTTTCAACTTCGTCCTCCAACTATTCTTCATTGATGTCTCTTCGTTCGTCACTATATTATTACGGCGGTTCATTCAAGATTTTTCTCTTCCTTGTTATCGTTTTAATTCACTCGTTCTTTTCACAATCCTACCGGTGGTTCGTTGAAGCATTACCCAAGCTTGTGCTATATCTCTCTTAATTCTTTCCAACGAGAATAAGTAGTATGCCAAATCCTTTGGTTGTCATCAATTTAAATTGGTGAAGGATACTCACAACATAATTCTTATTCTTGTTCCTTCCAAGTGCTTAATTCTTTTGTCTGGAGTTTGTTCATCATATCATATCCTTGGTTCTAAGTTGTTCATCTTGTTTTCCGGAGCTCCAAGTTATTTCAATTATACCATTTCAAAGCTCCATCTATTTCATCGCAGGCCTTGAATCTTATTCTTTTCATCTTTCACTTCTCATGCTTTCATTACCGGAGTTCTCATGGTGGTTCATCATGTTTTAATTCATCCTCGAAGTCTTCATCAAGATTCTTGTTGGAGCTCAAGCATTCTTCATCATGCTTCCAATTGCAATTCTTTCTACCTTGTCTTTTCAGATGGTGTTATGTCATTCTTGATAATTTTCCTTAATGTTTCATGATTCACAAGTTGTCAGGAATGAGATATTTAAAACCCATCATTTTCCTTTGTTCAGGAGATCTTTCCAATCTTTCAATTTATTTGTTGGAGTAATCTTGGGTTGTATTTCACCTAAAAGCTTTCCCTAAGGATTGTTGCTAATTATGGTGCTCATAAATGACCCAAGTTCTTCATTATCCTTCTGGTGAAATAAGTTCTTCTTCTCCTTGTTGATCTCTAGGCAATCAATCATTTCCGTTAGTGGCTGGTTGTCACCTCTTAATTTTGAGATGTTTTCCATAAGCCCACATCAAGCTTATTCGTTTCGTTGTTGATTTTTTTCCATCAACCCCATTCAACCCTTCTTCGTAAGGATGATTTTCCTAATTCATTCGTGGGAGAAGTTGTCATTTTCTTCTTCGTTCTTTTCTTTCCAACGACCTAGCATTCTATTCTTTCATTCCGGAGGCATTGTGATATTGCTCTCTTTGACCATCATCTCGTTTTTATCAAGATCATGTTCTTTTCCTTGCTTATCATTTAACTGGAATGTTGTCACCTACATTCTAGTTCCCTCATCTTATCTAGTTTGCCTCTCTTTTCAACCGGAGTGCTGTCTGAATCCTTCTTATCACGTGTGCCATTCTTTTATTTGTTTCGGAGGCAATGTGTTGTTGTTTTCATCAAGTATCATCCCAACTTGGCAAGTTCATGTTCAATTCCTTCCATTTTCAGACGGAGTGCTGTCCAAATTCTGTCATTCTTATTCCTTGGCTATACCGTTGTGGTTTCTTATTCTTTTGGTCCGTGAGCTCTCGTCTAATGTCTTTCAGCCTTCAAGGTTCTCATAATGTTCCTTGTTCCTCCTGCTTACAGGAGTGCTCTTAACTTCGTTCATCTCCATTCTATTCTTTCTTTCAAGTTTGTTTAACCTCTCAAGGTTCTTTGGTTTCACTCGTCTGTCAAAGAAGCAACTTTGTTTTACCCCTTCCTCTTCTTTTTCGTTTCTACCCGGTGCTATCTCTAGGATCTCGGGTCGAGATCCTCTGTTAGTGTGGGAGAGTTGTGACGCCCGAGACCGACGTTACAGAAGATTCCAGATGTTCCGGGTTGCCCGTGTGTTTTATTTGTGCTTGTGTTATTTATTTTGCATTGCATCATGTCATCATGCCATCATGTCATTCATTTTGCATCTCAACCTAAATAAATCGTGTGGGCCTTCAGTCCATTTAAATCGAGGGAAGGTGACTTCTCTTTAAAACATATAAAAGCCTCTCAATATTTTAGGGAGCTATATAATAATATTCCATTTCTTTGGAATTACCCGCAACACACTTGCAAATTTCCCCATGTCTATTTCACTTCGAGTTTCTCCTCCAAAAACCTTGCCAATAATTCTTTTCCGTTGTTTCGAGGTTCCTCCGAAAATTCGAACATTTTTGGACACTTCAATAATCAAGTCTTAGTTCAAACCCATTTGAATTAAATTCAAATATGTTTGAATTATTTTTTCCGATCATGCCTTTTCTATTTTTCTCGGACTTTGCTCATTTTATGATGCCCAAGAAAAATAGTCCTTTGTGCTAGTTTTGCCCTAACCCCCCTCCTTCTTCTCTTTCTTCTTCTTGGCTATTTTTTTCTGTATTTTGGGAGTGGCAGAAAATTAAGGCAGTAAGGGCCCGAGTCCTCTTGGACCAGCCCGTTCCCAGCCTCCCTCTCCTCCAGCCTCTTGGGCCTCCTCCTCCTTTGGCCCAAGCCATCTGGGCCTCAGCCAGCAGTCCTCCAGGCCCGTTTTCCCCTAACCCTAAGCCCCAGCGCTCGCTCCCTCCCGATTCCTAGCCGCCGCCGCACCTCTCTCCCCTCGCTCGTCCCCCTCGCGTCGCAGCCTCATCCTCTCCCTCTGTCGCTCGAACCCCCCCCCCCTCGGTTCTCTCGATCCCCTCTGGATCTCCCTCGGTCCGTTCCCTCTCTCCCTCGACGCTCGTCCCTCGAGCCCCTTCGCCTCTCGCGCCCCTCGTCCAGGAGCCCGTGCCTGGCTCCTCCAAGCCTCCTGGCCGCGACCTCCCTCCGGCTCCTTCCCTCGCGGCCCTCCTCTTCGCCGATCCCACTGCGCCTGGCGCCCCGCGGGCCACCGCCGACGCGCCAGCCAGGACAGCGCCCGCCTCCAGCCCCGCCGCGCAGCAAGGCAGCTCCAGCAGCGCCCAGGCCTCCTCAGCCCTCTGCCTCGCCCGCACCAAGCCTTCGGCCCGGATCGCCCCGCACCGAGCGCCTCCGCGTCCAGCTCCGGCGTCCGCGCGTGGCCCCTCCTCGCCATCCGTGACGGCTCCCTCGTGCCTCAGCGCCGTGCCTCCGTGCTGCCTCCTCGCCGCTTCCTCACCAAGCAGCACGAGCAGCACCTCCTCGCCATGGCGCACAACTAGCCGCTGCCATGGCCTCGTCGCCCCTTTGCGTGCTGCCGTTTCTGTTTTGTTGTATTGCCTTGTGCTGTTGCAAGTGTCCAGGAACCGTTCCTTTTGCCAAGTGGAGACCAAAGACCTTGGTTCCGTCAAGTTCCTCTTCAAGATGTACGACGACCTCCAGTTCGACTACACGATGACAAGTACCCCTTCGTCGCCAAGTCCGGACCGACGCCAAGTACCACGACCAAGTACCCCTCTGATGACAAGTACAACTACGAACGGGAACGCCTACACTACGATCGGCGATGCGCCAAGTACCTCTTCGGGGACGAGAACGACTACGGACGAGAACGACTACCTTCGGAAGAGACGAGTACCACTACGTTCGACGACCGCGAGTACCACTACCGTCGCCCCGAAGATGTTGGGTTCATCAAGTCCCTCTCCGAAACGAACGTGTACCACTACTTCCGCTACCGCCGCCCGAGTACAACTACCGCCTCGAGAACGACTACTTCCTCTTCTTCCACTACGTCCCTCGATGACTCGATTCCGCCCCGAAACAATTGTTTCGAAGGTATAACCCCGAGACGATGACCCGTGAGATGCTTGTTGTGGTTTTATGAAATGTTTGCCTTGTGTGCACCGTGCCCGTTGTGCCCTTCTTTTGTCGTGTTCCTCGGTTACCTCGTCACCGACTCGTGGGAACCCGGTGACGGGATCACCCCACCTTTCATCTTGTTCCGGTCGCTTCGTCATCTATCTTTTGCACCGGTCTCTCAACGAGTTACCGGAACCGATATGATGCGTTGCATCATTTTCGGATCGTTGCCGTGGCACCCTTTCCTTCCACCACGGTGACAAATGCTTCATATCTCTCATGTTAACCTTTAACTAAAACTGCATAAACTTAATCATGTCATCCGCATCATGATAACAACATGAGAATGTTTAAATGTTGTTTGCTTTAATAATTACTAAACATGCTCATGGGGATTTTCCGGATATGTTGTTGTTATTTTCCGGCCTCATTTAAAATGTCTTAATAGTGTAGTTTTATTATGCTTCACCTCTTGCCATGTTAAAAACATTTAATCTTGTCTTGTAAATAAACGAGAGTCAACTAAATAATTATAATGTGGTGTTCCGTCAATATGCAACTCGTTGCATATTGAGCTCCACTTAACTTGTAGTATTTGTTTGTGCATTTTGCCATGCCATGCATATTTAAACCGGACATGCATCATACTTGGATGTGCATCGTATGCCATGTTTATGATTGTGTGTTTACCGTATTGTTTGCTTCTTTCCGGTTGCTTCTCTTGTTAGCTTCGGTTTCGTTCCGGAGTTGTGAGGATTCTCTCGTCTATGTTGCTCCGTCTACTTCATGGATCCGTTCTTCTTCCTCGCGGAATCCCAGGCAAGATGATCATACCCTTGGATACCTTTACTACCATTGCCATGCTTAGTTGTCTCGATGCTATCGTTACATGTCGCGCTACCCATCTTTTATGTCAGCCTCTCCTTGTTGCCATGAAACCTCTAACCTTGAAACCTTCCTAGCAAAACCACTGTTTGGCTATGTTACCCGCTTGCTCAGCCTCGCTTGCTCAGTCCCTCTTATAGCGTTGTTAGTTGCAGGAGAAGATGAAGTCCGTTCCAGGTGGGAACTCGTTGTTGGAAATATCACAATATCTATAACTATTATTAACACACCTATATACTGGGCATGGGTGGAAGGCTTGGCCTTTTGCTCGGTGTTTTGTTCCACTCATGCCACCTTAGGCACCGATAAACCGGCATTATGTTCCTTGATTTTGCGTTCCTTACACGATGGGTGAAATGGGGACCCCTTGACAGTTCGACTTTGAATAAAACTCCTCCAGCAAGGCCCAACATTGGTTTTAATTTGCCTCATAATAACAACTTAATTAATTAATTAAAAATTGCATAGGGGGTCGCGTCCCTGAGGATTCTTAATTCTACATAGCAGGGGGGGCCAGTGCTGATGGTGTTGGTCCCAAACCAGAGTCACTTGCGGATACTACCCAGTTCGCTGGGGTCTTCGGTATCTGTACGTAGCGCTCATCCGGACGTGGCCTGAGACGAGATGTGCGCGGCTACCATCAGGGTGTCGGCACGCCGGGAGGTCTTGCTGGACTTGTTTTACCATTGTCGAAATGACTTGTGCTACCGGGATGCCGAGCCTGGTCGGATTTTCCCTAAGATAAGGAGTGATGATATTATATTTATCACTTCAGCTAATCGTGAGAGCTTGTGATGGGCTAAGTTGGAACACCCCTGCAGGGTTATGATCTTTCGAAAGCCGTGCCCGCGGTTATGTGGCAGATTGGAATTTGTTAATGTCCGATTGTAGAAAACTTGACAGAGGATCCGAAGTAAAACACACAACGGTGTGAGTAACCGTGACTGTCTCTTTTCACTTTGAGAAGAGAACACGGTGGGGTTATGTTTGACCGTATGTAGTTCAGGATCTTTAGCGATCACTACTTTTGCGACCGTTTGCGTAGATGCTCATCTCATTCTGGTACTCGTAAGTTAGCCACCATGTTAAGCTTAGCCGCTGCTGCAACCTCACCACTTTACCTCTTCCTACCCATAAAGCTTTGCTAGTCTTGATACCCATGGTTATGGGATTGCTGAGTCCTCGTGGCTCACAGATACTACAACACTAGATGCAGGTTCAGTCGAGTATGATGCAGGAGCTGGTTCAAGTTCTTCACTGGGAGCCCGATGAAGAGAGTGGCCGTATGCTTGTTACGTTTCGACGATCAGTAGTGGTTTCTACTAGGATTCGATCCTGACCTGTGGCTTTATGTTGTTTTGGTATCTTTCTTTTGGATCTTCACCCGTAGTCGGGTTGTGATGTTTTGAATGATGTATTGTTTATGTATTGTATTGTGTGAAGTGGCGAGTGTAAGCCAACCATCTCCTTTTGCAATTTAATCCCTCTTACATGAGTCGTGCAAAGATACCAAACTTGAGATCATTCTAGGATGGGCTTATACCTTTAAGTCGTGCCTCGACACGTAGGAGGTATAGTCCCATCCTGGGCATTACATAATGGCAAGCGCCCGCATGGTGACGAGCGAAGGATCCCCGTGGATCCCCGAAGACCTGGCTTTGATGCAAGATTGATTCTTGTGCAAGGTCTGGTCGACAGGAACCGGGCACACCGAGAAGGACAAGACAGAGATCGTCCGAGTGGCGGCAGAGAGTCCGTTTATGGGCCCAAGTGTATCAGGAATCCCATCGGGGCTGCAGAGATCCCCCCCAACTTCAGATTAGCAGCGGGAATGAGCAAGTTCACGGGTGAATCGAAGTTAGATACTTGGCTGCAAGATTACCGAGTGGCTGTACAGATTGGTGGTGGCAATGATGATGTGGCTATGAAGCACCTTCGTCTGATGTTGGGAGGCTCGGCCAGAGCTTGGCTGAATCAGTTGGCCCCTGGTAGCATTTTCAGCTAGGAGGAGTTGGCCCGAGTGTTTGTCTGGACCTTTGAGGGCACTTGCAAGTGGCCCGCTGGACTGGTGGAGTTACAGCATTGCGTCCATAAGCCGAATGAGACTTTGAGAGATTACATTCAAAGGTGGACCACACTGCATCATACGGGGGAGAACGTGTTAGAGCATCAGCCCGTCTGCGCTTTTAAAGAGGGCGTACGGTATAGAGAGCTCAACATGAAATTCGGTCAAACAAGAGATATGTCTCTGACTCGGATGATGGAGATAGCCGGTCGGTATGCTAATGGAGAAGAAGCGGATCGACTCCGTAGCGGCAAGAAACCAGTCGGCCAAGATGATGGAAATTCCAATCGGAAACCGAAGCGTAAAGCAGAGCCTGCAGGTCCAGGAGAGGCGGCAGTTGTTACCCAGGGGAAGAGTAAATGGAAACCTAAAGGTCCTTGGAACCCCAAGAAAGTAAACGACCAAGCAGGGAACGACGTGCTTGATTTACTGTGTCCTATACACACGAAGAAGGATGAAGAGGGGAACTTGATTTACCCCAAACATACCACTCGACAATGCCGGCTCTTGATTCAGAACTTCCAGAAGGACCAGCCCGCTGAGAAAGAGAAGGAGTCTGAAGAGACTGAAGACAAAGAAGGGGATGGAGGTTACCCCCAAATCAACTCCACCTTGATGATTTTTGCTGACGTTGAAAGCAAGAGTCGACTGAAAGTTATCAACAGAGAAGTCAACATGGTTGCTCCAGCAACCATGACGTACTTAAAGTGGTCTAAGACACCCATCACATTTGACCAGTCCGACCACCCCGTGCACAACGCTACCCCGGGCGGCAAGCGTTGGTGGTCGACCCACTTGTCAACGGTACGTGGTTGACTAAGGTTCTGATGGATGGCAGCTATGGTCTGAATATCTTGTATGCGGAAACCCTCCGGGGAATGGGCATTCCGATGTCCAAACTGAGTGAGAGCAACATGAGATTCCAGGGAGTCATCCCCGGGAAGAAGGCCGACTCACTTGGTCAAATCACCCTTGATATGGTTTTCGACGATTCGACTCATTACCGCAAAGAAAAGTTGTCGTTCGAGGTGGTGGACTTCCATAGTGCTTACCATGCAATTCTGGACAGGCCCGCCTATGCCCGTTTCATGGCTCGACCGTGTTATGTATACCTCAAACTAATGATGAGGGGACCCAAGGGCGTGATCACCGTCACCAGGGATCAGCAAAAAGCAGAAGAATGCTTCCAGAAAGGCTCAAAAATTGCTGATGAGCAGATGGCGGCAGTAGAGATGGAAGAATATCACAAGAATGTGGATCCGAGTGATTTGTTGCAAGCTAAGAAGCCTGCTTCCGAGTTAGCATTCCAGTCGGTCGGAGAAACAAAGCCCGTGCATATTCATCCTATCGACCCCAATGCCGCTCCAACTCACATCTCAACCACACTCGACAGCAAATAGGAAGAAGCACTCATCGAGTTCCTCTATGAGAATTGGGACATCTTTGCATGGAAACCATCCGACATGCCGGGTGTACCCAGGGGACCGGTTGAGCACCGTTTGCGAGTCGACCCGAAAGTGAGACCTGTGAAGGAACATCTCCGGCGGTCTGCCGCGGAGAAGAGGAAAGCAAATGGCGAAGAGGTGCCTCGGCTTCTGGCAGTTGAGTTTATCCGCAAGATTTACCACTCCGAGTGGCTCGCCAATGTGGTCCTGGTCCCCAAGAAGGACAAGTCACTCCGCATGTGCGTCGATTTCAAACATATCAATCAGGCCTGCCTGAAAGATCATTTCCCTCTCCCTCACATCGATCAAATCATCGACTCGACTGCGATTCCTGGATGCATACTCCGGGTACCATCAGATCCGATTGTTTGGACCCAATGAAATAAATATAGCCTTCATCACCCCATTCGGGTGTTTTGTTTATGTTACCATGCCTTTCGGTCTCAAGAATGCCGGCGCAACTTTCATGCGCATGATCCAAAAGTGTCTGCTGAAGCAAATCAGTCGAAATGTGGAAGCATACATGGATGACATCGTGGTCAAGTCACGTAAAGGTTCCGACCTACTGACTAACCTCGCCGAAACATTTGCAAACCTGAGAAGTTATGATATCAAGCTCAACCCGTCAAAGTGTACAATCGGAGTCCCAGGAGGCAAGTTGCTCTATTTTCTTGTTTCCGAACGGGGAATCGACACTAACCTAGAAAAGATCAGCGCAATCCTCCTAATGAAACGCCCCGTGTGTATACACGATGTTCAACAGCTTACTGGTTGTTTGGCTGCATTGAGTCAATTCATCTCTCGTCTCGGTGAGAAGGCATTACCTCTTTACCGACTGTGAAGAAATCTAACAAGTTCGAGTGGAATTCTGAAGCTGAAGCAACGTTCGAGGAACTCAAAGCCCTGCTTTCCAACCAGCCGGTGCTTGCTACCCAAGTCAACAAAGAGCCTCTGTTGATGTTGTCGGATCTTGGGTTCCAGCAAAACCCTTGTGGTTCGAACTCTGGGGTGTGCACGAAGATCTCTCCCTCCGCCCTAGCTTGCCTACTCGCCGGTCCCTAGGCCAAGCTCGTCAGATCCGAAGAACAAGGGACACAAGGTTTATACTGGTTCGAGCCACCGTTGTGGTGTAATAGCCTAATCTAGTGTGGTGTGGTGGATTGCCTTGTAGGCTGAGGAAGAAATAGTACATGGCCTAAACTGCCTCCTAAGGAGAGGTGTTCTTGTGCTCGAGTGAGCTTGTGAGTGTGTGGCCTTCTATCTGATCAACTCTAGATGAGATCCCATGGTGGTGGCTAGTCCTATTTATAGTGGCCCGGGTCCTCTTCCCAAATATTGAGTGGGAAGGGATCCCACAACGGCCAAATTTGAAGGCGGGCATCTAGTACATGCTATCTTGACAGAAGGTGGTCTTCGCCAGCCAAAGGCTCTGGCGGTGACGCCGCCGTGTGCTCTGCGATGACCTTCGCTCTGCCGTCCTGCTGGTCTTGGTCTTGTTGCACCGATATGGAAACCTTTGCCTGATTCCTTGGGACTCCTTGCCTGCACATGCTCCTTTAGCACTAAAGAGGAAACTGACGCTCTACGCCCACTGGCGCCCGCCTGGCCTTGGTCGTCACTGCTCACGTCACGAGGACCTCGCGAGGTGCCCCTTGCCTTGATACCCCCGCTCCTCAGGAGCCAGCCTAGTGAGGCCGCCCTAGGGGAGGTCTTGCATCATCTGCGTCGTGAGGCTTGGCCCCTCGCGAGGGTCTTGATCAGTTGCTCAAGAGGTTGGGCCGTACCAGGCCGCCTGATGAGCCATGCCCTGGGCCACAGGCAGGCAAGTCTGGGTACCCCCGTTCCCAGAACGCCGACAGTAGCCCTGGGCCCAAGGTGCGCCCAGGCTTGGCTTCATGGTGAAGCCAAGGGTCAAGTGCGGAGCGCCGCGTGCCCCAAAAGCCTGCGGCCTTGACTGACGCGTGGCAATTGATGGGACGTGGGCGTCTCC
The DNA here is from genome assembly GCA_902687465.1 of Secale cereale. Classification (NCBI taxonomy): domain Eukaryota; kingdom Viridiplantae; phylum Streptophyta; class Magnoliopsida; order Poales; family Poaceae; genus Secale; species Secale cereale. Next base: position 235,474,911 of record LR738714.1, read on the forward strand.
ACTTCCCCAAGCAGCCTCGGTGACTGTGCAACTTGACAAGTCCCTTTTGCTTCTTCTTCTCCCTCGTTCCTTGCTTGGCCGAGCTGCTCATGGCGCTGATCCGACGATTTTCTGCCGCTGAGAAGGGGAAGACTCCTCGCGAGGAGCCAGAAGTGCTCCCACCAAAGAAAAGATCATTCCATCCTCATGGCGCTGCCATTTGGCCGGAAGTGACGAGGCCTTAGCACGAGCGGCCTTCCCCTGGCTACCCGATGCCCTTGTACGCCAAGGCACCAGGCCACGAGGGGGAAGGCAGCGCCTAGCGCCGCCCGCGCCATGGTCGTGTCGATCGCGCCGTCGTGGTGGCGCCACCGATTCCGCGGCCAAGGCCGACTCCTCAAGTTGTGGCGATGCCTTCGGCGAAGAAGTGCTTCCTAGTGGCGGCGCCTAAGGCTGAAGGAAGGGCCTGCTGGTGAGTGATGGTGCTCCTCCCTATCTTCGTTTTCCTACGACATGTTAAGGGCCTCATGGAGGCGTTAAAACTTCTGTTTGATGCTTGAAGGACAATTTGGCTTGTAATAATTGCTAGATATTCGCGGTTCCCTTCCTATTGGTCGTTATACGTGGGTAGGGCCCGGCCCCGCGCGTACCTCAGGCGCCGCTGGCTTGTCCGGATCACCGGGACAAGACCGGGGAGTGAGGGGCTACGTGGCCAGTTAGGCTCCTGAGTGGCGATGCTCAGGAGTCCCCTTTGATGTGCAAACAGTCCCTAGGTGGGAAGCGCTAGGCAGGGCTTTTGCGTTCTGCGTCGGTAGGGCCCGGCCCCACAAGTACCTCAGCCGCCACTGGTTTGGCCGGATCACCAGCACAAGACCAGAGAGTGAGGGGCTATGGGACCAGTTAGGCCCTTGGGTCGCGATGCCCAAGGGTCCCCCTTGACGTACGAACAGCCCTGAGAGAAGTAGTGCGCGAGCCGGCCTTAGCGTTCTGCGTCGGCAGGGCACGTCCCCGCGCGTACCTCAGCCGCCGCTAGCTTGGCCGGACCACCCGGACAAGACCAGGGAGTGAGGGGCTACGGAACAAGTTAGGCCCTTGGGTCGCGATTCCCAAGGCCCCTCCTTGACGTACGAACAGACATCATACATGTCCTCGCCGGGCTTGCGCTCGAGAGGGTTGCATGTCGACCATGCCTGAGGGACCTAGTGGGGCGTATGCCAGGCGTGACCTAAGCGCAGCCCTCGTGCCCAGCGCCCTCATGCTACCCTCCCGAGGGGAGCGCAACACGGTGGGGCTGGTCACTGAGATGAGGGACTCCCTGAGGTTAATGCGGCCGTGAGGCCACCCCCAGTTGTTTATCACCAGCGCGGAGCATGGCGCTTCCGTTCTTGCACGGGCATACCCTTCTCCTCAACCATGTCGACTGCCAGCCCAGAGCATGGTGCTTCCACTGGAACGTGGGAGGGGAATCCCTACTACGGAGAGCCCCCGGGGCGTGTAAAGCCCCGTCCTGATGCGTGGCTGGCACGGTAGGTCTAGACGAGGTGTATCTGGGCACCCATGAGCCAGCGTGGGACTCATGAGGCCTTACCTCAAGGCGCATCGCGCCTGGTCTGGAGTGAGAGCGCTTGAGGTGGTCCTGCAAGATGGTTAAGCAATCATGCGTCGAGTGAATCCCTTGAAGCTGCCGCATGAGAAGGCCGTGCACCAACGACCCCATGAGGTGACGTGAATGTCGGATTTCGGGCTCCGCATAACCAAGAAGTTCGAACACAGGGGCATGAACGAGGATCTCTCCCACTCATGTCTACCCAGCATCTCGCCCTCGCCTAGTGAAGCGATTCAAGAAAACAACAAGTGAAGCACGCAAGAGTTTACCCAGGTTCAGGCCACCTTGTGGTGTAAAACCCTACTTCCTGCTTTGGTGGATTGGCCTCAGGAGGGTTGGAATATGAACTAGTACAGTGATTCCTAAGCTTAGGAGGTGAGTTTAGGAGGGTCAGGAGGCAAGTGTTCTTGCTCCTTTGCGTGGTGGCAGAGTTTATGGATCTGCTCCTCTCTCCCTCATAGCGGAAATCCTAGCTACTTATATAGGCGGCCATGGTCCTCTTCCCCCGAAATGTTTAGGCGGGCAGGGATCCCACAACGGCCATTTTTGAGCGGGAACACAAGGACGTTCCTACCCTGACAAAAGCAGTATTCGCCTGCAAAAGGATCAGGCGGTGACGCGGTGGTGGGCTCGGTGGTGACATCCTCCCTGTCGTCCTTTGCGGTCTTTGGTCCTGTTGCACCAATGGGGAAACCTGTGTCCCGCTCCTCGGGAACCTGCGCCTGCGCTGCCTCCTTTGCACCAAAACGGCAACTGCGCCACTGGCGGGCTCTGGCACCCGCTGGCGCGGTGCGTCATTGCTGACATCACTGCCTCCTCCTGAAGCAGGCTTGGCCTTGGATTCTCCGCCCCTCCGAAGCGCCTTGCTGAGGCCGCTCCTAAGGGAGTCTTGAAGTTGTTCTCCTCGTGAGGCCTAGCCCCCTCGAGAGGGTCTCGGGCAGCTGGTCGATTAGCTGGGCTATACCAGGCCGTAGTAGGATCGCATCGCGGCCCGCAGAGAGGCAACTCTGGGTACCCTGGTTCCCAGGACGCCGACAGTAGCCCTCGGGCCCAAGGTGCGCGCGGAGTTGGCTTCGGGGCGAAGCCCTAGTCGAGGATTGTCGGCGTCCTGGGAACCAGGGTACCCAGACTTGCCTGTCTGCGGGCCGCGACGCGCTCCTACAAGCGGCCTGGTACGGCCTAGCTGATCGACCAGCTGTCCAAGACCCTCGCGAGGGGGCTAAGCCTCGCGAGGAGAACGACGTCAAGACCTCCTCGGGAGCGTCCTCAGCAAGGCGCTCCGGAGGGGCGGAGAGTCCAAGGCCAAGCCTGCCTCAGGAGGAGGCAGTGATGTCAGCAGTGATGCACCGCGCCAGCGGGTGCCAGCGTCCGCCAGCGGCACAGTTACCATTTCGGTGCAAAGGGGACAACGCAGCCGTTGGTTTCCGAGGAGCGGGGCAAAGGTTTCCCCTTTGGTGCAACAAGACCGAAGACCGCAAGGACGACAAGAAGGATGTCACCGTCGAGCCCACCACCATGTCACCTCCTGATCCTTTTGCAGGCGAAGACCGCTTTTGTCAGGATAAGAACGTCCTTGTGTTGCCGCTCAAAAATGGCCATTGTGGGATCCCTTACCGCCTAAATATTTCGGGGGAAGAGGACCCTGGCCGCCTATATAAGTAGCTAGAACCCCCACAAGTCGAGGGAGGTCGAACAGAATAGAGAAAACCCACACACCACACAAGGAGCAAGAACACTCGCCTCCCGACCCTCCTGAGCTCAGGAACCATTGTACTAGTTCATCTCCCAGCTCGCACGAGGCTAATCCAGCAAAGCAGGAAGTAGGGTCTTACACCACGCGGTGGCCCGAACCTGGATAAACTCTTGTGTGTTCACCCCGCAAAAAAAAACTCTTGTGTGTTCTATCTGTTGTGTGCTTGAATCCCCCCGCCGAGACGAGAGCGAGACGCTAGGTAGACGTGAGTGCGAGAGATCTTCGTTCACGCCCCTGTGTTCGAACTTCTTGGGTTTTGCGGCGCCCTAAATCCGACATTTGGCGCGCCAGGTAGGGGGCGTGTCGAAATCTCGCCTCTCTGACGACCTCGTCGCGTTCTCGTCGTCGACTCCGTCCACAGCCATGGTGGACACACATCGAGCTCGTGCTGCCCGCCGCGCTGCGAACGTCGCTCAGACGGCGCCCGCGGGCAACGGTGCACCGCTCCACCCCAACTCGCCGGTCACCAACGCCGCCACCGACCCGGCTGTCCACGAGCAGCAGGACTCGTCGCTGCCACCATCCGTGCGGCGGGATGGCCGCACGCAATGCCTTCACCCTCGCCGGCCGCGGCGTCGTCCTCGCTGGTCCGCCACGGGCCGGTCTACCAGCAGCTTGCGCTGCTGATGGAGCGGGAGCTCTTGCGGTACCGCCCAGCAGATGACCTCTATGACGAATGGCTCCACCGCATCACCAAGCTCGTCAACGCCGCTGGAGAAGCACCTGCACCAACGCACTCCTCACGTCCTCGGTCACCCACGGTGGGGAATGAAGGCCACAGGGTCCCGGCCCCGCCTCCGCTCCACCACGCCGGCCAGGACATCCGGCGAGAGGCCCCTCGACGTGAGAAACCCCACAGAGCCCACGCGCGCGACGAGGAGAGCTGCCAAGTTATTCTGCATCCCCATGCGGGGGCTCGCGGCCCCCCTGGCCCGCAGCGCCCAGACCGCGCGCCACAGGAGGTGGTGGCGCCAGCACCTCAAGAACCAGCACCACAGGCATAGGGGGCGCCTGTGATCATGAGCATGGCTGGGTGTCGCGCCCTAGCTCCTGAGCTACGGTGCCTCGTCTAGCCCGACAAGTTCAAGCCGGACCTGCCTCCATGCTACGGCGGCACCACTGACCCCACGGAGTTCCTCCAACTCTACGAGCTGAGCATCGAGGCGTCCAACGGCACCAAGCAGGTCATGGCGAACTGGTTCCCCATGGCTCTGAAAGACAGCGCATGCTCCTGGCTCCTGAAACTCCCCGTGGGATCCATCTCCTCCTGGGAAGAGCTTCGCGAGCGTTTCGTCGCCAACTTCCAAGGAACCCGCGACCGAGCCCCGGCAGGTGCTGATCTGTGCCGCGTGAGGCAGCAGCCGGGAGAAACCCTGCAAAAGTACATCCAACGCTTTAACACCATGCGTCTCAGGATCCCTAGGGTCTCAGACGAGGCCATCATCTCCGCGTTCTTCGACGGCGTGCGCGACGTAAGGATGAGGGAAGAGCTCGCCATTCACGAGGACCTGTGCACAGCCCTCGAGATGTTCAAGCTCGCGGCAAAGTACGCCAGGGCGGAGGAAGGACACCTCTCCCTCCAAGAGCCTCCTGAGGCGGAGGCAGACGACAAGAAGACCAAGGCCAAGGAATCAAAGCGCAAGGGACCCGCCATGTTGGCTGCGGAGCCAGAAGTGAAGCGTGGTTGCGGCTACGATGACTGCCCCAGATACAACCGACCATACTGCGTCTTCCACAACGTCCACAGCCACAACACTAACGACTGCCAGGAGCTCAGGGCGATGCGCGGTGGGCGCGTCGGGCAGCGCCCTGAGCGTGACAACCGCGGCTACGGCCGTGGAGGAGGCCGAGGAGGAGGATGTTGGGATGGCAGGAACTCGCGCCAAGGATGGCCCGAGCAGCCTCGCGAGGACAACTGGTAGGAGCAGTCTCGTGACGCCCCCTGGCGCGACCAGCCTCGTGAGGGTCGCCCTCAGGGTAATGGAGGCCTGCCTCCGCTGCCACCACCGCCAAGGAGGAACAACGACGACCGCCAGGAAGACGGGGCAGGGGGCTTCCAGGAGCCGCATGCAGTTGCATGCATTTTGGGAGGAGCCCATGCCCCAGCTTCCCATCGCATCTTCAAGCAGTTTACTCGTGAGGTGAACGCGGCGCTTACTAGGCCTGACGCTGCGCGCAACCTCAGGTGGACCAAGAAAGTCATCGCCTTCAACCCCAAGGACCAGCTCAAGTGCACGGCGGCCCCAGGCGCCCTCCCGATGCTCTACACCCTGACCATCAGCAACGTCCTCGTGACCAAGACCCTCATCGACGGCGGAGGAGGACTCAACGTCCTCTCCGTCCAGACCTTTGAGACACTCCAGGTTCCCTATGATCAGCTCCACCCGACCAAGCCATTCTACGGAGTCACGGATGGCTCCACTCTCCCGATGGGACAGGTCCGCCTCCCCGTCACCTTTGGCAACCGCGACAACTACCACACAGAGCTCATCGACTTTGACATCGCCAATATCCACCTCCCGTACAACGCCATCCTAGGGTATCCTTCCCTTGCCAAGTTCTTGGCGGCGACCCATCACGGCTACAACGTCCTCAAGATGCCGGGGAGTGGCGGAGTCATCACGATCGCCTCCGACCAGAAGGAAGCGGTGCGTTCCCTGGAGCGCGCCTACCAGACCGCGGCGGTCGAATGCTCCGATGAGGATGGAGCCGTCCTCGCCCTACAGGCTGCCCCCAAGAAGAAGAATAACCTACCTGTCAACGGACCTCAGGACGCAGGGGCTCCCGACGGCCTGGCCTCAGGACTTGCGCCTGCTGACGAGGCGCCCTCCACCTTCGCATAGGGAGGCGCGCTCGATGCTCCTCTAGTGACGGGCTCGGGGGCTCTCCTCTGGAGTGTCCCCGGGCTGACCGGCGTCTCGGGGGAGGTGTTCGAGTACCACCTGCAAGCATGTCTTGACGCGCGTTTTTGTGACCCTAGCATGAGTCGTTCAACGCTGGGGGCTCATGACTTCATCAACCAAGTTACCGAGGAACTTCAGTACGCAAGACTCATCCGCGGTGGGCGTAACCGCACAACCCCAAGTTCACCAGCTCACAGCCCAAGCGACCGCTTCCGCGTCTGCGTCGACATCGCGGGTCTCAACCGAGCTGCCTCTCAGGAGCCCTTCTGGCCGACAGCGGTCGGCCGGAGCAGGTCCCTCCCCTGCAGCTACGTCCACACACTCTTCGGCTTTCGCAACGCAGCTATCACGTTCCAGCATCTCGCGCAGCAAGCCTTGGGGGCTCGGGAGGCTCAGTGGCAGGCAGTCGGACGGAGCGAGAACCGGACGCACGCGACCACTAAGAGCCTCCAGAGCCCCTGGGCCAGAGGAGCCCTGACGATCTTCAGGAGAGACCCGCGTGGCTCGTGTCTTCAGCTACCCTAACTCTCTTTCGGCAAGTATCAGGTGACACTTCAGGTATCCAATCGAGGGCGCCCCTCGGGCTGCATCATCCTCGGACTTCTGGGGGCTGTTCCCCCGCAGTTGTCTCCCTTTTTGCATGATCAAGGCTAGTTGTTTCTTTCCATTCGCATTATCTACATGCTTGGCGTTCTCACCGCCACTAAGGTCATGAGCCCTTCTGAGCCCACTCGCGACCGCCCCATGATTAAGGACTGGCACGACGTCTGTGCTCGGGTCCGTCCCTGCAGCGTCGCTAAACCCAAGGGCTAAGCTCTGTCTCACGAGCCATTCCCGTGACGTCACCTCCCATGGTCCTTGGCTAATCGTGAATGGGTAAGTAGGGGCCCGTGGCAGGTGCCTCGCTCACGCGGGAACCGCACGCCAGTTGTTTTTCTTTTGGATCGTTGCATGAGAAGACTGGGCACGATGTCTGTGCTCGGGTCCGTCCCTGCAACATCGACAAATCCAGTGGATGAGCTCTGTCTCACGAGCCATTTCCGTGACGTCACCTGCTGGGGTTGCCGGTGCTGCGGCCTTCTCATGCGATACCCTCTAGAGATGCACTCGGCGCAGGTCGACACAACACCTCTCTTTTCACATTTTGCAGAAGAAGACTCAGGCGCAACTCGCCTCAGGGTAGGGTCTCGTGAGTGATGCGTAAGATCACGAGAACTTCCTCAGAGTCGTTCAATTCGTCCTGAGGAGGGCCCATATACACCTTGGCTGTCCTACCGTGCAAGCCATGTGTCAGGACTGGGTTGTACACGCCCCGGAGTCTCTCCCAGTGGGAGGCTCCCTCCCATGGTCTAGCGGAAGTACCAAGCTCCGCGCTGGCAGATCCAACCGAGGAGCGGTTATGCCCACGAACCAGTGGAAGCACCAAGCTCCGTGCTGGCGGCTACGACTGAGACGCGGTTATGCCCACACTCCGCGCAAGTGTGGTAGCTCTATGCTCCGCGCTAGTTATAAACGACTGAGGGTGGCCCCCAATGGTCGCACCAACCTCAGGGAGCTTTTCAGCTCACAACGCTCACAACTTCTCCTTGGATGGGTGTCGCGAGGGGGGCTAGGCACGGGGGCTATGCTCAGGTCACGCCTGGCAGACGCTACCCTACCATGTGCCCAGACACCTGGCCTTCTCGTGCCCCCATCCCAGGTGAAGGCTCGTGGGCAAGGTATGGTGCTCGTTCTCCTTCATGATAGCCGTTCGTACGTCAAGGGTGACCCTTGGGCATCGCGACCCAGGGGCCTAACTGGCCACGTAGCCCCTCATCCCTTGAGTCTAGTTATGACGATAACCACGGTCATCCGGAGGGCTCAATGGCGGTCGAGGTATGCGCGTGGTTGGGCCCTGCCTACGCAGAACAAAAACGGGATTGCTTGAACGTCAAGGGGGACCCTTGGGCATCGCAACCCAAGGGCCTCACTAGCCACGTAGCCCCTCATCCCTTGTGTCTAGTTACTACGGTAACCCCGGTCATCCGGAGGGCTCAATGGCGGTCGAGGTATGTGCGGGGTTGGGCCCTGCCGACGCAGAGCACCTAAGCAAACATGAAAGGAAGCAAGCATGGAAATCATCTAGCTATTACAATAATACCAAGTTTTTCAAATTCAAGCAAAGTTCTTACGCCTCCTCAAGGCACTCGCACTTCTCTCACTAAACAGGAAAGGATCAGGCATTGCCAAGCGCATCATCACCGGTCTCCACCTCCTCGGTTGCGGTAGCAGTGGCCTGGAGGAACGCCTCGACCAGCGACGTGACCTTCACCCTCAGGGCCTCGGCAGCCGTGCCCTCCATGACTTTGGTCACGGGCTCAGACAGCGAGGCCAGGTGATGCGGAGCATCCCAAGATCATCCCCATGGACCTACCATCGCCTCACCAAGTGCCAAGTGGACCCATGACACGCGCTCAAGCACGAGCTCTCGAGACCGAGGTGACTTCACTCCTCTCTCTACGTCACTTTGATTCACATGAGACATGGCTGCTACCCTCATCAGAGACTCTTTGCATGCTCAGGCACCTCGGGAGCAACCATGGAGAAGTCAAGGAACAAGAAGGATCGAAGGAGGAAGAAGGAGTAGAAAAACAGCCGAGACTCAGCCAGCCCGGACGATCCAGCCGAAGCCTGGATGATCCGAACGAACGTCCGGACGATCCGGCAAATGTGCCCGAGGACACCCGAGAGCCCCAGCTGAAGCCGGATCATCCGGATCCCGGCCCGGATCATCCGGACGAATCCGGACATCCGGACCAAGTCCCGCATATCCGGACCTCCCGCTACAGTTCAGACACGTGCGGATCATCCGGACGCCGACCCGGACCATCCGGACCCCCGAAGCCCGGATCATCCGAACCGTGCCTGTGTGCATGATGTTGGGTAGAGGCCCATGTACCACTTCGCCCCTCCTAGCCTATATAAGTGACTCCTCCATACTATCTAGGGTTAGCTTTGTGTTAGCTCATACAAAAACCTTAGCGGTTCCTCTCCTACGAGACCGCGGCCTCTTCGGAGAAGATCCACCGGATTCAAGACCTCCTATTCGGAGAAGAACATCAAGACCTCCTCACGGAGATGACTGCCGCTACTTGTATCGTCCTTAGTTGATCGTGTATCGTGTATCGCACTTTGTGTACCCGGATCTAGCATTTGTGTGACCTAAGTTGGTTGATTTGAGTGTTTTCTCCATGTCTCTCTTGTGTTTTCCCTCGTGCCCCTCGTGTTCTTCCTCGGGATCCCGCCTTTTCATGAAAGATGTGCCACGTAGGGTTCCACCCTACATCATCTATGGTATCATGAGCCTTGGTTGATCACAAATTTGGAGCCCCACACCTTGTTTTCTAGCTTGTTTTTGTTGTTTCTCGTCCAAATTCGAAAATCCCCACAAAAATAGCCCCACAATTTTTTTGCGGTTTGTGTGTTTGATGAGATTTTGTTGATTATGATCTGTGGTTGAGTTGTGTGACAAGTGGATTATCCTTTTCACCACCTCCCCCCACCCTCAAAAACCTCCAAAAACCCGAGAAAGAAATATATTCCTCCATTTTCTTCCCCTTCCCCGAGCTTATCCCGAGCGGATTGACCCACCCGGATCATCCGGCTCCCCGCCCAGATCATCCGGCCAGACGTCCGGATCATCCGGACAACCCTGACGAAACTGCATTTTGCAGTTTTTCGCACCCACCTCCCGCCACCGCAAAAACCCTAGACACCCCTTCCGCTACACCCTCGATATACCCACCACCACCACCTTTACCTAACCAACATCACTACGGTCTTACCCCTTTGTGTCTTGGATCATTTTGAGTTGTGGTTTTCTCCGTTTCCGTTTGTGTTTCGGCTACCTCGGAGCGGAACGACATCAACAAGACCACCTCTCAACCTCGACAAGGACGGTAACATCGACGACACCTCGTTTACTACCTTGCAATTGCATTGATAAACCCTCATCGACCAATTTGCGTAGCTTTCCTACCGAGACTAGCCATTTGAGTATTGCCGGGCGACGACACTTGTGCACATTAGTGATACTCATAGAAATTGCATACTACATCACCATATCTACGTGTGATACAAGAGTGTTCCGCATACACAATAGCTACCTTGATCCGAGAAGCATGCATAAGTGGCCAAAGAAAGAGCTCACAAACTTTTAAGCAAACGAGCCATACAAAGCTTATAAGCAAAAAGCACTATAGCATCAAAAGCCTTGCATCAAAAGAGATCATATGAGAAAGCAATACATCATCTTGTGCTAAAGAATCAAAACATCATACACTCATAACATACTTGTGATAGGAAGTCGTTACATTGCTCTTATTGGTCGTGCACAAGTGCGTATCCGCCTATTAAGCAATCGGTTAGCGTCTCTCTAGCGTTGTGCAACACGAGCATTTTCCGTGGATTCCACATTTTTCGCTCACCTTGGTTGCACAACCACATTTATCTATCTGTGTGTGAGTTCCGTGTGCTACCTAGTACTTGTGATCTCCTTGTTGCATGAGCCAATTGTGAATCATTTTCAACATCATAGAATCTTACTCACTTTTTGCATTTAATTTTTGCCACCATCCTAACCAAGCTCCTCTCAAAGCTTTACTTGTGTAGGTGTGAGAATCGACAAGACTTGGTACCAATAGTGCTATTTCCGGGTTACATTATTGAGTTATCATTGATCCATTGTCAACTTCGGTCAAGGTACATTTGGTATTGTCTTCCCCTTTCTCCCACTCACATACTTGCTTGTGACGATGGATAGGCCAAGTACATCTACGAACCCGCTCTTCGATGATACTCAAGAATCGAACAACTACGTCACCAAACTACATCTCTTCGGTGTCCAACGAGCTCTACATCAAGAAAGTGAAGCTATGCGAGAGCACATTGAACAAGTCGCCGCCGACGAGCGTCAATTTGAAGCAAGAACAGGAGAGCAATTCGACATCATCAACACCAACATGGCTACTCAATTCGATGCGCTACGAACTTTGATAGTCAACCGACGCTCTTCTTCCACATCCTCTCAAAGACGAAGTCGCTCAAGTCGCCACCTCGACTCAACGGACGGCTCAAGTACCCTTACATTGAACACTCTTTGTCAAGCCGCACGTCAAGCTCGACATGACAACCGGAATCCACTTCATGACAAGAGCTCCCAAGACCTACTCGACGAACAAGAAAGTCGACATCGTCAAAACCAAGCTACACTTGAGCAAGCACAAGAACGGCAAAGACTACGCCAACAACAACAAGAGTGAGCACGTCAACACCAAGAAGAACAAGATGCCAAAGCTCATCGTCAAGCACAACACCGCCGAGAAGCTCAAGATCTTGAGGCGCAACGAGCATTACGTGATGCACATCACAATGTGGCAACTCGCAATCGACACACTCGTCAAGAAGAGGATTTTCTTCGAGATGAGATGGACGAGAGGCGCCACCAAGCACGAATGCAACAAGAAGTTCCTCGTCAAGCGCGACGAGAGCAACAACCTCAAAAAGAACCACAAGCTCGGCAAGTACACCATGACATTGAACATCTACTACACCAAGAGCAACATGAGGTTGACAACTGTCCAAATCAAGAACACCCTCCCAATAGGCAAGCAAACAATGAAGCTCATCGCTATGGCAAGCTTAAGTTCACCATGCCAAAGTTTTCCAGAAGCATTGATCCCGAAGACTACCTCTCATGGGCATTCAAGGTTGATAAGATCTTTCGCCTTCACAACTTCGATGAAGAGAAGAAAATTGCAATGGCCTCCCTTGAGTTCCAAGACTATGTTCTCATTTGGTGGGAACAAATCATCGAGAGAAGAGAAGCCAAAGGCGAACCTCCTATCACTACTTGGGCTCAAATGAAGGAAGTCATGAGAGCACGCTTCGTGCCAACACACTACAACCGTGACTTGTTCAAGAATCTACAACTCCTCAAGCAAGGTACCATGTCGGTTGAAGAGTACTACAAGGAGATGGAGATTGCCATGATACGAGCAAATATCACGGAAGATGAAGAACAAACGATGGCGAGATTCTTGAATGGAATCAACTATCCTATCAAGAAGATTGCGGACTTTCAACCATACACCAATCTCCTCGAGCTAGTACATCAAGCCACCAAAGTGAAGCGACAAGTTCAAGAGGACTACAAGTACTCCAAGTTCACCTCCAAGAACTTCGGTTCCTACAATCAAGCTTCAACGACTTCGGCTACTCCTATCTCTACCAAGCCTTCTACAAACTTCGGTGACAAGTCCAACTACAAGAATGCGACTACATCAAGTCGGCCATCTTCTACAAACACCTTCAAGCCAAGAGCTTCATCATCTACAACTCCAAACGAGGACAACTCAAAGACGAGTTCCATCAAATGCTTCAAGTGCCAAGGGCGAGGCCACAAGTCATTTGAGTGCAAGACCGTTCGTACCATGATCATCAATGATGACGGATCTTATGACTCAATGAGCGACGATGAATTGGAAGCACTTGAACATGTAGCTATGCATCGCCAAGTGAATGAAGATGAAGACCATCAAGTGTTTTGCGACAATGACTCGAGTCCCAATCTCATTGTCTCCAAGGTCTTGACACTCCAACATCAACAAGATGACAATCAAAGATGTCATCTCTTCCATACCAAGGCCGACATCAATGGACGCTCCGTCAAGGTTATCATCGATGGAGGAAGTTGTCATAACTTGGCAAGCGAAGAGCTATGCGACAAACTACAATTGGTGAAGTCGAAGCACCCTCATCCCTACAAGGTACAATGGCTTAACGACGCCGGAACTCTTTGAGTCGAGCATACTGTGCAAGTCTCCTTCAAGATAGGCGCCTATGAGGACACACTTGAGTGTGATGTGATCCCCATGTCCGTGCCACCTTCTTCTTGGGCGACCATGGCAATATGATCATGGAGTCACACACAATGGACGGACGAACCACTATAGCTTCAAGATGAAAGGAAAGGAGTTCGTGCTACGCCCAATGTCACCAAGCCAAGTAGCCATCGACAAACACTTACCTACCAACCATCATGGAGAGAGTGGTGAGAGAGTGAGCCACCAAAAGGAGAGTGAGAGCCACAAGCCAAATATGAGCGACTCCACGATGAGTGACAAGAAACAACTAGTGCTATTCGCCACCAAAAGTGAGATGAGAGAAGTGTGTGAGAACCCCTCGAGTGTCTTTCACCTTGTGCTCTTATGCAAAGGGGAAGCAAAGACTACTAACACTTCACCACCTCCACCTTTAGTGTTGTCTCAATTGTTGTAGGAATTCTCGGACGTCTTCCCCCATGAGCTACCTTCGGGTCTACCTCCACTTCGCGGAATCGAACACCGCATCGACCTCATACCCGGCGCACCACTTCCGAACAAGCCTCCTTACTGTGTCAACCCCGAGGAAACCAATGAGATACAACGGCAAGTCTAACAACTCATCGACAAAGTTTGTGTACGTGAAAGCTTGAGCCCTTGTGCCGTTCCGTTTATTCTCGTGCCTAAGAAAGATGGAAGTTTTCCCATGTGCTCCGATTGTCGCCCGATAAATGCTATCACCGTTAGATACCGTCACCCTATCCCACGCTTAGACGACATGCTTGATGATTTATGTGGTGCCACCATCTTTTTGAAAATTGATCTTAAAAGTGGCTACTACCAAATTCGCATTCAAGAGAGTGATGAATGGAAAACGGATTTCAAGACCAAGTTTGGGTTATATGAGTGGCTTGTCATGCCAATGGGTTTATCGGAAGCACCTGGCTCATTTATGCGTCTCATGCATTTTGTTCTACGACCCTACATAGGCGTCTTTGTAGTGGTTTACTTTGATGACATCCTCGTTTTTAGCAAGTTGCTTGAGGACCATGTGACACACATCCGTATGGCTTTACAAACCCTTCGGAAAGAGCGCTTATATGCTAACATGGAAAATGCACTTTTGGCGTTGCAAGGTCGTCTTCCGAGGATTCGTCGTTTCTTCCCAAGGTGTTCACGTTGATGAAACTAAAATAGAATCAATTAAAACTTGGCCTCAACCAACGAACCTACAACAAGTGCGTAGCTTTCTTGGTTTAGCCGGTTTCTATCGACGTTTTGTGAAGGACTTTAGCACAATTGCTATGCCTCTACACGCCTTGAGCCAGAAGAACGCACCCTTTGTTTGGGGTCCTTCGCAAGACACCGCATTCATTAAGCTCAAAGACTTGCTCACCCACGCACCACTTCTTGCCCTGCCGAACTTTGATAAGCCTTTTGAGATCCATTGTGACGCTAGTGGTACCGGCATAGGAGGCGTGCTCATGCAAGAAAAGCGCCCAATTGCATACTTTAGCGAGAAGCTATCCGGAACACAACTTAACTACCCCATCTATGATAAAGAGCTATAGGCCTTGGTGAGAGTTTTGCGTGTTTGGGAACATTACCTTAGACCTCCTGAATTCATTCTTCATACGGACGATGAGACTCTCAAGTATCTCAAAGGTCAAACTATGTTGAACAAGCGTCATGCTAAGTGGAGTGAGTTCATTGAGTCTTTTCCCTACATCATCAAGTACATCAAAGGCAAAGAGAATGTTGTGGCGGATGCGCTTTCCCGCAAATGCATGCTTGTCACCAAACTTGAGTTGAATGTTATTGGCTTTGAGCACATAAAAGACTTATATGAGCATGATCCCTTCTTTGCAAATCCTTATGCTAAGTGTTTGACTCACACTTCTTGGGAACATTACTACATCAAGGATGGATATCTTATGAGATCTAACAAACTTTGCATTCCCGAGTCTTTGCTACGTTTGCTCCTTTTGCAGGAATCTCATGGAGGAGGACTCATGGGACACTTTGGTCGTGACAAGACATTTGCTACGCTCTCCAAGAACTACTTTTGGCCCAAGATGCTACGTGACGTCTCGCGCCTCACCAACCGATGCTCTACATGTCGCAAAGCTAAGTCAAAAGCTCAATTTCATGGTCTTTACATGCCACTTCCTATTCCATTCCATCCATGGGAAGACATAAGCATGGACTTTGTACTTGGATTGCCTAGGACTCAAAATGGAAAAGATTCCGTGTTTGTTGTCATAGATAGATTCTCTAAAATGGCTCATTTCATTCCTTGCAACAAGATAGACGATGCTTCACATGTGGCAAATCTCTTTTGTAGGGAAATCATTCGTCTACATGGAGTGCCCAAGACGATCGTGTCGGACCGGGACGTCAAGTTCTTGAGCTACTTTTGGAAGACTCTATGCGCCAAACTCGGCATCAAGCTCCTCTTCTCTTCGGCATATCATCCACAAACCGACGGCCAAACGGAGGTGACGAACCATACGCTTTCGACGCTTCTTCACGTGTTGATCAAGAAGAACATCAAGGAATGGGAGCAATGCTTGCCCATCGCTGAGTACGCCTACAACCGCGCAAGACATTCGACTACCGGCAAGTCCCCTTTCGAGGTCGTCTACGGCTTCAACCCATTGTCCCCATTGGACATCCTACCTCTACCTCTACAAGAACGCATCAACTTGGACACAAGTGCTCGAGCAAGCTATCTCAAGAAGGTGCATGAAGATACAAGGGCAACGATCGAGAGGCGAGTACATCGACTAGCGTCCAAGCTCAATGCCAATAGGAAGCCTATGGTGCTCCAACCAGGAGATCTCGTATGGCTACATCTTTGCAAGGACCATTTCCCCAACGAGCTCAAGTCCAAACTTCTACCTTGGGCCGACGGACCCTTCAAGGTGCTAGCACGCTACAACTACAATGCTTACAAGCTCGACCTTCCACGCGACAAGTACAACATGAGCGATGTATTCAACGTCAAGGATCTCTCCACTTTCCATGGTGATGAAGATTTCGATCCGAGGTCGGATCTTTCCCGAGGGAGGGGAGATGATGCGGAGCATCCCAAGGTCATCCCCATGGACCTACCATCGCCTCACCAAGTGCCAAGTGGACCCATGACACGTGCTCGAGCACGAGCTCTCGAGACCGAGGTGACTTCACTCCTCTCTATATGTCACTTTGATTCACATGAGACATAGTTTCTACCCTCATCAGAGACTCTTTGCATGCTCAGGCACCTCGGGAGCAACCATGGAGAAGTCAAGGAACAAGAAGGATCGAAGGAGGAAGAAGGAGGAGAAAAATAGCCGAGACTCAGCCAGCCCGGACGATCCGGACGAAGTCCCGGACAATCCGGCTGAAGCCCGGACGATCCGGCCGAAGCCCGGATGATTCGGACAAATGTCCGGACGATCCGGCAAATGTGCCCGAGGACACCCGAGAGCCCCAGCTGAAGCCGGATCATCCGGATCCCAGCCCGGATCATCCGGACGAACCCGGACGACCGGACCAAGTCCCGGATATCCGGACCTCCCGCTGCAGTTCAGACATGTCCGGATCATTCGGATGCCGACCCGGACCATACGGACCCCCAAAGCCCGGATCATCCGGACCAACGTCCGGATCATCCGGACCGTGCCTGCGTGCATGATTTTGGGCAGAGGCCCATGTACCCATTCGCCCCTCCTAGCCTACATAAGTGACTCCCCCATACTATCTAGGGTTAGCTTTGTGTTAGCTCATACAAAAAGCTTAGTGGTTTCTCTCCTACGAGACCGCGGCCTCTTTGGAGAATATCCACCGGATTCAAGACCTCCTATTCGGAGAATAACATCAAGACCTCCTCGTGGAGATGACTACCGCTACTTGTATCGTCCTTAGTTGTTCATGTATCGTGTATCGCCCTTTGTGTACCCGAATCTAGCATTTGTGTGACCTAAGTTGGTTGATTTCAGTGTTTCCTTCGTGTCTCTCTTGTGTTTTCCCTCGTGCCCCTCGTGTTCTTCCTCGGGATCCCTCCTTTTCGTGAAAGATCTGCCACGTAGGGTTCCACCCTACATCACCAGGTCAAGGGTGGGGTCGCGAAGACATAGGTGGCTACACACCTGCGACAGGACCAAGGTAAGGAGCATGCGACTCTCGACGTCGGCTAACTGGCCAATTGCGGCCGCAACATCGCGCAGGGACTTCACAAGAGCAGCAAGGAGCCCGGCGGGGCCTCCCTCCGGGGCGGCCAGCGGTTCCTTGAACCCATCCCCATAGGTGGCATGCAGCGCCTCAGGAGCCTCGAGGTCAAAGGCGACAAGGGCCTCGGGACTCACCGCTGCCGAGGCCGAAAGGGCTTCCTCCTTGTCGCGAGCGGCTTGGGTCGCCTTTGCCTGCTCGACTTCAACCTTCAGCTTTTCCAGGGCGGCACGGTCGGCAAGCTGCTCCTATTGCAGCCGGGATGTCTCATTCTTCTGCGCCTCGAGCTCCTTCTCCAACATTTTGAGCTCCTGGGCACGCCTAGTGCCTTCCTCGCAGAGGGCCCCCAGCTCGCTCTCTGCCTCAAGGCAGTGCTTCTCGAAGGACGCGGCATCGGCTCGCGCGGTGTCGCGAGCCAGCGTGGCCACCATAGCTTCCTCTCGACCTTAGCAGCGACCACCGAGGCCTGGTCCCAGGAGGTCCGCGCAGACTCGTCTGCTAGGAGCCACCCGCGGATCAGCCCCAGGCGCCCTTCTATCAGGTGGCCACCGCCATCTTGCAGTTCGACGCGAAGACGACCCAGCGCGGCGGAGGCGGCCTCCAAGGTCTCAGGACCAGGCTACGCCGGCTGGCGCATGGGCACCAACAAGACCGATTGCTCGACCAGGTGCTCAGGGTGTCCGGCCCCCCTCGCGAGAGCAGTCGGAGCAGAAGCCCCCGCAACTTCGCAGGAGGCAGGGACGCCCTCGAGCGGCACCACCGCCGCATGCTCGGTGGCCTGGTCGACTAAGGCTCCCAGCACCGCGGCATCCTTCCGTGGGGTCGCATCAGCAGCAGGAGGGGCAGGGCATCGCAGTGTGACCTCCCCCTTCGCCTTCTTCATCACGCCTCCTAGGCTACTGCATCAGGGAAAGTACATCAGAGACGCGACAACTAAGGATAAGCGAGAAATTGCACACTTACTCGTCGGAGGCGAGGCGCACCCTTCTCTTCGCCAGCAGGTCAGCAGTAGCCGCTGGCGCCATGGGCGTGCCAATAGCCCGGGCCTAGGCGAGGCGTGAGGCCACAATCCTGGACGCGGCCGCGGTCGCCGGGTTCACTGGCATGGTACTCCTCGGCGGCGTCGCCGTCTTGCTTCCCCCTGGGACCGTCCGGTGGCACCGGCGCCGGGCACCATTGCTCCAGCAAGCGCTTCGGAGGAGTCCCCCTCGTCGTCCAGGGTATCCTCTGAGCCCCCCTCATTGCTCTCATGGTTAGCACCAGAAGACACGTCACACGTGGGTGGAGCGCCCATGGGCGCACCAACACCCGACACGGCCTTCAACAACTCGGCCATGTCAGGGCAGCTGTACAGCGGCATGTGGGCCCCGGGGTGATCCTCCGGAACCATCCCCGGGAGAGTTCCCGAGGTGAACTCCATATCGGCCTCGGCCAGCACCCCTGAGTGCAGCCGGAGCCCATCGTCGTCGCCCACCATCTCCCACATGGGGCGCGAGTGAGCCTGCAGCGACGCCAGACGCTGCCTCAAGAACTCCTTCATGATCTGGCCCCCATCGAGCCTCGAGCTCAGGTCGGCCTCAATCTTTGCTAGGACAGGCCCGGCAAGGGGGTCGGTGAGCTTCGCGTAGGTCCAGCCAGCGCGCTTCGCCAGACAGACCCACCTCTTCCGGTGGGACTCTATCTTCTTCCCGGCCATCATCAGCCGACAGCCCTAGCGCTGGAAGATGAAGGAAACGTAGCCCGAGCACGGGAAATCATCGTACCGGCGCATGGAGAAGAAATGGCGGAAGAGGGCGACGGTCGGCCTCACCCCCAGGAACGCCTCATAGTAAAAAGCGAAGAGCGATAGGACGAAGATGGAGCGAGGCTGGATGTGGAGAGCGTGCACCTAGTAATGTTCCAGGATGGCGTAAAAGAACTCGTAGAAAGGTAGCACGAGCCCCACGGAGATGCTGTGGAGGAAGAAGGGGTAGCATGACTTCGACAAGGTCCGTGCCATGGTGGATCCGGCCCAGATCCGCGTCGGGCCGTGCTCGTTGTGGGTGCTCGCCAAGAAAGGTTGGACCTCTGAGTAGTCCTCCTCCCTGGTGATGGAGGACTCCTCGAGCGCCGCATCGAGGGAAGAAGCAGATCCAGACGCCGGCATGACATTCTTGTTCCTCTTCGCCATGGTTGAGGGAGCCGAAGGACGCAGGTGATTCAGGGAGGGAGGAGGCGTAAGGGGAAGAAATTTGAGCAGGAAGGAAAGAGCGCGATAACTCTCCTAGCGGAGAAGGCCCCTTTTGTCAAGATGCATGGTTGCCGAGACGGCGTGGGGAGCGGGGTCGCCCGTGTCCCATCCAACCGTCACGCGCCAGCCTGGCCCGCAACCTTTTTGGGGGCCCGCAGCGCTTCTTCCTTGACGAAGGCTTTGCCGTGAAGCCAACTCCGTGCGTGCCTTGGGCCCGGGGGCTACTGTCAGCGTCCTGGGAACCAGGGTACCTAGTCTTTCTTGTCTGCGGGCCGCGACGCTCTCCTACAAGCGGCCTGGTATGACCCAGCTGATCGACCAGTTGTCCAAGACCCTCTCGAGGGGGGCTAAGCCTCGCGAGGAGAACGACGTCAAGACCTCCTCGGGAGTGGCTTCAGCAAGGCGCTCCGGAGGGGCGGAGAGTCCAAGGCCAAGCCTGCCTCAGGAGGAGGCAGTGATGTCAGCAGTGACGCACCACGCCAGCGGGTGCCAGCGTTCGCCAGCGGCACAGTTACCATTTCGGTGCAAAGGGGACAGCGCAGCCGCTGGTTTCCGAGGAGCGAGGCAAAGGTTTCCCCTTTGGTGCAACAAGACCGAAGACCGCAAGGACGACAAGGAGGATGTCACCATCGAGCCCACCACCATGTCACCGCCTAATCCTTTTGCAGGCGAAGACCGCTTTTGTTAGGATAAGAACGTCCTTGTGTTCCCGCTCAAAAATGGCCATTTTGGGATCCCTTCCCGCCTAAATATTTCGGGGGAAGAGGACCCTGGCCACCTATATAAGTAGCTAGAACCCCCACAAGTTGAGGGAGGTTGAATAGAAAAGAGAAAACCCACACACCACACAAGGAGCAAGAACACTCGCCTCCCGACCCTCCTGAGCTCACCTCCTGAGCTCAGGAACCATTGTACTAGTTCATCTCCCAGCTCGCCCGAGGCTAATCCACCAAAGCAGGAAGTAGGGTCTTACACCACGCGGTGGCCCGAACCTGGATAAACTCTTGTGTGTTATATCTGTTGTGTGCTTGAATCCCCCCGCCAAGACAAGAGCGAGACGCTAGGTAGACATGAGTTGGAGAGATCTTTGTTCACGCCCTTGTGTTCGAACTTCTTGGGTTTTGCGGAGCCCTAAATCCAACAAGGACGAAGCATCGCAGGCCCTAAGAGGCTACGGGCCAGGCCGGCACGTGACAGTTGGATGGGACGTGGCAACTCCGCTCCCCATGCAGTCTTGGTAATCGTGTCACTTGACAACTCCTCGGTGTAGACGACGGGGACGTTATGGTTGTGACGCCAGTGGCTGGCGGTTGGGCTCCTCTGCCTTATAAATGGGACTAGGCGGGGAGCCCCCAAGCCATTTTCAAGCCAGCGCCGTCTTCCTCCTTGCTTGTTCCTCGCTCTCCCTCTTGCTGCGAGATCTCCATGGCGCTGCCGAGGAAGCCGTCCGCCGCAGAGAAGGGGAAGGCCCCGAAGGATCTGGCCCCACTTCCGCCGAAGAGGGGCCGCGGGTGTCCCCGCAAGCATGCCGTTGCGCCCGCAGCGACTCCTTGAGGAAGCGGGCGCGGCCTTCCGGGTTCTATCACGACTGTTGGTGAGAGGCGCGATACGTCCTCCCGTGGTGAAGGTGGTCGCGGCCGTGGCGGGAGAGGAGGCGCGAGACGACGCATGGCGGTCGCGTGTCCTCTACGCCCGTAGCTCCACTCCTTTGACGTGTCGTCGGAGTTCATGGTGTGGGCGGAGAAGCCTGGTGGCTCGTGGCTCCGGCTTCTCCGCTCGTTCAGTGATGTGTAACCAGTCGGAGGCCCTGGCGGCGTCTGGCTGCAGGCTGACGGTTGCTGCAGTGGTGCATCCTGGGTGGAGGTTGATGTGGCTCCCTCGGGCGATCTGTTCCTGGAGCGCAGCTAGAAATCATTCGCTCACGCGCGCCAACTGCAGGGGAGGTGTGCGCTCCACTTCAGGTACGATGGCGCCTCCACACTGTTTGTCAGGGTCTTCTCGGAGGAAGGGAGGCGCCTTGGGTGCTGTCCCGAGGCCGCTGATGAAGAGGACAGTGGGGACGCCGTCCGGAGGAGCAGCTCCTTCTCCGGAGACGATCTCAGTCCTGCGGGGCGTTGCGGGTCCCCCCTCTGTGGCAGCAGCAGCTCCTCCAGTAGTGGCGGCCGCGACGAGCCACCACGTCGCCGAGCTCGGCCTGGCGAGGGGAGGGGGTTGCCGCGCCGCTGTGGCTCGGTGAAGCCGGAGGAACTGGGAGACTCCGACTAAGAGGGAGCGGCCTCTGCTTCTTCTCCTTCTTTTCCTTCATGTCTCTTATGTGTCAAAATTTCAAGTTGCCTTGGGAAGGCGTGTAATGGACTGTGATATATGTATGAAGCGAGAACTTGCTGTCATGTTTTTTCCGTTTCCTTGGTGAGATTACTTAGCTTTTATGCGTCGCGACGTCTTGAGGCGGAGTCCTCCTGACTCTTTGGCGTCATGAGCCCCATCGGGTCGTGAGGACGGCCAAATCTAGAGAGCTCGTGCAGCCCCCGAGCATGGGTGAGCCGCTGAGAGCTGCAGAGAGCGCCGGGCACGGGTTAGAGCACCAAAGCCTAAGCTGGCTCGATAGGATAGGTTGCGCGGACTGAGAAACCAGACGCCAGAGCCTGAGCAGGCTTGGCCAGCGTCACGGGGCCGTGGCAGACAAAGATCGGTGACCGACCGTGCCCCAGCCCCCACGCGCGAGACGTGCAAAGAAAAGCGGGTGGCGTAGCCCTGCTCAACAAACTGAACTTAAAACCGGCGAGAAAGATCCCAAACAAGACTTTCAACCAAATGCAAGAAGCGCGAGAAACACGAGAACTTCATAGCACGGGGTAGAGGAAGGGCTGATAGCCAAGGAAGTAGAAAAGGCTGACAGTCAAATACCAAGCCAAAAAAGGAAAAAGGTTGCATCCGACCCCTACACTACGTCTTCTTCCCAGCGCGGAGCTAAGGACTGACACGGGGGCATGGGTGGGAGCCCCGTCTGAGGGCCCGTAGCCAACGCACAGGAGACTCCGAGGCGTGTACAGCCCCAACTCACTGTTATGTGAGAGTGTCACGGGCGGAGACCTTCACGGGCACGGAGCCTTGATTATGGATAGAACCTCCTGAGGTGTTCGATGTTCCAGGAATACTGGACAGGTATCCCATCTTGCGTCTCCAGGCGCACAGCACCGGGCCTAGAGACACGGGCGATTCTGAACGGGCCCTCCCACATGGGCGAGAGCTTGTGCAACTCCTCCCGGGAGAGGACCCGCCTCATGACCAAGTCACCAACTTCAAGTGTTCTTGCGTGGACGCCGCGGCAGTGGTACCGCCGCAGCACCTACTGATAACGTGCCGCCCTGAGGGGAGCTCGGCGGCGGCCCTCCTCGCCGAGCACGACGTCCATCTGCCAGGCGGCATCCTGGCATTCCTCATTGAAGGCCAATACCCGTGGGGAGCGATGCTTGACCTCATGAGGGAGGACCGCCTCCGCCCCATAGACGAGAAAGAAAGGAGTTTTCCCCATGGGTTTGGTGGCAGTGGTTTGGATTGACCATAGCACGGACTGGAGCTCGTCGATCCAGCCCCTGCCGCAAGCCTCAAGCTTCTTCTTGAAGCTGCGCGTCTTGAGGCCACGCAAGACTTCCGCGTTGGCGTGCTCGGCTTGACCGTTGCTCTTGGGGTGAGCCACCGAAGTGTAGCAGATCTGTGTTCCAAGGTTAGCACAATATGACCTGAAGAGATTGCTTGCGAACTGCGAACCGTTATCCGTGATGATGCGGCTGGGGACGCCGAATCGCCTCACGAGGCCCTGGATGAACTTGATAGCCGACCCGGCTGGGATCGCGCGAACGGGCTCCACCTCTGCCCACTTGGTGAATTTGTCGATTGTGACGTACAAGAAGCGGTAGCCCCCCGCTGCCCAGGGAAATGGACCCAGGATGTCCAATCCCCACACCGCGAGGGCCAGGAGAGTGGAATCGTCTGGAGGCTCTGCGCCGGTTGGTGGATCTGCTTGGCGTGAAACTAGCAAGCCTCGCAAGCCCGCACAAGTTCCGTGGCGTCGTTGAGCGATGTGGGCTAGTAGAAGCCGCTGCGGAAGGCCTTGCCTATGAGGGTACGGGACGACGAGTGATGACCGCAGTCCCCACCATGAATGTCAGCCAACAGCTCGCGCCCTTGCTTCCTCGAGATGCATTTTAGCGAGACGTCGTTGGGGCGCCTCCTGTAGAGTTCACCATCTTGGATGCAGTAGGCTGAGGCCAATCGGACCACGTGCACTGCGTCTTCTTCCTTGTCCGGTAGGGTGTCGTGTTGCAGATACATCTTGAGTTCTTGGGTCCAGCAACCCTCCTCGGACTCCACGGCGAGCAGCAGGCGGGCTCCGGAGGGCGGTCTGCAGGACGGGACACCGTCCAGAGGTGCCGTGGGTAGCCCCTGCTAAGGGGATGCCGTCTCACGAGCTGGCAGTGCTGCTGACGGTTTGAGTAGTCGCTCCTCGAAGACGCCCGGCCGCTGAGGCTCTCGTCTGGAGGCTCGTTTGGCAATGTCATCCGCTTCCTTGTTGGTGCCACTCGATACATGCTGCATCTCCAGCCCTTGGAATCGCTTCTCCATCTTACGCACCTCCTCCAGATATGTCTCCATGTGCTCGTCCTTGGGCTTGTATTTCTTGTTGGAGAAGTCGATGAGGAGTTGCGAATCACCCCTAATGGTGAGACGCTTGACCCCCAGCGCAGCGGTGGCCTTGAGCCCAGCAATTAGGCCCTCGTACTCTACGTGTTGTTGGAGACCTTCTCGCCTTGCTGGAAGCAAAGCTGCACAGCGTAGTACCACTTATCCTAAGTGGGAGATACTAACACGGCGCCAGCCCCCGCGCGAAGGCGCGAGAAGGAGCCATCGAAGTATACCACCCATCCGTCTGGGGCTTCATCGCCGGGGGCTAGCGAGCGGTCCTCGCTAGCCCCCCGCTCTGGCGTGTCAGTCCACTCCGCCACAAAGTATGCCAGAGCCGCTCCCTTGATCACTCGTGTGGTGCTGAACTCCAGCTGGAACGCTTGAAGCTCGATGTTCCACTCGGCGACCCTCCCGACGACATTCGGGCCCCGCAATACGTTCTCGAGAGGATATGACGAAACAACTTGATAGGATGGCCTTGGAAGTAGTGGCGCGGTTTCCTGGAGGCGACGAGGAGCGCCAGGAGCAGCTTCTGAGGCATTGGGTAGCGCGAGTGCGTGTTGCGCAGTACGGTGCTGACGAAGTACACCGGGTGCTCCACGAGGGTCGGCGCAGCAGGGTCCATGGGTGCTTCAGGAACCTTGGGTGCCTCTTGCTGAGTGGCGGGGCCGTCAGTGCCCATGGTTGAATCTACCTCTAGGACTGCGTCAGGGGGAGGCGCAGGCCCTGAAGATGCCGAGCCGCCCGATGGCCTTGGGCTTCGGGGCCTCTCCTCCTGCTCCACGACTAGTGCCGCACTGGCGGAGTGTGGCGTTGCGGCGAGGTAGAGAGTCATGGGCTCCAGCGGTCGCGGCGCTACCATAACCGGCGAGCTGGTGAGGTATTCCTTGAGGTCCTGGAAGGCGGCGTCGGCCTCCGGAGTCTCAAAGGGCCCCTTCTTCTTCATGAGCTTTAAGAATGGGAGGGCGCACTCCCCAAGCTTAGAGATGAAGCGCCCTAGGGACGTTACACACCCCGCGAGCTTCTGCATCTCCTTCAGGTTCGTGGGCGGCTTCATTCTTTAGATGGCCTTGATCTTCTCCGGATTAGCTTCAATGCCCCGGTGCGAAACCAGGAACCCTAGCAACTTGCCAGAGGGTACACTGAACACGCACTTCTCCGGGTTGAGGCACAACTTCACCTTTATGCAGGTTGGCGAATGTTTCTTCTAGGTCTTGGACGAGAGTCCTGGCCTCCCTGGTTTTATCCACGATGTCGTCGACGTAGGCCTCTGCATTCCTCTCGAGCTGACGGCCGAGGGTGATGTCCATCAGGCGCTAGAAGGTGGCGCCCACATTCCTCAGCCCAAGAGGCATGCAAGCGTAGCAGTAGACCCCGCATGGGGTCAGGAACGCCGTCTTCTCCACGTCTTCCACCGCCATCTTGATTTGGTGGTAGCCCGAGAAGGCGTCGAGGAAGCAGAGCAGGTCGCACTCGGCCATTGAATCCACGATTTGGTCAATGCTCGGAAGAGGGAATGGGTCCTGAGGGAAGAACTTGTTGAGGCTCGTGAAGTCAACGCACATGCGCTCCTTGCCTCCTTTCTTCAGGACTATGACGGGGTTGGCCAACCACTCCGAGTGCCATACTTCCCGTATGACACTTGCTTCCTCCAGCTTCCTAACGTCCTGGACGATGAAGGCCTGCTTCTCCGGGGCTTGTCTGCATGCTTTTTGCTTGATAGGGCGCGCATTGGGGCACACCGTGAGGTGATGCTCAATGACGTGCCTAGGCACCCCGACCAAGTCTGCGGCCTTCCAGGCGAACACGTCCTTGTCGGCCCCGAGGAAGCTGACCAGCGCTGCCTCTTGCTCAGGATCCATGCCCGTACCAATGATGGAGGTAGCTCCTGAGCCTTCTTCATCAGCAGGCACCTGCTTCATCTCGGCGGGGTCCTGAGAGAAGAGATGCTTCTTCTTGGCAGGCGCGGCTTCCGACGGCTCCGGAGCCCCCTTTGCACCTGGGTGAGCTGCGACGGCGGCCCTATAAGCGTGCCCGAGGACCTGAAGGGCGGCCTTGGGTCCCCTTTGACGGTGATGAAGCCGTTGCTCCCGGGTATCTTGACGGTGTTGTAGCCCAGGTGAGTCGCCACCATGAACTTCGCCAAGGCTGGGAAGCCGAGGACGGCGTTGTAGGGCAGGTGGATGGGCGCAATGTCGAAGTCGATGAGCTCAGTCTGGTAGTTAATCAGTGTACCGAAGGTGACCGGAGGGCGGATCTAGCCGAGCGGAATGGCCGAGCCCGCGACCCATGAGAAGGGCTTGATGGGGAGGAGCTGCCTGTAGGACACAGGCAGATGACCGAAGGCCTTGGGGGAGAGGATGTTGAGCCCGGCGCCGTCGTCGATGAGGATCCTTGTCACGGCCACCCCGCAATGGTGGGCGTGCACACCGTGGGGAGAACACTCGCGCCGGGCGCTTCTATGGCGAGGTCGCTAGGGCCGAAAGTTATGGCGTGCCCCTGCGCACTCTGTGCCCGTGAGGCCTCCTGTGGCTGGGCGGCGGCCCCGACGTGCCGAAAGTGCGACTTGACGTGCCGAGCCGACGCCGGCGCTTGGGACCCTCCGAGGATGTAGGTGACCCCGCGGCAGGGCAGCTCTGCGCAGGCAACGCTCCGCAGCCCGCCGCCGCGGGCCGTTCGAGCGCCGACCTCTCCCATGGGTGGCTGGTGCCGGGGCAGCCGTCGTGCCACCAAGAGCGTCGCCGGCATGGCCACGAGGAGCAGGAGTGGCGGAGCAGGCCGCTCTCTGGTGGCCCGGCCGGCGAGAACGTCGTCGGGACAGGAGGCGGAGCGCCCATGGGTGGCGCCGTTCGCAGATGCCGCTCGGACGGCGGGGAGAGTGGCAGCCTCCACGCGGATGCGGCGGGCCGCGGTCATCGTGGTGGCGTAGAGCAGGAGAGGGGAGGCGAGGTCGTCGGAGAGGCGAGATTTTGACACGCCCCCTACCAGGCGCGCCAAATGTCGGATATCGGGCTCCGCAAAACCCAAGAAGTTCGAACACAGGGGCGTGAACGAAGATCTCTCCCACTCACGTCTACCTAGCATCTTGCCCTCTCCTAGTGAAGAGATTCAAGCAAACAACAAGTGAAGCACGCAAGAGTTTACCCAAGTTCAGGACACCTTGTGGTGTATAACCCTACTTCCTGCTTTGGTGGATTGGCCTCAGGAGGGCTAGAATATGAACTAGTACAGTGATTCCTGGGCTCAGGAGGTGAGCTCAGGAGGGTCAGGAGGCAAGTGTTCTTGCTTCTTTGCGAGGTGGCAGAGTTTATGGATCTGCTCCTCTCTCCCTCACAGAGGGGATCCTAGCTACTTATATAGGCGGCCAGGGTCCTCTTCCCCTGAAATGTTTAGGCAAGAAGGGATCCCACAACGGCCATTTTTGAGTGGGAACACAAGGACGTTCCTACCCTGACAAAAGCAGTCTTCGCCTGCAAAAGGATCAGGCGGTGATGCGGTGGTGGGCTCGGTGGTGACATCCTCCCTGCCGTCCTTGCGATCTTCGGTACTGTTGCACCAATGGGGAAATCTTTGTCCCGCTCCTTGTGAACCCGCGCCTCCGCTGCCTCCTTTGCATCGAAACGGCAACTACGCCGCTGGCGGGCTCTGGCACCCGCTGGCGCGGTGCGTCACTGCTGACATCACGGCCTCCTCCTGAGGCAGGCTTGGCCTTGGATTCTCCGCCCCTCCGGAGCGCCGTGCCAAGGCCGCTCCTGAGGGGGTCTTGACGTTGTTCTCCTCGCGAGTCCTAGCCCCTTTG
Source organism: Secale cereale (assembly GCA_902687465.1). Lineage (NCBI taxonomy): Eukaryota > Viridiplantae > Streptophyta > Magnoliopsida > Poales > Poaceae > Secale > Secale cereale. Next base: position 235,502,939 of record LR738714.1, read on the forward strand.
CGAGGGTCTCGGGCAGCTGGTCGATCAGCTGGACCGTACCAGGCCGTAGTAGGAGCGCGTCGCAGCCCGCAGACAGGCAAGTCTGGGTACCCTGGTTCCCAGGACGCCGACAGTGAACGGGGTTGGCCCTCCAGACAGAGCTCAGCCGTTGGGTTTATCGACGCTGCAGGGACGGACCCGAGCACAAACGTCGTGCCTAATCTTCTATGTGGATGCCCTAAGAAAAGACAATCGGCGTGGCTCCCGTAGCGATGGGGCACCGTATTGTTCACCCCAACTCTCCTACTAGCATCTAGCTCACGCGAGGGTCAGGCACCAAGGGCCACATGAGGTGACGTACACGGGGCTGGCCCGTGAGCCAAAGCTCAGCCACTTGGGTTTGGCGATGCTGCAAGCACAGACCCGAGCACAGACATCGCACCTGCCCTTGATCATAAGGTGGGTGCAAGCAAGTCAGTGAGGGTGCACAATGTTCACGGCATCGGGGTGATGGTCAGATTGATGAGTGATTCTAATGCAGCTGACATAAATGGTAACGCTAGCTTAGGTAAGACGCAAGGGTGATACATGCCACAAGGATGGACCTGTGTGGCCTGGGGATGATGCAGCCCGAGGGGCACCCCCAACTTTCACACCCTGCATTTTGTATCATGTTATTTGCATCAATGAAGCATGAAAATTTGGACTAACAAATTTTTTTGGCATTATTTGGCTTTTATTTGGAATTGAGTTTTTTTTATGCTTTTCATGTGCTCAATAAAGTCAACTATTACCTCTTGTAGAATTCATCTCCACACCCAAAACTTCTGCCCAATGATCATGCCAAGTGTTATATAACAGTATAGAATTTTCTTACAAAATTAATTTGGCCAAAATGTATTTTATAAATTTAGTTTTCCAAGAACCCCTGAATTTAGATTTGCACTGCAAGTGCTTGATTTAGGGTGAGAAAATTATTTCAAAAGGTACATTTGAGACCTAGTAGTCATAGGACTCCCAGAAACCACAAAGGTATAATTTTAAAAGTTATTTTCCTATTTTATTTAAAATATTTTTCTTAAGGCCAGAAATGGTCTTTAATAGGGAAAAATTATTTAACTATTTCAAAAATATTTGCCAAAATTCAGGGAAACTCATAGGACATATATTGTCCATATATAAGAGTTTCAACACTTGGTCATGTTCAAAATAATGGGCTAATCCCTCTAAAACCGTTTCTGGATATTTCAAGCTTTTGAAATATTTACAAAGGAAATATTCTCCAAAAATTCCAGGGAAATTCTATCATGTCATATATGACATATTTGATGATCTTGCCAAGTCCCATGCCTTGGGAAGCAAGAAACCATCATCAAAACCCTTCATAACCATTCTGTCCATATTTGAAGTTTGAGCAACTTTACATTGCCAAACTTGTCCAAATGCTCTCAAATTTGGTGCACATGCTAGAATGTCCTAATAAGGCATCTAGACCAAATGGCATAAGACTTGGAGTAGAGCAACTTGATCAGAATACCCCAAAACCCTTTCTGTTCAAATGCAAATTTGAACAACTTTATATTACCAACTTTTTACCTGGAGCTTCAAACTTTGTGGGCATGATCAATACCCCAAATGAGGAAACTACACCAAGTGGTGCATCAAGGGGAGATGATTAGCTTGACTCAAACAAGATGAAGCCATTTCTGTTGTTTTCTAGGGATCACCAAAGTTACATTGGCTAGTTTCTTCAAATGAGCCCAAATTTGGTGAAACACCCTATTTTCTTATCGCATTCAATCCTGTTAAGTGTCATGGCAAGTGGAGATCGTTTGCTTGACCAAACACTAATCAAACACCTTCTGCTATTTTACCAAAACTACCATCTTGATCACTTTTACCATTTACCTTGGCCTCAACTTTCTACCACACGTTCATCTAGTTACTATCTACCTCCAGTAACTCCCCCAAGTCCCCAGCTCCATGATTGAGGGGTAAAAACCCTAGTTCACCCTGCTGGACAGCCATTTTCTACCAAGTCACCAGTTCCTCTTCTCTCTCACAGCATCTTGAGAGCATCCAAAGCCTCATCCGTAGTGCTTGCATCACCCTGGACCCCCCAGACACGGTGGACGCGTCCAGAGGGCCAATGGCATGCCATGGCATGCGATAAGGGCGCTCCAGAGCGCGCTACAGTGCGCCACCGCACTATAGCTTCGCCCAATCGCCTGCCCCCGATAGCCTCGAGCTCTCCCCTCGCGCCTCCCAATGCGCCTCGACGTCCGCAGCCTCCACCGGTGCTGTCCCACTCCTCCTACGCCCTCCAGTGGCCGTCTCCACATGCGCGCCGGCCGCCCCGCAACGTCCACTCCTCGGCTTCACACGCGCGCGACGTCTGGAATCCTCCCCGCTCCTCCCCTCTCTCTAATGGGCGTAGGGCTCGTCCAGCAACGCCACAGACACACTCCCGTCGCCTCCCGTGCGTTGTAGCGTCGAGCAGAAGCTCGCCGGCGCATAGGTCCACGGGACCTCGCCGTTCCCCTATAAATAGGACCCCCCCCGAGCCCTCCACTCAACACCAACGGCCTCTCCTCATCCCCAGCAACACTCCAGCACCACTTGTTCCTCCCCGAAGAGTTTCAGTGCTCGGGATCGACTGGAGCTCCGCCGCGTCGGGCAGCCGGCGATCTCGCAGTACGGGCCTCCTCCGCCCCCCCTTTTGCTCGATTTGGAACCACCATGCACCACTGATGCGTTCCCCTCCATTTTCCCCTTCTGCAGCTGCCGGAAACACGCTAACCAGCAGCTTCCCGACAACCCTCCGCCGTCCCACCTCGCCGCCGACGAACCCGACCTCCCCGGTGAGCCGCACCACTACCACTACCTCCGCAACTCGTCGCTGAACCCATCCCTGCCCTCCGTTGGCTTCGCCGTGGCCGGAATCGTCGCCGGTGAGCTCGCCGTCGCCGTGGCCGTGAGGTTGAAGATGACAGGCGGGCCCCGCCTGTCATCCTCACCACTCTCTCCCTCCCCTCACAGCCGCTGACCGTCGGGCCCCGCCCGTCAGGTTTGAAAACCTGACGTGCGCGCGCTGGCGCCCGAGCGGCTGGGCTGGATGCCCTGGGCCATGCACTGTGGCCACTCTGGCCCAGTTACACAGGGCTTTTTCTTCTTTTTCTTTTCTGTAAAACTTCAATTAATTTTACAGAAATGAATATTAGTCCAAATGAAATAATTCCAACTCGTAAAATCTTGTAATATTCCAACCTATTTAATGGTGTCACTTTCACACACATCCATGAAACTTTTCTATTCTGTTCAAATTTAAATTCAAATTTGAGCAATAAAACTCCTGTTCTAAAATCCCTAGATTCCATTCTGTAACTCCAAAACTCCAACTAAGAATTTTCTCCATCTTAGTTTTCCCTCTAGTTTTTAACAAAAATAAGTTGACATTTTTCTGAGCACTTTGATTTTTCTGTTTTCATTGTGGTCTTATTTTCCCATTGTTATTTTGCGACGATTAGATCCCGTAATTGACGAAGTTGTTGAAGAAGGAGAAGGAGAAGGATTTGAAGACTTTGAAGACCAAGCCAATCCAGGCAAGCAGCCCTTTGACCATGATGCACTTGTTCTTCGGGACCCGTTTGTTTCCGATGCATGATGATAGAGTTACGGTGGTGACCTAGATGAACCACCACATGATGCATGCTTGCTCTTGATCTTGCTACATGCTAGATGACATGCAAATAGTTAGTAGTGATGCTTAGTGATGCATGTGTGACATGAAACCTTTGTGGTTGAAATCTTGCATAAACCCCATCGGGTGCCCCTAATGCCCGAGGGTGATGTTGAGTTAGGTCATCACTTGAGGAAGAAGTGATGTGCCGGTAAAATCTTGTGCATGGATGAAATGATGGATTAGATTTATGTGTGACTACCGTCCCAACCAAACATGTGCAACCACACTACCCCTTATGGGACGGGGCTTTATTGATTACTTAGGTCGACGCTAGCATGGTGCCCGCATTACTAGTGACGGGAAGACTTGAGGTCTTTCCCGGGACGGGGTCGTGCTTGGGTAGACGACCATGACTATTTTCACAGGGCACCGGACACACCATTGGTCCCTTCGGGTACGCGTGACATTGAAATTAGGGCAAGTCCCGTGATCTATTGTTTGTACCCGAGGGCCGTGTACCAACGAGTGGACTCTATGTTAGTATCGTCTAAGGAAAGATAATGACCGGGTGCTTCCCCCGAGTACTTGAGGTACTGCGGGATCGTGGATGACACGAAAGCTTCCTGGATCTTGTGGGTAAAGTGCGCAACCTCTGCAGAGTGTAAAACTATTCGAATAGCCGTGTCCACGGTCATGGACAGTTGGGTGGTGCGACTTAAACTATGTCCAGAATTTTACTTCATCGGTGAAAGTATGTGTGTGATGAGTCAAGGTGGTGACTTGACTCGATGAGTTGAATCATATTCATGTTGATATTGGTAACCTGTTTTCGGGGTTACGTGAACTCGTTGATGCATACACTTGATGATAGAATATTTATTCTAGCCCTTGCTAGATTGCTCATTATTGATCAATTGCACTGTTACTTTGAACCACATCATGGGTTGCTTGCGAGTACATTCAAAGTACTCATTGCCTTGCCACTGGTTATTTAATTGACCAGGCATGGAGGAACAGGAATATGAAGAAGAGTTCTTTGGAGACCATCATGCGAACTAGGACTATCCCAGTTAGAATGCCTGTAGGGTTAAGGCAGATGGCATGGGTTCTACCTATCATCGAAAACTTCCGCTATTTGAGTTATTTGCTATTCAGCCCGTGAGGCTTTACCTATGTAAGACTTGGCCATAATGGCCTTAATTTGTGTAAGACGATATGTATGGATGTAAGACTCTTGTTATCCAGCTTCTGTGTGTTCAGTGAGCATTGATCTCTGGGATCACTGTACACGTGCACTCGGTGATCTCGGCTTCTAAGTCGGGGTCCCGGCAGAGCTGGTATCAGAGCCATCCTGACTGTAGGAAGCCTTAGTTAGCATGGGCGTTAGTTAGATGAGACCCTTTTTCAAAAACCTTCTGAACCTCTCTTCTTTTCTAAACCTGAGATTTCATCAGCTTATTAACCCCTCCTATTCCACCTTTGTAAATGGCCGCTGTACCCGAAGAGCACTTGACCACTGGGTTTCCCTTGCTTCTCGAGGATAGCCTCCAGGAGTGTCAGTTCCACCGAGCGCCCATCCTCACCTACCTTGAGCATTGGGTTAGCGACACTGAGGTGGAGTACCATGTGGAAGTGATCGTGAAGGCAAACGAACCTCCCACAAGTTGGTTCTTCGAGGGACCCCAGATGGCAACACTCCCTCTTGCTGTCAAGGCTGCGGCACTAAAGGCACTAACCCGTCTCCGCGAGCTTCTTCCGGAGATGGCAGCCAAGATGACAACCCGCTTCTTACCTTACCGGAAGGAAGGTGCAGATGAAAGCAGCGCGCTAGCCCCTCCACTAAAGGAAGGACTCTCGCTTCGGTTCCAGACCTACTTTAGTCTATGTGCCGACAGCTTGGCACAAGACTTGGCCTCGGAATCAATGAAGCTTCGAGAAGAACTTCACAAGACCAAGGCACTTCTTCGTCAAGCTCAAGAGAAGACTAAAAAGATCAAGAAGGAAGGAGCGCCTTCTGGACAGTCCGCTATCGCATACCGAGGCGGAAGGCCCTCCGAGGATGTACCTTCCAAGAATGAAGAACCACCTCGGCGACGCCGGATGACGGCAAGGGAATATCGCAAGCTTTTCCCTGCACCACCAATGAAGCACCGTCGTATCCAACTCCTCCACTCCCCCACACCCTCAAGTGACAAGGGGGCCCAGACGGATGAAGACAAGGAGCAAGACCCAGAAGAGCCGGAATACGCGACCGAGCATTCTGCCGCTTAGGCACTATTCGCTACTCGGATATGCCAGTTGTGATCTCTACGGTAGGATAGGTCGTGTAACCCCTATGCGCAGTCGAGTCCTTGTATGGTTCATATGAAACCATCTAGAGTTTGCTTTTGTTGTGTCTGGATGTATGTCGTATTCTTCCTTCGGGAATGTGTAAACGACTGCATCACCCATTTGGATTTTAATGAATGTGTTTTGGCCTTACGGCCCTTGCATGATTTGATTAGTGTCACACCCACCCCCTTACTAGGCACCCATCTATCTTGCTTTCCCTCTTCCAAGTCATGAGACCTTTTACCGCTCCAACAGGATGCCTGTTGTAACTCGTACTGGTACCTCTACCCAGAAGCCTGAAGCCGGAGCATCCGCTCAGTCAGAGGTAGGCCACGACCAAACCAACGACCAAGCTCCACCACCACCTCCTCCAAACATGGACATGGCTCAGCTTCTCCAAGCTTTCCGAGAGGAACACCAAGCCAACACTGCAGCCCTTCAGTTGATTGCTCAAGCTGTCACCAACAACCACCAGCCGGCGGGGAATGGCAATGGACGTTCCACGTTGGCAGAGTTCAAGAAGCATGCACCGCCAAACTTTATCGAGACTGCTGAACCCCTGGATGCACACGACTGGGTCCGCTCCATTGAGGAAATACTGGAACTAGTCGGATGCACCGAAGACCGCGAGAAGGTGGCTTATGCAGCCCACTGCCTCGGGGGGACAGCTAGAGCTTGGTGGGATGGATTCAAGGTCATGCATGCTGAACAAGACATCACTTGGGTCAACTTCAAGGCAGAATTCCACAAGGCCCACATTCCTTCCGGAATCATGGCTATCAAAAAGCGTGAGTTCCGAGCCCTGAAGCAAGGAAGTGGCACTGTCAAGGAGTACATGCAGAAGTTCAGTGTTCTGTCAAGGTATGCCCATGAAGATGCCAGCACTGATGCTGCAAAAAGGGAGCGCTTCATGGAAGGCCTCAATCAGACTTTGCAATACTCGCTTGTCGTGTGCGACTGCCCAACCTTCCCTGACCTGGTGAACAAGGCACTTATGATTGAAGACAAGCGGCGTGCTTTGGAAGACACTCGCAAGCGCAAGATGGTCAGGAAGGGAAGTTCCAGCAACCAGAAGCCTCGTCCGTGGCAGTCAGCCCCGGCCAAGCCAACCTATCAGCAACCAAGAGCTCCTGCACCTCGCACCAACCTTCAGCCTCAGAAGTATGCCAACCCAAGGCCAGCTTTCAACCCCAATACTAGTGGTGGCAACAAGATCAACATTCCAAACCAAGTCACTTGCTTTGGATGTGGTCAGTCCGGACACATCTCAAGGGTGTGCCCCAACAAGAAGCCAGATGCCCCGCGCCCCAATGCGCAGAACCAAGGACAAGGCCGCGGGATGCCACCAAGGAAATCAGCTCCTCGCAACCCACCTAACCATGGGAAGGGGCGTGTGAATCACGTCACTGCTAAAGAAGCCCAGGAAGACCCGGACGTCGTGCTGGGTACATTCCTTGTCAACTCAGCACCTGCAACTGTCTTGTTTGATTCTGGAGCAACGCATTCTTTTGTCACTCAAAGATTTGCATTAAAAAGTGGCATGACCCCTACACCCCTGAATAACACTATGGTGGTACAAACCCCCAGAGCAGAAATGAGAGCCAAGATAGGTTGTAAGGGAGTCAGTATTACCATTAACGGTGTAGACTTCCTAGCTGACCTTATCATCCTAAGATCGCAATGCTTGGATATGATCTTAGGGATGGATTGGCTCAGTAAGCACCAAGGCTTGTTAGACTGTGCCAATCGGACAGTCACTGTGACCAATGACCAAGGAGTCGAAGTCAAGTTCGCTCCCAACTCCTCTTTCGCTCAAGCCATTCAAATCAACTGTCTGTCTGAAGTTGGGCTAGAGCAAGTACCGGTGGTATGTGAGTATCCTGATGTCTTTCCGGATGAACTACCGGGAATGCCCCCTGACTGTGACATTGAGTTCATCATCGAGCTCGTGCCCGGAGCAGGACCCATATATATGAAGCCTTATAGAATAGGGACGGAAGAATTAGCCAAGTTGAAAAAGTAGCTGGAAGAGCAGCTGAGGAAGGGATTTATTCGCCCGAGTGCCTCCCCTTGGGGATCTCCTGTTCTGTTTGTGGCAAAGAGGGACGGTACCATCCGCTTATGCATTGACTATCGTTCCCTCAATGAAGTTACAATCAAGAACAAATATCCACTTCCCAAGATCGGAGATTTGTTTGATCAGCTCAGCGGAGCCAAGGTGTTCTCCAAGATCGATCTCAGATCTGGGTACTACCAGCTAAAGATCAGACCCCAAGATATTCCAAAGACGGCATTCGTAACCAGATATGGCATGTACGAGTACATGGTCATGTCCTTTGGGTTAACCAATGCCCCAGCTTACTTCATGTATCTCATTAATAAAGTCTTCATGGAATATTTGGACAAGTCCGTTGTTGTCTTCATCGATGACATTCTTGTCTTCTCGAAGTCGGAGGAAGAGCACGAGCAACATCTGAGGATGGTCCTAGACAAGCTTCGGGAGCACCAACTGTATGCCAAATTCAGCAAGTGTGAGTTCTGGCTGCATAAAGTTGGATTCTTAGGTCATGTCTTGACCGAGGAAGGATTATCAGTAGATCCCGCAAAGATCGAAGCTGTGACCCAATGGCAATCTCCAACAACCGTCAAGGAAGTCAGAAGCTTCATTGGACTTGCGGGCTATTACCACAAATTCGTGGAAGGATTTTCTAGCGTTGCACGGCCAATGACTCAGCTCCTCAAGAAGGACAAGAAGTTCGAGTGGACGCCAAAATGCGAAGAAAGCTTCCAAGAACTCAAGAAGAGATTGACCACCGCCCCAGTTCTGGCAACACCTGATATTCACAAGGAGTTCGTGATATATTGTGTTGCCTCTCGAACCGGATTGGGAAGCGTTCTGATGCAAGAAGGCCGAGTCATAGCCTACCTCTCCAGGCAGCTACGACCTCATGAGGAGAACTACGCTACTCATGATCTTGAGTTAGCAGCAGTGGTTCATGCCTTGAAGACATGGCGGCATTACCTCCTAGGGAAACGGTGTGAGATATACACAGACCACAAAAGTCTGAAGTACATTTTCACCCAAAAGGAATTGAACATGAGGCAGCGAAGATGGTTGGAACTCATCAAAGACTATGACCTCAGTGTTCAATATCACCTCGGGAAGGCTAACGTGGTGGCCGATGCCTTAAGCAGGAAGGCTTGCTCTTTGAATGCCGTTATTCAAGAAAGGCAGCCAGCCTTGTTTAAGGAGTTCGAACAATTCAGTTTGGAATTGGTCACCCCTGGATTCCTGGATCATTTGGAAGTCAGACCGACCCTGATGGACGAAGTCAAGAAGGCGCAAGATGGACACGCAAGCATTGAAGGCATCAAGAAGAAGATGAAGCTAGGCAAGGCCCCAGGATTCTCTGAAGACGAGCACGGGATTGTTTGGTACAAGGGCCGCATCTGCGTACCAAACAACACAGAGCTGAAGAACCTGATCCTGCAAGAAGCCCACGACACTCCGTATTCCATCCACCCCGGAGGAACCAAGATGTATCAATACTTGAAGGCACGATTCTGGTGGCACGGGATGAAAAGAGAGATTGCAACCTATGTTGCAAAGTGTGATGTGTGCCAAAGGGTCAAGGCTGAATATCAGCGACCTGCTGGATTGCTTCAGCCACTCAAGGTTCCTGAGTGGAAGTGGGATAAAGTCGGAATGGACTTCATCACTGGATTACCAAGGTCGGATAGAGGACATGACTCTATCTGGGTCATAGTCGATCATTTGACCAAGGTGGCCCATTTCATTCCTGTCAAGACCACTTATGATGGCAACCGGCTGGCAGCTCTCTACATCGACAGAATCGTAAGTCTTCACGGCATTCCCAAGGAGATTGTGTCAGATCGAGGAACCCAGTTCACCTCAAGGTTCTGGAAGAAGTTCCAAGAAGCCTTGGGACCCAAGTTATCTTTCAGCACGGCTTTCCACCCACAGACCGGAGGTCAGACAGAACGAGTAAATCAAATTCTCGAAGATATGATGCGAGCCTGTGTCTTGGCATATGGAGCCAAGTGGGAAGATTGTCTCCCTTTTGCCGAGTTCTCCTATAACAACAGTTATCAGTCGAGCCTTCAGATGGCACCATTTGAGGTGTTGTACGGACGCAGATGTCGCACACCCCTCAACTGGTCAGAGACTGGAGAAGGGCTAGTCTTTGGACCGGATATTCTCCGCGCAGCAGAAGAGCAAGTCCAACTAGTCAGAGAGCGTTTGAAGGCAGCCAAGTCAAGGCAAAAGAGCTATGCTGGCACTCACCGTCGGGACATGAGTTTCCATGTCGGGGACCATGTGTACCTGCGGGTAACTCCTCTGAAGGGAACCAAGCATTTCCACGTCAAGGGGAAGCTCGCACCAAGGTTCATTGGACCCTTTGAGATCACTACACGATGAGGAGAAGTGGCTTACCAGTTGGAACTACCACCCGAGCTATCCGGTGTGCACAATGTATTCCATGTGTCACAACTCCGGAAATGTCTCCAAGTTCCAGACAAGCCTAATCTCTACAAGGATGTTGATCACCAAGCCATTGATCTGCAGCCTGATTTGACCTACCGCGAGAAGCCCATCCGCATTCTGGACGAAGCAGAACGACGGACGTGAAGCCGTACCATCAAGTACTTCAAGGTCCAGTGGAGCAACCACACCGAAGAAGAAGCAACCTGGGAACATGAAGACTATCTTAGATCCGAGTTTCCCGATCTCTTTTAAGACCTAGTTTAGGAATCTCGGGGATGAGATTCTTGTAAGGGGGGTAGGTCTGTCACACCCTGCATTTTGTATCATGTTATTTGCATCAATGAAGCATGAAAATTTGGACCAACAATTTTTTTTGGCATCATTTGGATTTTATTTGGAATTGAGTTTTTTTTATGCTTTTCATGTGCTCAATAAAGTCAACTATTACCTCTTGTAGAATTCATCTCCACACCCAAAACTTCTGCCCAATGATCATGCCAAGTGTTATATAACAGTATAGAATTTTCTTACAAAATTAATTTGGCCAAAATGTATTTTATAAATTTAGTTTTCCAAGAACCCCTGAATTGAGATTTGCACTGCAAGTGCTTGATTTAGGGTGAGAAAATTATTTCAAAAGGTACATTTGAGACCTAGTAGTCATAGGACTCCCAGAAACCACAAAGGTATAATTTTAAAAGTTATTTTCCTATTTTATTTAAAAGCTTTTTATTAAGGCCAGAAATGGTCTTTAATAGGGAAAAATTATTTAACTATTTCAAAAATATTTGCCAAAATTCAGGGAAACTCATAGGACATATATTGTCCATATATAAGAGTTTCAACACTTGGTCATGTTCAAAATAATGGGCTAATCCCTCTAAAACCCTTTCTGGATATTTCAAGCTTTTGAAATATTTACAAAGGAAATATTCTCCGAAAATTCCAGGGAAATTCTATCATGTCATATATGACATATTTGATGATCTTGCCAAGTCCCATGCCTTGGGAAGCAAGAAACCATCATCAAAACCCTTCATAACCATTCTGTCCATATTTGAAGTTTGAGCAACTTTACATTGCCAAACTTGTCCAAATGCTCTCAAATTTGGTGCACATGCTAGAATGGCCTAATAAGGCATCTAGACCAAATGGCATAAGATTTGGAGTAGAGAAACTTGATCAGAATACCCTAAAACCCTTTCTGTTCAAATGCAAATTTGAACAACTTTACATTACCAACTTTTTACCTGGAGCTTCAAACTTTGTGGGCATGATCAATACCCCAAATGAGGAAACTACACCAAGTGGTGCATCAAGGGGAGATGATTAGCTTGACTCAAACAAGATGAAGCCATTTCTGTTGTTTTCTAGGGTTCACCAAAGTTACATTGGCTAGTTTCTTCAAATGAGCCCAAATTTGGTGAAACACCCTATTTTCTTATAGCATTCAATCATGTTAAGTGTCATGGCAAGTGGAGATCGTTTGCTTGACCAAACACTGATCAAACACCTTCTGCTATTTTACCAAAACTACCATCTTGCTCACTTTTACCATTTACCTTGGCCTCAACTTTCTACCACACGTTCATCTAGTTACTATCTACCTCCAGTAACTCCCCCAAGTCCCCAGCTCCATGATTGAGGGGTAAAAACCATAGTTCACCCTGCTGGACAGCCATTTTCTACCAAGTCACCAGCTCCTCTTCTCTCTCACAGCATCTTCAGAGCATCCAAAGCCTCATCCGTAGTGCTTGCATCACCCTGGACCCCCCCGGACACGGTGGACGCGTCCAGAGGGCCAATGGCATGCCATGGCATGCGATAAGGGCGCTCCAGAGCGCGCTACAGTGCGCCACCGCACTGTAGCTTCGCCCAATCGCCTGCCTCCGACAGCCTCGAGCTCTCCCCTCGCGCCTCCCAACGCGCCTCGACGTCCGCAGCCTCCACCGGTGTTGTCCCCCTCCTCCTACGCCCTCCAGTGGCCGTCTCCACACGCGCGCCGGCCGCCCCGCAACGTCCACTCCTCGGCTTCACACGCGCGCGACGTCTGGAAGCCTCCCCGCTCCTCCCCTCTCCTCTAATGGGCGTAGGGCTCGTCCAGCAACGCCACAAACACACTCCCGTTGCCTCCCGTGCGCTGTAGCGTCGAGCAGAAGCTCGCCGGCGCACAGGTCCACGGGACCTCGCCGTTCCCCTATAAATAGGACCCCCCCGAGCCCTCCACTCAACACCAACGGCCTCTCCTCATCCCCAGCAACACTCCAGCACCACTTGTTCCTCCCCGAAGAGCTTCAGTGCTCGGGATCAACCGGAGCTCCGCCGCGTCGGGCAGCCGGCGATCTCGCAGTACGGGCCTCCTCCGCCCCTCCTTTTGCTCGATTTGGAACCACCATGCACCACTGATGCGTTCCCCTCCATTTTCCCCTTCTGCAGCTGCCGGAAACACGCTAGCCAGCAGCTTCCCGACGACCCTCCGCCGTCCCACCTCACCGCCGACGAACCCGACCTCCCCAGCGAGCCGCACCACTACCACTACCTCCGCAACTCGTCGCTGAACCCGTCCCTGCCCTCCGTTGGCTACGCCGTGGCCGGAATCGTCGCCGGTGAGCTCGCCGTCGCCGTGGCCGTGCGGTTGAAGATGACAGGCGGGCCCCGCCTGTCATCCTCACCACTCTCCCCCCCCCCCTCACAGCCGCTGACCGTCGGGCCCCGCCCGTCAGGTTTGAAAACTTGACGTGCGCGCGCTGGCGCCCGAGCGGCTGGGCTGGATGCCCTGGGCCATGCACTGTGGCCACTCTGGCCCAGTTGCACAGGGCTTTTTCTTCTTTTTCTTTTCTGTAAAACTTCAATTAATTTTACAGAAATGAATATTAGTCCAAATGAAATAATTCCAACTCGTAAAATCTTGTAATATTCCAACCTATTTAATGGTGTCACTTTCACACACATCCATGAAACTTCTCTGTTCTGTTCAAATTTAAATTCAAATTTGAGCAATAAAACTCCTGTTCTAAAATCCCTAGATTCCATTCTGTAACTCCAAACCTCCAACTAAGAATTTTCTCCATCTTAGTTTTCCTTCTAGTATTTAACAAAAATAAGTTGACATTTTTCTGAGCACTTTGATTTTTCTGTTTTCATTGTGGTCTTATTTTCCCATTGTTATTTTGCGACGATTAGATCCCGTAATTGATGAAGTTGTTGAAGAAGGAGAAGGAGAAGAATTTGAAGACTTTGAAGACCAAGCCAATCCAGGCAAGCAGCCCTTTGACCATGATGCACTTGTTCTTCGGGACCCGTTTGTTTCCGATGCATGATGATAGAGTTACGGTGGTGACCTAGATGAACCACCACATGATGCATGCTTGCTCTTGATCTTGCTACATGCTAGATGACATGCAAATAGTTAGTAGTGATGCTTAGTGATGCATGTGTGACATGAAACCTTTGTGGTTGAAATCTTGCATAAACCCCATCGGGTGCCCCTAATGCCCGAGGGTGATGTTGAGTTAGGTCATCACTTGAGGAAGAAGTGATGTGCCGGTAAAATCTTGTGCATGGTTGAAATGATGGATTAGATTTATGTGTGACTACCGTCCCAACCAAACATGTGCAACCACATTACCCCTTATGGGACGGGGCTTTATTGATTACTTAGGTCGATGCTAGCATGGTGCCCGCATTACTAGTGACGGGAAGACTTGAGGTCTTTCCCGGGACGGGGTCGTGCTTGGGTAGACGACCATGACTGTTTTCACAGGGCACCGGACACACCGTTGGTCCCTTCGGGTACGCATGACATTGAAATTAGGGCAAGTCCCGTGATCTATTGTTTGTACCCGAGGGCCGTGTACCAACGAGTGGACTCTATGTTAGTGTCGTCTAAGGAAAGATAATGACCGGGTGCTTCCCCCGAGTACTTGAGGTACTGCGGGATCGTGGATGACACGAAAGCTTCCCGGATCTTGTGGGTAAAGTGTGCAACCTCTGCAGAGTGTAAAACTATTCGAATAGTTGTGTCCACGGTCATGGACAGTTGGGTGGTGCTACTTAAACTATGTCCAGAATTTTACTTCATCGGTGAAAGTATGTGTGTGATGAGTCAAGGTGGTGACTTGACTCGATGAGTTGAATCATATTCATGTTGATATTGGTAACCTGTTTTCGGGGTTACGTGATCTCGTTGATTCATACACTTGATGATAGAATATTTATTCTAGCCCTTGCTAGATTGCTCATTATTGTTCAATTGCACTGTTACTTTGAACCACATCATGGGTTGCTTGCGAGTACATTCAAAGTACTCATTGCCTTGCCACTGGTTATTTAATTGACCAGGCATGGAGGAACAGGAATATGAAGAAGAGTTCTTTGGAGACGATCATGCGAACTAGGACGCTATCCTAGTCAGAATGCCTGTAGGGTTAAGGCAGATGGCATGGGTTCTACCTATCATCGAAGACTTCCGCTATTTGAGTTATTTGCTATTCAGCCCGTGAGGCTTTACCTATGTAAGATTTGGCCATAATGGCCTTAATTTGTGTAAGACGATATGTATGGATGTAAGACTCTTGTTATTCAGCTTCTGTGTGTTCAGTGAGCATTGATCTCTGGGATCACTGTACACATGCACTCGATGATCTCGGCTTCTAAGTCGGGGTCCTGGCACCAACAAGGTAAACTAAAGATGTAGAAGGATACACGCTGCAGGGACAGGCCCGTGCGACCTGGGAATGATGCAGCCCGAGGGGCGCTCCCAGATGAACAAAAAACCATAAAATGTCACCTCGCACAGTTGCTGAAGTAGTGTTGGCGTAGCTGAAGACGCTTGATGCAGACGTTGTTCCTCATGCGCCGCCTGGCTCCGGCACCCCGCGAGGCTTCGGGGCCTCCCAGATTGTCACATCCCTAGTTTAGCACTTGCATTAGGGCTAGCTAGAGTGTGCATCATGTTTTACTTATCAAAGAAATTTGAAATGGGAATGACAGAAACCCCAGCACCCCTCTTCTAACAACTAGGGTTTGTTAAAATATTTTCCAATGTACCCAAAATGCCCTTCAAAAATGTTCATCATTTCTGCCTTGGTCTTAAACCTCTGCCAAAAATGGTGCACAATTTTCTAGGACATCAAAGGCCTTTGGATTAAATCATATGGTATTTGTATTTGGGCATTTAAATACTTTAAAATATTTTAAATGCTCAAATAATCATGAACTATAATGTTCCCTACTGTTCATATTATATACAGTGGGCATGACAAGTTTCATGAGTTATAAAAATGACCTAGCATTTTTATTAATTAAACAAAGATGCAAAACAAATGAAACAGAAAAGAAAATAGGAAAAAGAAAAAAGGGAGAAAGCACTTACCTCGGGCCCAGCCCTGTAGCAGGCCGGCCCAGCCCACAGCCTCTTCTGTCGCCTTCCTCCTCGCGCCAGAAGGACGCGCGCGTGGCCGCCGCGCGATGGCACGCGTCCGGCCACCTCCACCCTGCCTGCGTGCATCCCGACGGCCTGGATGACTCCCCGCGACGCCACGCAGCTGCCCGACCCCTCTCGCACTCTCCCCCTCGTCCCCGTCGCCTCCCCTGGCCCTCTCTCCTGACATCACCGAGCCGCCCGTCGCCGCCGCTATCCGTTGCCGCAACTAGAGCTACCCCCTCGCCCCGTGAGTGTGTCAAGAAGGAGCGCTGCGTCGTCCTCTTCCTCCTCGCTGAGCCACGGATCGCCGGAAGCCCTGCAACGCCTCCACGCCGTCGTCCCCTTCCTCGGATCGCCGGAGCACCTCGCCGCGGTTTACGAAGCTACAGCGCGTCCCCGACCCCTCCGTCGAGCTCGTTAGCATCGCAGTGAGCTCCTACGCCGTTTCCCTCCTTCTTTTGCTTCGTTTGCGCCTTGTAGCCGCCGCTCCGTTGATCACCGAAACGCACCGCCGCCGTGCTCGCCGCCGGTGACGCTCCGGTGACCATTTGGTCACGGGCACCCGTCCATCACACCCGCCGCAGCACGTAGATGCGCTAGGTACTACGCCCGCATCGCCTAGGC
Organism: Secale cereale; assembly: GCA_902687465.1. Taxonomy (NCBI): domain Eukaryota; kingdom Viridiplantae; phylum Streptophyta; class Magnoliopsida; order Poales; family Poaceae; genus Secale; species Secale cereale. The sequence goes on from LR738714.1 coordinate 235,519,487, forward strand.
CACTGCAGCCGCGTCTCCACACACGCCCGACGCCGGTCGCCGCCGTCGAGCTTGTTGCCGTCATCTCCAGCCACCCCAGGTCCGGCGACCACCACCATTCGACGCGCAACGACAAGAGCTTCCCAACGCACCCAACCGCAGCTCGAGCCGTGCCCCATAGACGATTTCCGAAGCACGCCGCCGTGTTCTGCCTCGCCGGCGTCACGTCGCCGGCGGGTTTGACCTGTTTGACCAGGGGGTTGACCACCCCTGGGTCACTGACGTGTGGGCCACCCTTTTACTAATTAGTTAGTTTAATTAAGTTTCTCTTAATTTAATTAGTTAATTAATTTAGTCACTGACCCGTGGGCCCAGGCCCCACTGACAGCTAATTAGTTTTAGTTTAACTCTAATTAACTTTGTTAGTTAGCTGTGACACTGACATGCCGGACCCACATGTCATGTTTGACTTGGACTAGCTCGTGTTGACTGACTGACGTCAGCATGATGTCATGCTGACGCAGTAAAGGTTTTTCTGGGATTTTTAGATTTAAATTAATTCAGGAAATTCCAGAAAATACCCAAAACTTCTAAAAATCATATAAAATCAACCATAGCTCAGATGGAAAAGTTTTATATATGAAAAATGATCAGAAAAATCCAATCTTTCCAATGGCACTGGGTCCATGCATGTTTGAGCAAGTTAACCTTGCTGTATACTTTAAAACATGATAATGCACTTATTTAAATAATAGCTAAAATGCCAATTTGAATCTTTGGTTCAAATAAGCTCAAACCCTTCTGGTCTTAGTTGCATTAGCCAACACACATGCATCTTGCCATGTCATGAGCATGCATCATATTGTTGCATTTTTTTGTTAATGATTGTATCGTCGGTATTCTCTGTATTAGGTCCTGCTCCCGAGGATACTGCTGCGTATCCAGTTGAAGAGCAGTACCCGACAACTACTTTGTCACGCAAGCAATCATTGATCATTCCGATACAAACCCAATCTTCTCGCTCCTGCTCTCTTTTACTGCATTAAGGCAACAGCGTGTGAACTGCTACTTGTTGCGGTAGTTGAACCCTATCCCTTGCATGACCTGTCATTGCCACAATAAATAGTTGAAACCCACTAGCATGTGTAGGAGTTGATTGAGCCATGTGATGTGTGATCCACCATGCTATTTGTTTATGTTGCCTGCTATGCTTAGAGTTGTGTCTGGTCTGATTCATCTGGGTGATGGATCAGAGTGAAATGATCATACCGATAAAGAGAAGGAAGTGTGGAATACGCTTGGTAAAGGTATCGATGAAAGGCCATGTAGGAGTACATGGTAGGTTGTTTCATTGGAATCATCCATAGGACATGAGATCTGTATGTGTGGTTCAAGTTGCAGTTACTACCATGCATTGGGCCCGAAACCAATGGACCCTCTTGGCTTATTAATTACCCTCGATCTCTGTCCAGGAGTTGCAACTAGTTTCTGGTGTTTATAGTTTACTGGAGGTCGTGCACAGCGCTGACCCTCGGGGTGGGTGGTGATGTGACAGGTACGTGGCACGGTGTACCCGTTGCCCGTTTGGTGACTCGGGAACCCTGTACACATCGTTTGGGGCCGTGAGCGACACCCCGGCCGGATCTCCCCACGGATGGAACCCAAATAGGCGATAAACCTGGACGAGAGACTTGAGTAGTTAGTCAGGTCGTGGCCGACACCCTCGTTGGCTTCCGCTTGAAGGTTGCCGAGTACACGCCGAGTAAACGGTGATAAGTGATGAAAGCGTGTGTGAAGAGGTACACCCCTGCAGGGTTATCAAACTATTCGAATAGTCGTTGTTCGCGGTACGGACTACTTGGTTACTCTTACAGTTCATAGACAAGTTGATGGATACTACTAAAAGCCTCAAGATAAGTGTGAGTGCCGTGGATGGCCCTTCCGTAGGATGACGGAAGAGGATCCTCGGTAGTGTATTGATGTGGTGAGTAGAGGACTCGTGTTCGTAATAACATCTTGCAATCTGTTGAGAGTTGTAGTATAGGTTAGCCAAGAGTCAAAGCTGGCTTTCTGCTATGAACTCCACTACCCCCTTTGATAATGTTGCATGTATGATAGGTTCTGTGGTAAGACTTGCTGAGTACCTTTGTACTCATGTTTGCTTAATAACTGTTGCAGAGGAGAACCCTGCCCCTACTGATGGGTTCTACATAGACGTTGACGTCGACGAGTAGCTTGACACCCAGACGGTGATTTGGAGCTTGTGAAGGGCCTTGTAGATAGTCAGGCTACACCAAGCCTGTTTTATTTTCTAAGTTGTCTGTACTCAGACATGTAGCTTCCGCTTATGCTTGTATGACTGTATGACTTGAGTGTTGGGTCATGTGACCCCTACCTGTATGGATATGTTATGTATGGCTCTTGAAGCCTCTTAAATAAAGTACTTTGAGTCATAGAGTTCTGTTGTGATGCAATGTTGTATTTGCACATATTGAGCATACTGTGTGTATGGTTGAAATGCTTGGTATGTGTGGGATCCGACACCTAGTTGTTTTCCTTTGGTAGCCTACCTTACAAGGAAATGCCTCCTAGTGATTCCAATGAGCCTTGGTAGCTTACTACTGCTCGGAACACGTAGGCTGGCCGGCATGTGTCCTTCTTCGTTCCTGTGTCTGTCCCTTAGGGGAAATGTCACGCGTTGTTCCTTTAAGTCCATGTAGCTTGCTACGACTTGGGTTCATACGTTGATGACCGACACGTTTGTTGCTGGGTCATGGAGCCTGTCTCTGTAATCTAGTGCCACTTTTGGTTTATAACTAGCCATGTCGGCCCGGGTTCTCTGTCATATGGATGCTAGCGACACTGTCATATACGTGTGCCAAAATGCGCAAACGGTCCCGGGCCAGGTAAGGTGGAACCCGTGGGGTTACCGTGCGTGAGGCCGCAAAGTGATATGACGTGTTACAGCTAGATCGGTGTGACTTAGGATCGGGGTCCCGACAGCGTTGGCATCAGAGCTGGACTACCTGTAGGTTTCTCAAGCCAAACTGGTCGATGTTGAGTCTAGAAAAATTATTAGTTATATGTAGGGGAATTGATTGTGGAAGGGAACGTAAGGCTCTTTTTACTCCTTTACCTTATGCCCTTCTGATCTGAGTCAGTCTATTCTTTCTACGGGGATTTAGGACTAGGTCTCTTATCCTTACTAGGTTCACGTGTTACTAATCCGTAGACTCTTAGGATTGTTGGTTTCAAGCCTCAGTTCAGTTTCTATCCTTTTAGTATGATGATTGTTGGACCAGAACCTTGATATGGATTGTTGAGTGGCTATGCTATCATTTGTATGATGTCTGAAATCTTTGTTTGAGCATTTACAGTTGTTATGCTGCCCGATTTCTTCCAGAAACACTAATGCCTTTGCATTATTCCGTGTTTCAGATGTCTGGCCGCATCCCTCACCAAGTGGTTCGTTTGACGCGGTGCATTAATGTGCACGGTCACACGGCCATGCTAGTCCGTGTGCTGACTGAGACCGGTTATCGCTGGTATCCTGAGTACACCGTGGAGGAACAGTACCGGGATTTCAATCAGAGTCAGTATTTCTGCACAGTCCGGATATACCCCTCATATCCATTGGTCTTATGGACTCGGGATTACCATCGAGATGGCAGTACAGGATGCCGCCTATTCGATGATGACCATTCTACGGGCTAGGCATGCCATGTTGCTGAACACTGAGTTCTGTTACATGCCAGCCTCACATCCCAGAGAGGAAGGCTACTACACTGGTCTGTATACTAATGCTGCTCATGAAGAGCCACTGCTTCAGACTACTGTTCAGATGCTGGAGGATAGGGACCATGAGGTCCGTGCTCTCCGAATGGAGCTGTATAACACTCGAGCCGCCCACTGGACTACTTTGACACGGCTTGCACCTGCTGTGCACGCCGGATATCTGGACATGCAGGATTTGTACCCCGTGCGGACTCGTCTGCCTGATCGCATGGATTGGCATGACGTTGGGGGTATTACACCTCCACGTGGGCGTCGGTTACCACCAGCATCGGGACCGAGGCCACACCCATGTCCCTATGGTCCAGAGCCTTCGAGCGCTCGCGAGTTTCAAGATCCATCTGTTCCACTTCCAGGCTACGGTGGTAATCTTTACGAGGATTACTACGCGAATGTCTGAGCTAGGCCGTGGTTGTAGTAGTATTGTAGTAGTTGTATTTCCACATTCCTGCGCGTCTTGTGGAATATGACTTAGTGTGTACTGAGTTCCGGAGGTGTAGTTAAATAATGTATAGGAGCTTGGAATGCCTTTGATGGGATGTATCGTCTTTCACCGCAGTTGTACTTTAGCTTTGGCTTGTACTAAACTATGTATGGTGTGTATGACCACTGGTGTATATATAGCAGTTTCTATATTACCATGTCGTGCGGATGAACATCTCTGCATTCCGTGTCATCCATTACATTCTGCACTTCTATGTCAATTTTTTTGCCATCCTTGTCTAAACCGTTGTTTTGTTTTCCTAGGATGGTCAATACTCGCAACACTCCTGCTGCTCAGGAGCAGGGTGAGGCTAGTGGGGCTAGAGATGGGAATCTGCCCCAGCCACCCTCCTTGGCGGAAGTTATGCTCGAGGCAGAACGGAACAAGAGAGAGACCAACCGTCTGCTGGAACACATAGAGCAGAACACTGGGTTCCGTCAGAGGAATGACGTGGTGTCAATCAATGACTTTATCAAGATGTGTCCACCGAAGTTCCATCACTCCACTGAACCTCTGGATGCGGATGATTGGCTACGTAGTATCACCCACAAGCTACACTCTGCCCGTGTGGCCGAAGCTGACAAGGTTACCTACACTTCCTATCATCTAGAGGGCCCTGCCAGTCTTTGGTGGGAAAACTTTGAAGCTGTGCGTCCCGCTGGCCAAATCACTACTTGGGTTGAGTTCAGTGAGGCATTCCGTGAACACCACATTCCGGAAGGTCTCATGGATCGCAAGCGGGAGGAATTCTGCAATTTCACCCAGGGTCGGTTAACTGTGGATGGTTATAGCCGCGAGTTTGGCAACTTGTCACGCTATGCACCTGAAGAAGTTTCCACCGATGCCAAGAAACAGGCGAGGTTCCGCAAGGGACTCAGCCCTGAACTCCGCCGAGATCTACGTCTGCATGAGTGCACTTCCTTCCAGAAGTTGGTAAACAAGGCTATCAGTGCTGAAACAGGCCAGACCGACTTCGAGGCCACCCGCAAGCATACTCAAGACTTTGGTTCCTCATCCGGCTCTGGCTCTCACAAGCGCCGTGTGTGGGTTCCTAACACTACTCTGCCACCCAAGTACACACCGAGGCCATCCTATGAGGCGCCTCGCCCAACTCAACAGTTTGCACCTGCTAAGACCTATGGAGGACCACCTTCCAACTTTGCTCCACGCACCACCATTGTGACATGCTTCTAGTGGGGAGAACCAGGGCACTACATGCGTGATTGTCCCCAGAACCAACCAGGAAAACCCATTGGCCGTGGTAAGCCAACCGGCAAGGTGAATTATGTCAAGCCAATCCCCACTGCACGTGGTCATGTCAACTATGTTTTTGCTGAGGAAGCTTATGAGGATCCTAACGTCGTCCTTGGTACGCTTCTCGTTAACTGCCATCCGACATCTATTCTTTTCGATACTGGAGCATCCCATTCGTTCATATCTGAGAGCTATGCTCGATTGCACAACATGACTTTTTGTGACATGCCTACTTCCATGGTTATTCAAACTCCTGGCTCAAAGTGGCAAACCTCTAGGGTAAGCCATGGAAATGAAATCCTTGTCGATAGACTTGTTTTCCTAGCATCTCTAATCGCTCTCAAGTCCTCGGACATAAACATCATCTTGGGTATGGATTGGATGACAACTCATTACGCCAAGATTGATTGCTATACTAGGACCGTTCAACTTACACACCCATCCGGCAAGATAGTCAATGTCTTGGCCCGAATGGCTGAACGTCAGCTCTACTCTCTTAATGCCAGCCCTCTACCAGAACTCGAAGATATTCCGGTAGTCCGTGACTTTCCGGATGTTTTCCCAGAAGAACTGCCAGGAGTTCCACCTGACAGAGATGTCGAGTTCGCCCAGGAACTGTCCCAATCTCTAGGAGACCTTATAAGATGGCACCACTAGAATTAGCTGAGCTAAAGAAACAACTCGATGAGTCCTTGCAGAAAGGTTTCATCCGTCCTAGTTCTTCGCCTTGGGCTTGCCCCGTCCTCTTCGTCAAGAAGAAGGATGGAACGGAGCGGATGGTTGTAGATTACCGACCTGTTAATCTAGTCACCATAAAGAACAAGTATCCGCTTCCCAGGATCAACGACCTGTATGATCAGCTCGCTGGATCCTCAGTCTTCTCTAAGATGGATTTGAGGTTGGGTTACCATCAAATCAAAATCAAGAACGGGGACATTCCTAAAACGGCTTTTGTTACTCGTTATGGCCAATATGAGTACACCGTCATGTCTTTCGGATTAACCAATGCCCCAGCTACCTTTTCTCGGTTAATGAATTCTATATTCATGGAGTACCTGGATAAATTCGTCGTGGTATACCTCGATGACATACTCATCTATTCCAAGAACAAGGAAGATCATGCCGAGCATTTAAGGCTGGTATTGACGAAACTTCGAGAGCACCGCCTTTATGCCAAGTTCTCCAAATGTGAATTTTGGTTGCCGGAAGTAACCTATCTAGGTCACGTGATTTCTGGCAAGGGTATTGCTGTCAATCCCGAGCGAGTTCAAGCCGTCCTTAATTGGACTCCCCCTGAATCGGTCAAGCAAGTTAGGAGTTTTCTTGGCTTAGCGAGCTATTGCCGACGCTTCGTCGAGAATTTCTCCAAAGTTGCTAAACCTCTAACTGAACTCCTCAAGAAAGATAAAAAGTTTGAGTGGACCCCACAGTGCGAGTCCAGTTTTCAGGAACTGAAAAGACGCCTGACATCTGCACCTGTACTGGTACCACCAGATTTTTCCAAGGATTTCATAATCTATTGCGACGCCTCGCGACAAGGACTAGGTTGCATACTCACGCAAGATTGTCAAGTGATTGCATACGCATCACAACAGTTGCGTCCACATGAGGATAACTATCCTACACATGATCTAGAGCTTGCAGCTGTAGTCCATGCACTCAAAACATGGCGACGTTACCTCCTTGGTAATCGTTGTGAAATCTTCACTGATCATCAAAGTTTGAAGTATATCTTCACCCAACCGGATTTGAATCTCAGGCAAAGACGTTGGGTTGAGTTGCTCACAGACTACGATTTAGGAATCACTTATACCCCTGGAAAGGCCAATGTCATGGCTGATGCATTAAGTCGTAAGTCTTATTGTAACAACTTAATGCTACAACAAGGTCAACCACTTCTCCACGAGGAATTTCGTAAGCTTAACCTTCACATTGTTCCTCGAGGATTCCTTTCCACCTTGGTGGCGAAACCTACCCTTACGGATCAGGTCATCAAAGCACAGAAAGTTGATCCCGGAATTTCCCGTATTAAGAGGAACATCAAGAAAGGAGTCGCGGGATGTTTCTCAATTGATGACCAAGGAGTTGTATTCTATAGCAACCGTTTAGTGGTTCCTAAAGTACGAAACCTAAGACGTTTGATCCTTAAGGAGGCTCATGAATCTCCTCTCACGATTCATCCCGGTAGTACCAAAATGTATCAGGATCTACGTCAAAGATTCTGGTGGACTAGGATGAAGAGAGAAATCGCTCAATTCATTGCTAACTGCGACGTTTGTCGTCGAGTCAAAGCAGAGCATCAACGGCCTGCTGGCACCCTTCAACCTTTAGCTATTCCTGAATGGAAATGGGACAAAGTTGGTATGGACTTCATTACCGGATTTCCCAGGACCAGGAAAGGGAATAATGCTATCTTCGTCGTTATCGACCGCCTCTCTAAAGTAGCTCATTTCCTCCCTGTTCGAGAAAGTATTACCGCTAGCCAGCTAGCAGACTTGTATGTCTCTCGGATAGTATCACTTCATGGTGTGCCGTTGGAGATTAACTCAGACCGTGGAAGTCTTTTCACTTCCCGATTTTGGGAAAGTTTCCAGAATGCTATGGGAACTCATCTCTCTTTCAGTACTGCCTTCCATCCGCAGTCAAGTGGTCAAGTGGAACGAGTCAATCAAATTCTGGAAGACATGCTTCGAGCCTCTGTCATTTCTTTCGGCATGGAATGGGAAAAGTGTCTTCCATTTGCCGAATTTGCGTATAACAATAGTTATCAAGCCAGCTTGGGCAAAGCTCCCTTCGAAGTTCTATATGGACGAAGGTGTCGAACACCTCTTAACTGGTCAGAAACCGGGGAAAGACAATTCTTTGGCCCGGATATGATCTAGGAAGCAGAAGAGCAAGTTCGCATCGTTCGTGAGAGATTGAAAACAGCCCAGTCTCGCCAGAAGAGCCAATATGATAGTCATCATAAGGCTGTGACTTTTGAAGTCGGCGATAAGGCTTACCTTCGGGTTACTCCTCTTAAGGGAACCCATCGTTTCGGTATCAAAGGCAAATTGGCCCCTCGTTACATCGGTCCTTTTCGCATTCTTGCCAAACGAGGAGAAGTTGCCTACCAATTGGAACTACCTCCGCACCTCTCCAGAGTTCATGATGTCTTCCACGTTTCTCAACTCAGGCGTTGCTTCTCGGATTCTATCCGTGGAGTGGACCACGAAACGCTTGATCTCCAGGACAATCTCACATATCGAGAATACCCCGTTCGTATTCTTGATCAAACTGAGCGCACCACTCGACGCCACAATATCAAGTTTCTCAAGGTTCAATGGTCACATCATTCCGAGAGTGAAGCTACTTGGGAAAGGGAGGATCGTCTTCGACTTGAGTACCCCACCCTCTTTCCGGAGGAACCCGAATCTCGGGACGCGATTCTTTTAAGTGGGGGTGAGTTGTCACATCCCTAGTTTAGCACTTGCATTAGGGCTAGCTAGAGTGTGCATCATGTTTTACTTATCAAAGAAATTTGAAATGGGAATGACAGAAACCCCAGCACCCCTCTTCTAACAACTAGGGTTTGTTAAAATATTTTCCAATGTACCCAAAATGCCCTTCAAAAATGTTCATCATTTCTGCCTTGGTCTTAAACCTCTGCCAAAAATGGTCCACAATTTTCTAGGACATCAAAGGCCTTTGGGTTAAATCGTATGGTATTTGTATTTGGGCATTTAAATACTTTAAAATATTTTAAATGCTCAAATAATCATGAACTATAATGTTCCCTACTGTTCATATTATATACAGTGGGCATGACAAGTTTCATGAGTTATAAAAATGTCCTAGCATTTTTATTAATTAAACAAAGATGCAAAACAAATGAAACAGAAAAGAAAATAGGAAAAAGAAAAAGGGATAAAGCACTTACCTCGGGCCCAGCCCTGTAGCAGGCCGGCCCAGCCCACAGCCTCTTCTGTCGCCTTCCTCCTCGCGCCAGAAGGACGCGCGCGTGGCCGCCACGCGCCGGCACGCGTCCGGCCACCTCCACCCTGCGTGCCTGCATCCTGACGGCCTGGACGACTCCCCGCGATGCCACGCAGCTGACCGACCCCTCTCGCACTCTCCCCCTCGTCCCCGTCGCCTACCCTGGCCCTCTCTCCTCGCATCACCGAGCCGCCCGTCGCCGCCGCTCGCCATTGCCGCACCTAGAGCTACCCCCTCGCCCCGTGAGTGTGTCCAGAAGGAGCGTTGCGTCGTCCTCTTCCTCCTCGCTGATCCACGGATCACCGGAAGCCCTGCAACGCCTCCACGCCGTCGTCCCCTTCCTCGGATCGCCGGAGCACCTCGCCGCCGTTTACGAAGCTACAGCGCGTCCCCGACCCCTCCGTCGAGCTCGTTGGCATCGCAGTGAGCTCCTACGCCGTTTCCCTCCTTCTTTTGCTTCGTTTGCGCCTTGTAGCCGCCGCTCCGTTGATCACAGAAACGCACCGCCGCCGTGCTCACCGCCGGTGACGCTCCGGTGATCATTTGGTCACGGGCACCCGTCCATCACACCCGCCGCAGCACGTAGATGCGCTAGGTACTACGCCCGCATCGCCTAGGCCACTACAGCCGCGTCTCCACACACACCCGACGCCGGTCGCCGCCGTCGAGCTTGTTGCCGTCATCTCCGGCCACCCCAGGTCCGGCGACCACCACCATCGACGCGCAACGACAAGAGCTTCCCAACGCACCCAACCGCAGCTCGAGTCGTGCCCCATAGACGATTTCCGAAGCACGCCGCCGTGTTCTGCCTCGCCGGCGTCACGTCGCCAGCGGGTTTGACCTGTTTGACCAGGGGGTTGACCACCCCTGGGTCACTGACGTGTGAGCCACCCTTTTACTAATTAGTTAGTTTAATTAAGTTTTTGTTAATTTAATTAGTTAATTAATTTAGTCACTGACCCATGGGCCCAGGCCCCACTGACAGCTAATTAGTTTCAGTTTAACTCTAATTAACTTTGTTAGTTAGCTGTGACACTGACATGCTGGACCCACATGTCATGTTTGACTTGGACTAGCTCCTGTTGACTGACGGACGTCAGCATGATGTCATGCTGACGCAGTAAAGGTTTTTCTGGGATTTTTAGATTTTAAATTAATTCAGGAAATTCCAGAAAATACCCAAAACTTCTAAAAATCATATAAAATCAAGCATAGCTCAGATGGAAAAGTTTTATATATGAAAAATGATCAGAAAAATCCAATCTTTCCAATGGAACTGGTTTCATGCATGTTTGAGCAAGTTAACCTTGCTGTATACTTTCAAACATGATAATGCACTTATTTAAATAATAGCTAAAATGCCAATTTGAATCTTTGGTTCAAATAAGCTCAAACCCTTCTGGTCTTAGTTGCATTAGCCAACACACATGCATCTTGCCATGTCATGAGCATGCATCATATTGTTGCATTTGTTTGTTAATGATTGTATCGTCGGTATTCTCTGTATTAGGTCCTGCTCCGGAGGATACTGCTACGTATCCAGTTGAAGAGCAGTACCCGACAACTACTTTGTCAGGAAAGCAATCATTGATCATTCCGATACAAACCCAGTCTTCTCGCTCCTGCTCTCTTTTACTGCATTAAGGCAACAGCGTGTGAACTGCTACTTGCTGCGGTAGTTGAACCCTATCCCTTGCATGACCTGTCATTGCCACAGTAAATAGTTGAAACCCACTAGCATGTGTAGGAGTTGATTGAGCCATGTGATGTGTGATCCACCATGCTGTTTGTTTATGTTGCCTGCTATGCTTAGAGTTGTGTCTGGTCTGATTCATCTGGGTGATGGATCAGAGTGAAATGATCATACCGATAAAGAGAAGGAAGTGTGGAATACGCTTGGGAAAGGTATCGATGAAAGGCCATGTAGGAGTACATGGTGGGTTGTTTCATTGGAATCGTCCATAGGACCTGAGATCTGTATGTGTGGTTCAAGTTGTAGTTACTACCATGCATTGGGCCCGAAACCAATGGACCCTCTCGGCTTATTAATTACCCTCGATCTCTGTCCAGGAGTTGCAACTAGTTTCTGGTGTTTATAGTTTACTGGAGGTCGTGCACAACGCTGACCCTCGAGGTGGGTTGTGATGCGACAGGTACGTGGCACGGTGTACCGATTGCCCGTTTGGTGACTCGGGAACCCTGTACACATCGTTTGGGGCCGTGAGCGACACCCCGGCCGGATCTCCCCACGGATGGAACCCAAATAGGCGATAAACCTGGACGAGAGACTTGAGTAGTTAGTCAGGTCGTGGCCGACACCCTCGCTGGGCTTCCGCTTGAAGGTTGCCGAGTACACGCCGAGTAAACGGCGATAAGTGGTGAAAGCGTGTGTGAAGAGGTACACCCCTGCAGGGTTATCAAACTATTCGAATAGCCGTTGTTCGCGGTACGGACTACTTGGTTACAATTACAGTTCATGGACAAGTTGATGGATACTACTAAAAGCCTCAAGATAAGTGTGAGTGCCGTGGATGGCCCTTCCGTAGGATGACGGAAGAGGATCCTCGGTAGTGTATTGATGTGGTGAGTAGAGGACTCGTGTTCGTAATAACATCTTGCAATCTGTTGAGAGTTGTAGTATAGGTTAGCCAAGAGTCAAAGCTGGCTTTCTGCTATGAACTCCACTACCCCCTTTGATAATGTTGCATGTATGATAGGTTCTGTGGTAAGACTTGCTGAGTACCTTTGTACTCATGTTTGCTTAATAACTGTTGCAGAGGAGAACCCTGCCCCTGCTGATGGGTTCTACATAGACGTTGACGTCGACGAGTAGCTTGACACCCAGACGGTGATCTGGAGCTTGTGAAGGGCCTTGTAGATAGTCAGGCTACACCAAGCCTGTTTTATTTTCTAAGTTGTCTGTACTCACACATGTAGCTTCCGCTTGTGCTTGTATGACTGTATGACTTGAGGTTGGGTCATGTGACCCCTACCTGTATGGATATGTTATGTATGGCTCTTGAAGCCTCTTAAATAAAGTACTTTGAGTCATAGAGTTCTGTTGTGATGCGATGTTGTATTTGCACATATTGAGCATATCGTGTGTATGGTTGAAATGCTTGGTATGTGTGGGATCCGACACCTAGTTGTTTTCCTTTGGTAGCCTACCTTACAGGGAAATGCCTCCTAGTGATTCCAGTGAGCCTTGGTAGCTTGCTACTGCTCGGAACACGTAGGCTGGCCGGCATGTGTCCTTCTTCGTTCCTGTGTCTGTCCCTTAGGGGAAATGTCACGCGTTGTTCCTTTAAGTCCATGTAGCTTGCTACGACTTGGGTTCATACGTTGATGACCGACACATTCGTTGCTGGGTCATGGATGCCTGTCTCTGTAATCTAGTGCCACTTTTGGTTTATAACTAGCCATGTCGGCTCGGGTTCTCTGTCATATGGATGCTAGCGACACTGTCATATACGTGTGCCAAAATGCGCAAACGGTCCCGGGCCAGGTAAGGTGGCACCCGTGGGGTTACCGTGCGTGAGGCCGCAAAGTGATATGACGTGTTACAGCTAGATCGGTGTGACTTAGGATCGGGGTCCCGACACAGATCTTGCCAAGAACTGAGTCCAACTACGCCTGGATCTCCTCATGCCTGGCCTCGCGAGTCGCCAGGACCTCCCGCATATGGCGCTGGTGCAGGGTCGCTTGGTTCGGCAGGCCGAATGGCATGCGAAAATAGCTGTGAGGGGACCCTCGCACCGGCCCACCTGGGAAGGCCAGTAGAGCTCCTGAGATGCGATCCTGTTGAGAGCGGGGACGTTGACACAGACACGCAGCCCGTCGCCTGAGCTTGGGGCGACAGCTGCACTCCGAGGCGTCGGGTGGCGCTCGCCCCGCATTGCCCTTGGCACCTGTAGGTCTTCAATGGTCTGGCTGATGAACTCCTGATCGATTGGTGCCTCACGCCTTGAGGCCTCCGGAGGGAAGCGTGCGGTGAAGCACTCCTCCACATGGTGCCCGAGCGCCTCCCTCGTGACATTGGCTAAGTCAGAGGCCCTCCAGAGGAGAGCCCCCAAGCACAGCCTAAGGGGGGCGCCGGATGCGCCTTCCTATGCGAGGAAGGGAGGTTGCCCCTCCCTAGGTGTAGGCACTGAGGTGCTGCCACCAGGTACTGCAATCTCATGCGACTCTACGGCGAGCTGCTGCTTCTTCTTCTTGGGAACGACCTTAGGAGGGTAGATGATGCTGTCATTGTCTGGATCCTCTACTGCTGTCGCCTGGTAAGCGCGCTCGAGTGAGCACACTGCGTCCTTCTCTTCACAAGCGATGGGGATGACGCCACCGCTCCCCGGCATCTTCAGGACATTGTAGACATGGTGAGTCACCGCCATGAACTTGGCCAGGGCTGGGTATCCGAGGATGGCGTTGTAAGGAGGATGGATGTGGGCCACATCGAAGTCGATGAGCTCAGTGTGGTAGTTGTCACGCTTGCCGAAGGTGACTGGCAGGCGGACCTGTCCCACGGGGTGGTGGAGCCGTTAGTCACTCTAGAGAAGGGCTCGGTAGGCAGTAACTGATCATAGGGTACTTGGAGGCTGTCGAATGTCTTGACGGATAGGACATTGAGCCCTGCACCACCGTCGATGAGAGTCTTGGTAACTTGGACGTTGCTGATGACGGGCGAACAAAGCATCGGGAGGGCGCCGGCCGTAGCCGCGCACTTGAGCTGGTCTGCTGAACTGAAGGTGATGGGGCATCTGGACCACCTGAGTGGGCGAGTAGCCTCGAGCTTGGGGAGAGCCGCGTTTACTTCCCAGGCGAACTGCTTGAAGAGGCGCTGAGAAGTTGGGGCCTGTGCCCCACCCAAGATGCAGGCGATGGCGCGAGGCTCCTGGAAGCCCCCAGCCCCTTGTCCTGGTCGTCGTTCCTCCTTGGTGGCGGCAGAGGTGGAAGGCCAGCCTTTCCCTGAGGGCGGTCCTCACGAGGCTGGTCCCTCCAGGCGCCCTCATGGGGCTAGTCCCTCCATGCATCCTCAGGAGGCTGATCACGCCAATGGTCCTCCCGAGGTTGGTAACACCACTCCTGGCGGGGGCCGCGGTCATCCCAGCGTCCCCCGGTCCGACTTCCCCCACGGTCGTAGCCACGGTTGCTACGCTTGGGGCGTTGGCCGATGCGTCCTTCATGGAGGGCCCTGAGCTCTTAGCAGTCGTGAGTGTTGTCACTGTGCATGTTCTGGAAGGCGCAAAATGCCCGACTGTTCTTGGATGACTCTAGGTAGTGGCGGCCGCGTTTCATTTCTAGTTCATCTGCGAGTACTGCCGCTCCTTTGCCCTTTACGTCGTTGCTTTTGGCCTTCTTGTCTTCAGTTTCAGCAGCGGGGAGCTCGACGAGGGAGAGGCGCCCCTCCTCAGCTTTGGCGCACTTGGTCGCGAGGTTGAACAGCTCCAGGGACGTGCACATACCTTCATGGATGGCAAGCTCCTCCTTCATCTTGACATCACGGACACCATCTGAGAACACTGAAATGATGGCCTCGTCCGTGACCTTGGGGATCTTGATGCAGACGTTGTTGAAGCGTTGGATGAACTTTTGTAGGGTTTCTCCTGGTTGTTGCTTGATAAGCCGCAGGTCACCCGTAGCCGGGGATCGGTCTCGGGTGCCCTAGAAGTTGGCGATGAACCGCTCGCGCATCTCGCTCCAGGTGGAGATCGATCCCGCAGGCAGGTTCAGGAGCCACGAGCGCGCGCCATCTTTGAGGGCCATGGGGAACCAGTTCGCCATGATCTTCTCATTGCCGCTGGATGCTTCGATGCTCAGCTCGTAGAGCTGCAGGAGTTCCGCGGGGTCGGGGGTGTCGTCATAGCGAGGAGGCAGGTCGGGCTTGAACTTCCGAGGCAAGTTGACATTGCGCAGCTCGGGGGCGAGGGCCTTGCAGCCTGCACAAACAAGTCTTCATCTTTATTTTTATGCTCTTCCGGTTTAGCAGCCATCTTATTAATCAAGGTGGACTGTTTATCCGAAATTTGGGCAATTCAGTTCTCAAGATGAGCAAACTGAGATTTCAAGCCATAAAATTCCTTAGACATATCATTAAGGTCCTTATTCATATACTCCGTAAACGTTTTCTGCTCTTTAAGCTCACTTCTAAAGAAGTCATTATGCTCAAATTGTATAGTCATAAAATGTCTAACATTGTTTTCAATTTCCTCGAGCCTCTTGTGGTGAGGGTCAATACTAGTAGGGAGAGCCATAGTGACAAGCAAGCAAGCAATCCGACACACACAAGCAAACAAGAGGCAAGCGAAAAACACACGGCGGAAGAAGGGCAAATAAAATGGCAAGGGTGATGTTGGGGAGAGGAAAACGAGAGGCAAATAAATGTAATGCGAAGGATAAGGGTTTGTGATAGGTACTTGGCATATGACTTTTGCGTAAGCCTCCCCGGCAACGGCGCCAGGAATTCTTCTTGCTACCTCTTGAGCTTGCGTTGTATTCCGTCGAAGAGGAAAGGGAGATGCAGCACAGTAGCGTAAGTATTTCCCTCAGTTTTTGAGAACCAAGATATCAATCCAGTAGGAGACCACGCACGAGTCCCTTGCACCTCCACAAACAAATAAGAACTTCGCAGCCAACGCGATAAGGGGTTGTCAATCCCTTTACGGTCACTTACGAGAGTGAGATATGATAGAGATGATAATTATAATTTTGGTATTTTTAGTTTAATAAAACAGCAAATAAAAGCGGTAAAAGTAAAGTAGATGTAGATTGATATGTTGAGAATAGACCCGGGGGGCATAGTTTTCTCTAGTGGCTTCTCTCATGATAGCGGTATTCTACGGCGGGTAAACAAATTACTGTTGAGCAATTGATAGAAAAACGAATAATTATGAGACTATCTAGGCATGATCATTGTATATAGACATCATGTCCAAAACAAGTAGACCGACTCCTGCCTGCATCAACTACTATTACTCCAAACATCGACCGCTATCTAGCATGCATCTAGTGTATTGAGTTCATACGAACAGAGTAACGCCTTAAGCAAGATGAGATGATGTAGAGGGATAAACTCAAGCAATATGATGTAAACCCCATCTTTTTATCCTCAATGGCAACAATACAATACGTGCCTTTCTTCCCCTACTGTCACTGGGAAAGGACATCGCAATATTGAACCCAAAGCCAAGCACTTCTCCCATTGCAAGAACTATAGATCTAGTAGGCCAAACCAAACCAATAATTTGAAGAGACTTGCAAGGATATTATGAGCACACATAAAAAGTTCAGAGAAGAACCAAATATCTTTCATAGATAACCTTGATCATAAACTCACAATTCATCGGATCTCGACAAACACACCGCAAAAAGAGATTACATCGAATAAATCTCCTCGAAGGCCGAGGAGAACTTTGTATTGAGATCCAGAGAGAGAGAAGAAGCCATCTAGATACTAGCTATGGACCCGAAGGTCTGTGGTAAACTACTCACAACTCATGGTGAGGGTGATGATGATGATGATGAAGGCCTCCGTGATGGATCACCCTCTCGGAACAAGCTCCAAGATGGGATCTCCACGGCAACAAAAGCTACGGCGGTAGAATTAGGGTTTTCTGTCTACGTATGGAGTTTCTGGGGTACGTAGGTATATATAGGAAGAAGGAGGGCACCGAGGGCCGTGTGGGCCAGCCTCGAGGCAGGGGGGCGCGCCCTGGGAAGGGGACGCGCCCCCCGCCCTCGAGGGCAGGCCCTCTGCCCCCTGACTTGGTCCTGACGTTTCCCGAGAGTGATTTCCTCCAAAAATATGTCTCGCGAAGGTTTCATTCTGTTTGGACTCCGTTTGATATTCCTTTTCTGCAAAACCCTGAAATAGGCAAAAAAAACAGCAATTTGGACTGGGCCTTTGGGTTAGTAGGTTAGTACCAAAAATGATACAGAAGTGTAAGATAAAGCCAATTAAACATCCAAGACTTCATAAATAATATCATGGAACAATAAAAAAATTATAGATACGTTGGAGATGTATTAGGCGCGCGGTCTCGACGCGGCGGTGGGGGGAGTACTGGCGCTCCTCCACGGGGTCGTTGGATTTCTTGGCAGCTTCCTTCTTCGTGCACGGGTGCCACGCGTAGCTGATCGCGGCGCAGGGCCACGTGCCTTTGTTCTTGGACGACACCTTGGCGTGGAGGTAGTAGAGGAGCGTCATAGGCCATGTCGTCCGCACGGGGAGGCGGACGAGGTAGTGAGAGGGACGGCGCTGGAGAGCCCCCAGCGACGCTGACGAGCTCAGCGATGCGTTCGAGCCATTCTTCATAGAAGTCGTCGACGGGGCAGTAGCGCAGGAGCTCGCTTGCCATGAGCAGTGCAGCCTGTGCGTCCACGGGTCCGGGACGAGCATGGGATGACGAGACCACTGGAGTCAGTGAAGGGATCACGATACGTCTATCTCGCCGCACGGAGGGGTGCAGGGACGGGGCCTGCTGTTCATGCTGCGCCGGGCCGGTGGAAGTGTTGGCAGTAGGCGAGGGAGAACGGCAGGGTGGTCTGCCAGCGGGAGCTGTCTGAGCGACGCGGGCGGCAAGGGCAGCCCGCCGCTCAGCACGGGCTCTGCAAACATCGACCATGGAACCGGTGGGACGATGGAGCACGGATCGACGGAAGGGAAGTTTCGGCACACCCCTACCTGGCAGGCCAAATGTCGGATCTTGTGTTCCGGCAAAACCCTTGTGGTTCAAACACTGGGGTGCGCACAAAGATATCTCCTTCCTCCCTAGCTCTCCTACTTGTCGGTCCCTAGGCCTAGCTCATCACATCCGAAGAACAAGGGACACAAGGTTTATACTGGTTTGGGCCACATTGTGGTGTAATACCCTAATCCAGTGTGGTGTGGTGGATTGCCTTGTAGGCCGAGGAAGAACTAGTACATGGCCTAAACTTCTTCCTGAGGAGAGGTATTCTTTTGCTCGAGTGAGCTTGTGAGTGTGTGGCCTTCTAGCTGATCAACTCTAGATGAGGTCCATGGTGGTGGCTAGTCCTATTTATATTGGCCCGGGTCCTCTTCCCAAATATTGAGCGGGAAGGTATCCCACAACTGCCAAATTTGAAGGGGGACAGCTAGTACATGCTATCCTAACAAAAGGTTCTCTTCGCCTACCAAAGGCTCTGGTGGTGACGCCGCCATGGGCTCCGCGATGACCTCCGCTCTGCT
Organism: Secale cereale; assembly: GCA_902687465.1. NCBI lineage: Eukaryota > Viridiplantae > Streptophyta > Magnoliopsida > Poales > Poaceae > Secale > Secale cereale. Next base: position 235,538,173 of record LR738714.1, read on the forward strand.
GTCCTGCTGGTCTTGGTCTTGTTGCACCGTATGCAAACCTTTGCCTAACGCCTCGGGACTCCTCACCTGCACCTGCTCCTTTAGCACCAAATAGGAAACTGGCGCTATGCGCCCGCTGGCACCCGTCTAGCCTTGGTCATCACTGCTCATGTCACGAGGACCTCGCGAGGTGCCCCTTGCCTTGATATCTCTGCTACTCAGGAGCCAGCCTAGTGAGATCGCCCCAGGGGAGGTATTGCATCGTCCGCCTCGCGAGGCTCGGCCCCTCACGAGGGTCTTGAGCAGTTGCTGAAGAGGTTGGGCCATACCAAGCCGCCTGATGAGCCACGCCCTCGACCGTAGGCAGGCAAGTCTGGGTACCCCCATTCCCAGAACGCCTACAGATGTATATCGCAGCCACTGGACAAGTCGTCAGCACAATACTCACGGTCAAGCGGGAAGAAGAAGGCAAAGCCTATCGGATCTCGGGTTCCGGCAAAACCCTTGTGGTTAGAACTCTGGGGTGCGCATGAAGATCTCTACTTCTGCCCTAGCTCGTTTACTCGTCGATCCCTAGGCCTAGCTTATCAACCGAAGAACAAGGGACACAAGGTTAATACTGTTTCGGGCCACCGTTGTGGTGTAATACCCTAATCCAGTGTGGTGTGGTGGACTACCTTGTAGGCTGAGGAAGAACTAGTACATGGGGAGAACAGCCTCCTGAGGAGAGGTATTCTTGTGCTTGAGTGAGCTTGTGGGTGTCTGGGCGGTCTCAATGATACCATCCCTTTCTATGGTGGTGGCTAGTCCTATTTATAGAGGCCCGGGTCCTCTTCCCAAATATTGAGCAGGAAGGGATCCCACAACGGCCAAATTTGAAGGGGGACAACTAGTACAAGCTATCCTGACAAAAGGTGGTCTTCGCCGGCTCTGGTGGTGACGCTGTCGTGGGCTCTGCAATGACCTCCGCTCTACCGTCCTGCTGGTCTTGGTCTTGTTGCACCGATATGGAAAACTTTGCCTGACGCCTCGGGACTCCTTGCATGTTCCTGCTCCTTTAGCACCAAATAGGAAACTGGCATCCTACGCCCGCTGGCGCCCGCCAGGCCTTGGTCGTCACTGCTCACGTCACGAGGGCCTCGCGAGGTGCCCCTTGCCTTGATATATCCGCTTCTCAGGAGCCAGCCTAGTGAGGCCACCCCAGGGGAGGTCTTGCATCGTCCGCCTCGCGAGGCTTGGCCTCTCGCGAGGGTCTTGAGTGGTTGCTAAAGAGGTTGGGCCATACCAGGCCACCTGATGAGCCATGCCCTGGACCCCAGGCAGGCAAGTCTGGGTACCCCCATTCCCAGAATGCCGATAGTAGCCCCCGGGCCCAAGGTGCACTAGGGCTTGGCTTCACGGCGAAGCCAAGGGTCAAGTGCGGAGTGCCACGGGCCCCCAAAGCCTGCGTCCTTGATAGACGCGTGCTGATTGATGGGACGTGGGCGTCTCCACTTCCCCATGCAGCCTCGGCCACTGCGCGACTCGACAAGTCCCTGCATGCACAAGAGACCATCATAACCTATGATTATGGAGGCCGGCGGTTGGCCTTCTCCTGGCTATAAATGAGGCGGCAGGCGGAGTCCTTGATGCCCATCTTCTCCCTCCGTTCTTCTCGCTTTTTCTTCATCCTTGCCCTTCGCCTGGCCGAGCCGCACATGGCGCCGACTAGGAAGTCTTCGTCCACGGAGAAGGGGAAGACCCAGCAGGACGGGCCCGGCTCACCACCACCCAGGAGGGGACGAGGCCGCCACCGCAAGTGTACTGCGACTCCTGCTGTGGCTCCTTGCGGGCGTGGGCGGACCTCTACAGCGCCCGTAACCGCCCTCGGTAACCGCGGTGGCGGTTCCTCGAGTGGTTGGGATCGCCGTGGCCTTGGCAGTCCTGTGAATGAGGGGAGGCGCTCCGGGGTCATCAGGCCTCCCCGGCCGCACTCCCATTCGGTGGAGGTGACGCTGGAATTCATCGCGTGGTCAGAGAGCCAGGCCGGTACCCGGCTTCAGCTCCCGCGCTCCCTAGCTGGTGAACTCCTCGCCCCGAGCTCCGGCAGCTTTTGGCAGCAAGCGGATGGCTGCCGCAGTAGGGCTTCATGGGTTTCGGTAGAGGTCTCCACCGTGGGTGCTGTGAACCTGGCCCGTGGCTGGCAGACGTTTGCCCGCGCGCGCGGCTTGGGCAGGCGGTGCACCCTTCATTTCAGGTACGATGGCGACTTGACCCTCTTCGTGAGGGTGTTTGGGGAAGACGGCCGCCGTGCTGAGTGCTGCCCCGAGGACAACGACAACGGCGAGGTGCTTGGCCTGAGCGATGGTCACATTTCATCCAGCTACGGCGGCTCCTCCCTTGGCGGCAGCTCCAGCAGTGGTGGCTACCACCAGCCGCCACGCCGTCGCGCCCGCTTTGAGGGTGGCGCTGGGTCGTCTCGTCGTCATGCCCCGGTGAAGCGTGAGGAGGGCTCCAGCTGAGCTCGGGGAGCAGGTCCTCGTGAGTAGCCGCGCCTCAAGGGTCGTCACCGCCCGCTCTCGATCTTTCTTTCATCATGCATCGTTCAAGCAAACAAGTATGGAGCCCTCGAAGGGCATGTAATGAACCATGGTTTTTATGATTTTTAGCGCCAAGTTTAGCGTCCCTGGCCACCACTGCATGATCTGTCTATTATGCGCTCTTAGGGTGAGGAGACTTATCTCGACGTAGTCGGGATAGCCCTCATGTCGTGACGTTTGATCCTTCGTGAGGCTGCAAAAACTCGTTAGGTGGTTATTATCCCTTACCGCCTGAGGTCCCTGACGTGGGCCGAGCATGGTCGGATGCTCCCTGTCGCGGTACCCGTGGGGCACGGAGATAAGGAGGGGGGCGTGCCAATCACAAGCCCCGGCATGGGCGCCTCATGGAGGCAAAGGGAGGCGAGCTGGGGAGAGCGCCGGGCAACTGCCGCTCTCCCCGGGCAAGGCCAAAAATTGTGGGAAGGACCACAGAGGGAGATTAAACCAAGCATTTCATGGAACACCAGAACTTTTAGAATCCATTAAAAAGAAGGAAGGGGCAAGCCAACTCCAGAAAGCAAATGAACAGCCGCGTCCGGCACCTAATCTAGTCTTCTCACCAGCGCGGAGCTAAGTGCTGCCACTAGGACGTGGGAGGGAGCCCCCGAGGCCCGAGGGCGGCTCTTCGGAGACTCCGGGGCGTATACAACCCCACTCATTATTACGTGAGAGTGTCACAAGCGGAGACCTTCACAGGCGTGAGCCTTGCTTCACAGGCACTAGGCCTTGGCTTCTCAGGCGCATGGCCGTGTTCCTCGCAGGCACGGAGCCTAGTCTTCACAGGCGCAGGGCCTTGTTCCTTGCAGGCACGGAGCCTAGTCTTCACAGGCGCAGGGCCTTGTTCCTCGTAGGCACGGAGCCTAGTCTTCATAGGTAGAACTTCCGAAGGTGCTGGATGTTCCACGCGTTCTGGACGGGGACGCCGTCCCCTGTTTCCAGGCGCACGGCGCCAGGCCTGGAGACGTGGGTGATCTTGAACGGGCCCTCGCACATGGGTGATAGCTTGTGCAGTCCTTCCCTGGAGAGGACTCGCCTCAAGACGAGGTCACCTACCTCGAGCGTCCTGGGGCGAATGCTGCGACAGTGGTACCACCGCAGCGCCTGCTGGTATCTTGCAGCTCGGAGTGAAGCGTCCCGCATGCGTTTCTCTCCCAGCACGAGATGCGTCCCCCGCACAGCGCCCTGCTGCGCCTCATCGAACGCTAGGACACACCCGAAGCGGTGCCTGACCTCGTGAGGGAGGACCACTTTAGCTCTGTAGACGAGGAAGAATGGGGTCTCGCCTGTAGGCTTTGTGGCAGTGGTGCGGATTGACCATAGCACGGACTGGAGCTCGTCGTGCCAACTCCTTCCGCAAGCTTCGAGCTTCTTCTTGAAGGTCCTGGTTTTGAGGCCTCTCGGAACCTCTACATTGGTGCGCTCGGCCTGGCCATTGCTCCTGGGGTGTGCTACCAAAGCGTAGCAAATCTGCGTTCTAAGGTTAGCACAATATGTCCTGAAAAGGTTTCTAGTGAACTGCGAGCCGTTGTGGGTGATGATGCGGTTGGGGACCCCGGTTTACGAGACCCTTGATGAAATTGACTGTGGAGCCGGCTGGAATGGTTCGGACGGCTTCCACCTCTGCCCATTTGGTGAACTTGTGGACGGCGACATAGAGGTAGCGGTAGCCCCCGGGCGCTTGAGGGAAAGGGTGCAGGATGTCTAGCCCCCAGACCGCAAACGGCCCGGGGAGCGTGATGGTTTGGAGGCCCAGAGCCGGTTGGTGGATCTGCTTGGCATGGAATTGGCAAGCCTCGCAAGATTTCACCAGCTCGGCGGCATCGTTGAGCACCGTGGGCCAGTAGAAACTGTTGCGGAACGCCTTGCCGACCAAGGTGCATGATGATGAGTGATGCTTGCAGTCCCCGGCATGGATGTCAGCTAGCAGCTCGCCTCCCTGCTTCCTGGAGATGCATCGCAAAGAAACATCATTCGGTTGTTTCCTGTAAAGCTCACCGTCTTGGATGCAGTATGTTGTAGCCTGTCGGGCCACGTGCTAAGCATCCTCCTCCTTTTCTGGCAGCGCTCCTCGCACCAGGTATGCCTTGAGCTCCTCGGTCCAGCATCCCTCCTAAGGCTCAAGCGCCAGGAGCAGGCGGGCTCCTAAGGCCGGGCCGCAGGCGGGGCCTCCCGAGGTCGGTGGTTGGGGGACTTCCTCCTGCGGCTTCGCCGGCCCTTCTCGTGGGGGTGACGCCGAAGGCCTGAGGAGCCGCTCCTCGAAGATGCCTGCCTCCTGGGGCAGGCGCCTAGACGCTTTTTTGGTGATGTCGTCGGCTTCCTTGTTGGTGCCACGGGGCACGTGCTCCAGTTCCAGGCCCAAGAACCGCTTCTCCATTTTGCGTACCTCCACGAGGTATGCCTCCATATGCTTATCCTTCGGCTCATACACCTTGTTGGAGAAGTTGACGAGGAGCTGTGAGTCGCCCCTAATGAAGAGGTGTTTCACCCCCAGGGCACCGTAACCTTGAGACCAGCAATGAGGCCCTCGTACTCCGCGATGTTGTTGGAGACCTTATCGCCCGGCTGAAAGCAGAGCTGCATGGTGTGGTATAGCTTGTCTTGAGTGGGCGAGATGAGCACAGCCCCCGCCCCTACGCCCTGGCGGGCGAATGCACCATCGAAGTACATGACCCAGCCATCCGACGCTTCGCTTCCCGACGAGAGGGATCAGCTTTGGCTTGCTTCGGGCTCTGGGGCGTCAGTCCATTCTGCCACAAAGTCAGCAAGCATGGCTCCTTTGATGACTCTGGTTGTGTTGAATTCTAGCTAGAATGCCTGTAGCTCGATATTCTATTATGCGACCCTTCCCACCGCGTTGGGGCTCCGGAGTACTCTCTCAAGTGGGTAGGCTGAAAAGACCTTGATGGAGTGGCCTTGGAAGTAGTGAGGCAGCTTACGCGAAGCGACGAGGAGCGCAAGCAGAATCTTCTGCGGCATGGGATAGCGCGCCCGAAAATCATGGAGCACCGTGCTGACGAAGTATACCGGGTGCTCGACGGGGGTGAAGTCCTAGCTCGCCTGTGGCTATGTAGTATGACCGGGTAAAGGGGTTTCAGGAGCTTGGTCGCTAGAAGGGGCAGCTGCGGCCTCAGGAGAGACGTCTTGCAAGGCCCGGTTGCTTGTCGGCCCTGTGGGAGCCTCGGGAGTATCGCCCCGGGGCCATAAGGTCTTGTCTTGGTGCTCCTCTCGGACAGCCACCAACGATGCGTTGGCCGAATGTGGTGTAGCGGACAGGTAGAGCACCAATGTTTCTGGAGGTTTGGGTGCCACCATTACTGGTGGGCTGGTGAGGTATCTCTTGAGGTCTTTGAATGCCGCATCAGCATCAGGGGTCCACTCGAACGGGCCCTTCCTTTTCATCAGCTTGAAGAAAGGGAGGGCTCTTTCCCCTAGCTTGGAGATGTAACGCCCGAGCGATGTTACACAACCGGCCAGCTTTTGCATTTCCTTGAGGGTCTTGGGTGGACTCATCTTTTCTATGGCCTTAACCTTCTCGGGTTTGCCTCGATCCCTCGGTGCGACACCAGGAAGACCAAAAGCTTGCCTAACGAGACGCCGAACACGCACTTTTCCGGGTTGAGCCGCAGGTCTACCTTACGCAGGTTGGCGAAGGTTTCTTCCAGATCTTTGATAAGGGCGGTGGCATCCTAAGACTTTACCACGATGTCATCAACGTATGCCTCAGCGTTCCTCCCGAGCTGTTTTCCCAGAGCGATATGCATTAATCGCTGAAAGGTTGCTCCTGCATTCTGCAACCCGAACGACATGCAGGTGTAGCAGTATACTCCGCACGGGGTGAGGAATGCAGTCTTCTCCACGTCTTGCACCGCCATCTTGATCTGGTGGTAGCCTAAGAAGGCATCCAGAAAGCACAATACGTCGCACTCGATGGTGGAGTCGATGATCTGGTCAATGCGGGGTAGAGGAAACGGGTCTTGTGGGCAAGCTTTGTTGAGGTTGGTGAAGTCGACACACATGCGCTCTTTTCCGCCTTTCTTGGGTACGACGACGGGGTTTACCAACCACTCCGGGTACCAGACCTCACAGATGACACCCTCCACTTCTAACTTACGAGTCTCTTGTATGATGAAGGACTGCTTCTTCGTAGACTGGCGCTGGGCCTTCTGCTTCACGGGGTGCACGTTGGGGCATACATTCACGTGATGCTAGATCACCCCCCTCGGGACTCCCGCCAGGTCCTTGGGTTCCCACGCGAACACATCCTTGTTTGCACGCAGGAATCCAACCAACGCCTCTTCTTGAGCTGGGGGAAGGCCGGCCCCTATGGTGAAGGTGGCGCCTGACGGCTCGTCTTCATCTACCAGCATCTACTTCATCTCACCTCGGTCTTGGGAGAAAAGTTGCTTCTTCTTTGCCGGTGCAGCCCCCTCAGCTCCAGGGGAGGCTTCACCGGCTGGATGTGCTGCCGCAGCGGTCTAGAAGGCGCGCTTGAGGACCGCTAGAGCTTCCTTGGTGTCTCCTACCATCGTGAGGATGCTGCTGCTCCCCGACATCTTTATGAGGTTGTAGGCCGGATGGGTCGCGGCCATGAACCGAGCCAGCGCGGGGTACCCGAGGATGGCGTTGTACGGGAGGCCGATACGGGCGATGTCGAAGTCGACCAGCTAGGTGCGGGTAGTTGTCGAGAGTGCTGAAGGTGACCGGGAGGCGGATCTGCCCCAGAGGGCTGGTGGAACCGCTGCCGACTCCGGAGAAGGGCTTGGTGGGGCGCAGCCGCTCGTGCAGCACGCGGAGCAAGCTAAAAGCCTCCACTGAGAGTACGTTGAGGCCTACCCCAGCGTCGATGAGGGTCTTGGTGACTGTCACGTTGCAGATGGTGGGGGTGCAGAGCATCGGGAGAGCGCCTGAGCCCGCAGTGGAAGCGGGGTGGTCCCCTGAGTCGAAGGTGAGGTCAGTCTTGGGCGCCGCGCATCCAGGAGGTGCCCCTTGGCGTAGGGAGGCGACGCCTGCCTGGCGGAAGAACTGCTTGATGTGGTGGCCGGAGGGCGGCGCTTGGGAGCCACCAAGGAGGGCCACGATGACGTGGGGCGCCGGCGCCCCGAAGCGTGCAACGAAGAGTTGGTGCAGCTCATCCCAAGACACCACGGATGGATCTGGCAGGCTGAAAAACTAGGTGCGTGATACGCCGGTGAGCGCCATGGGGAGCTAGCTAGCCATGACCTTGCTGTCGCCGCCAGCCGCCGAGACGGCCTCTTCGTAAGCCTGGAGTAAAACGGTTGGATATATTGCCCCGTCGAAACGGGGCGGCAGATCTGGCCTAAACCTGGGTGGCCAATGCACCTGCCGCAAGGTGGGGGTGAAGGCCCGGTTGCCCGCAATGCTGCCGCGCGCGCCCATCGTGCCGGTCGGAGGAGAGGCGCTTGCCATGGGAACCTAGCGGGCGGACAGCGGGATGGACGGGAAGGCGGAATCTTTGGTCACCCCGACCTGGCACGCCAAATGTCGGATCTTGGGTTCCGGCAAAACCCTTGTGGTTCGTACTCTGGGGTGCGCACGAAGATCTCTCCTTCCACCCTAGCTCGTCTACTCGCCGATCCCTAGGCCTAGCTCGTCAACCGAAGAACAAGGAACACAAGGTTTATAATGGTCCGGGCCACCGTTGTGGTGTAGTACCCTAATCCAGTGAGATGTGCTGGATTCCCTTGTAGGCTGAGGAAGAACTAGTACATGGGGAGAACAGCCTCCTAAGGAGAGGTGTTCTTGTGCTTGAGGGAGCTTGTGGGTGTCTGGGCGGTCTCAATGATCCCATCCCTTTCTATGGTGGTGGCTAGTCCTATTTATAGAGGCCCGGGTCCTCTTCCCAAATATTGAGCTGGAAGGAATCCCACAACGGCCAAATTTGAAGGGGGGCAGCTAGTACAAGCTATCGTGAGAAAAGGTGGTCTTCGCCTGCCAAAGGCTCTGGTGGTGACGCTGTCGTGGGCTCCGTGATGACCTCCGCTCTGCCGTACTACTGGTCTTGGTCTTATTACACCGATATGGAAACCTTTGCCTGACGCCTCGGGACTCCTCGCTTGTGCCTGCTCCTTTAGCTCCAAAGAGGAAACTGGCATCCTGCGCCCGCCGGTGCCCGCTAGGCATTGGTCGTCACTGCTCACATCATGAGGGCCTCGCGAGGTGCCCCTTGCCTTGATATCTCCGCTCCTCAGGATCCAGCCTAGTGAGGCCGCCCCAGGGGAGGTCTTGAGTCGTCCACCTCGCGAGGCTTGGCCCCTCGTGAGGGTATTGAGTGGTTGCTGAAGATGTTGGGTCGTACTAGGCCGCCTGATGAGCCACGCCATGGGCCGCAGGCAGGCATGTCTGGGTACCCCCGTTCCCAGAACACCGACAAAGCCTACAAGGTTCAACGCCCGGTCTACTACATTTCTGAAGTCTTGACTCCATCTAAGCAGAGATATCCGCATTATTAGAAGCTTGTGTATGGGATCTACTCGACCGCCAAGAAAGTTGCGCACTACTTCTTAGATCATTCAATTTCAGTCGGCAGCGACGCTCTGTTATCTGAAATTCTGAACAATCGGGATGCAACCGATCGAGTGGCTAAATGGGCGATTGAAATCCTTCCGTTGGATATCAAGTTTGAAGCAAGGAAAGCAATCAAGTCTCAGTCTGTCGGATTACGGGCTCCGCAAACCCAAGAAGTTCGAACACAGGGGCGTGAATGAAGATCTCTCCCACACGCGTCTACCTAGCGTCTCGCCCTCGTCCAGTGAAGAGATTCAAGCAAACAACAAGTAAAGCACACAAGATTTTACCCAGGTTCGGGAAACCTTGCGGTGTAAAACCCAACTTCCTGCTTTGGTGGATTGGCCTCGGGAGGTCTTGAATATGGATGAGTATAGTGGTTCCTGGGCTCAGGAGGAGAGCTCAAGAGGGTCAGGAGGCAAGAGTTCTTGCTCCCTTATGTGAAGGCAGAGTTTCTGGATCTGATCGGGCTCCTCTCCTCATAGTAGGTTGTCAGAATTGCGATTCTGTTGTACGATTCTACGACTTTACGATCCAATCTAACCCCTCTGATTCTATGACTTTAGTTCATAGAATCTACGTTTCTAAGATCCTCACAGTGAAGATTCCACGATTTGCGATCCTACCATCAGGGCTCCGATCCGATTCAAAATCGCGATTCTGACAACCTACTTATATAGGCGGCCAGGGTCCTCTTCCCCCGAAATGTTTAGGCGGGAAGGGATCCCACAACGGCCATTTTGAGCGGGAACACAAGGATGTTCCTATCCTGACAAAAGTAGTCTTTGCCTGCAAAAGGATCAGGCCGTGACGCGGTAGTGGGCTCGGTGATGACATCCTCCCTGTCATCCTTGCTGTCTTCGATCTTGTTGCACCAATGGAGAAATCTTTCTCCTGCTCCTCGGGAACATGCGCATGCGCTGTCCCCCTTGCACCAAAACGGCGACTGCGCCGCTGGCATGCGCTAGCACCCGCTGGCGCGGTGTGTCATTCCTTGTGTCACTGCCTCCTCTTGAGGCAGGCTTGGCCTTGGATTCTCCGCCCCTCCATAGCAACCTAACCGAGGCCGCTCCCGAGGGGGTCTTAGCGTCGTTCTCCTCGCGAGGTCTAGCCCCCTCACGAGCAGCTGGTCGATCAGCTGGGCCATAGCAGGCCATGGCAGGAGCGCGCTGCGGCCCGCAGACAGGCAAGTCTAGGTACCCTGGTTCTCAAGACGCCGACAGTAGCCCCCGGGCCCAAGGTGCCCGCGGAGTTGGCATCGAGGCGAAGCCTTAGTCGAGGATGAAGCGCCGCGGGCCCCAAATGGCTTCGGGCCAGGCTGGGGCGTGACGGTTGGATGGGACGTGGCGACTCCGCTCCCCACGCAGTCTTGGTAATCGTGTGACTTGACAACTCCCCGGCGCAGACGACGGGGCTGTTATGGCTGTGACGCTAGCGACTGGTGGTTGGACTCCTCCGCACTATAAATGGGACTAGGGGGAGCCCCCAAGCCATCTTCAAGCCAGCACTGTCTGCCTCCTTGTTTGCTCTCCGCTCTCCCTCTTGCTGCGAGATCTCCATGGCGCCGCCGAGGAAGCCGTCCGCCGAGGAGAAGGGGAAGGCCCCGAAGGATTTGGCCTCGCCGTCGTCGAAGAGGGGCCGCGGGCGTCCCCGCAAGCATGCCGCTGCGCCCGTAGGGACTCCTCGGGGGAGCGGGCGCGGCCTTCCGGGTCCCGTCGCGGTCGTTGGTGAGAGGCGCGGTGCCTCTTCCCGTGGTGAAGGTGGTCGCGGCCGCGGTGGGAGGGGAGGCGCGAGGTGGCGCATGGCGGTCGTGCGTCCTCCGCGCCCACAGCTCCACTCCTTCGACGTGTCGTTGGAGTTCGTGGTGTGGGCGGAGAAGCCTAGTGGCTCGTGGCTTCGGCTTCCCCGCTCGTTTGGCAACGTGCTACCAGCCGGAGGCCTCGGCGGCGTCTGGCTGCAGACCGACGGTTCCTGCAGTGGTGCGTCCTAGGTGGAGGTTGATGTGGCTCCCTCGGGCAACGTGTTCCTGGAGCGCGGCTGGCAATCGTTTGCACGCGCACGCCGGCTGCAGGGGAGATGTACGCTCCACTTCAGGTACGATGGCGCCTCCACGCTATTCATCAGGGTCTTCTTGAACGAAGGGAGGCGCCTTGTGTGCTGTCCTGAAGCTAATGACGAAGAGAACGGCGGGGATGGCATCCGGAGGAGCAGCTCCTCCTCCGGAGACGATCCTGGTCCTGGGGGGCACCGCGGGTCCCCCCTCTGTGGCAGCAGCAGCTCCTCCAGCAGCGGCGGCTACAACGAGCCACCGCGCCCCCGAGCTCGACTCGGCGAGGGGAGGGGGTCGCTGCGCCGCTGTGGCTCGGTGAAGCCAGAGGAACTGGGAGACTCCGACTGAGCGGGAGCGGCCTCTGCTTCTTCTTCGACTTCTTTTTTCTTCATGTCCTTCTTGTGTCAAAACTTTAAGTTGCCTCGAGAAGGCGTGTAATGAACTGCGACATACGTATGAAGCGAGAACTTGCTATCATGTTTTTGATATTGGTGAGATTACTTAGCTTATGCGTCGCGACGTCCTGAGGCAAAATGCTCCCGACTCATTGGCGTCATGAGCCCCCATCGGGTCGTGAGGATGGCTGAATTCGGAGAGCTCGCGCAGCCCCCGAGTATGGGTGAGCCGCTGAGGGCTGCTGAGAGCACCGAGTGTGGATTAAGGCGCCAGAGCCTGAGCCGGATCGGTAGGATAGATTGTGCGGACTGAAAAGCCCGACGCCAGAGCCTAAGCAGGCTTGGCCAGGTGAGGTCACGGGGCCGTGGCAGAAGAAAGCTGGTGACGACCGTGCCCTAGCCCCCACACGCGAGGCACGCGAAGGAGAGCGAGTGGCGCAGCCCCTGCTTAACAAGCTGAACTTAAAACCGGCGAGAAAGATCCAAGCAAGACTTCCAACCAAATGCAAGAAACACGAGAACTTCATAGCATGGGGTAGAGGAAGGGCTGATAGCCAAGGAAGTATAAAAGGTTGATATCCAAACACCAAGCCAAAAAGGAAAAAGGACGCGTCCGACCCCTACACTACGTCTTCTTCCCAGCGCAGAGCTAAGGACTGCCACTAGGACATGGGTGGTAGCCCCGTCTGAGGGCCCGTAGGCAATGCACAGGAGACTCCAAGGCGTGTACAGCCCCAACTCATTATTACATGAGAGTGTCACAAGCTAAGACCTTCATGGGCACGGAGCCTTGATTACGGATAGAACCTCCTGAGGTGTTCGATGTTCCAAGAATTCTGGATAGGTATCCCATGCTGTGTCTCCAGGCGCACAGCACCAGGCCTAGAGACACGGGCGATTCTGAATAGGCCCTCCCACATGGGAGAGAGTTTGTGTAGCCCCTCCCTGGAGAGGACCCGCCTCAGGACCAAGTCACCAACTTCAAGTGTTCTTGAGGACACGTAAGACTTCCGCGTTGGCGCGTTCGGCCTGACCGTTGCTCCTGGGGTGAACCACCGAGGCGTAGCAGATCTGTGTTCCAAGGTTAGGACAATATGACGTGAAGAGATTGCTTGTGAACCGCGAACCATTATCCGTGATGATGCGGCAGGGGACCCCGAATCTCCACACGAGGCCCTGGATGAACTTGACGGCTTGCCCGGCTGGGATCACGCAAACAGGCTCCAGCTCTGCCCACTTGGTGAATTTGTCGATGGCGACATACAGGAAGCGGTAGCCCCCTCGCTGCCCGGGGAAATGGACCCAGCATGTCCAATCCCCAGACCGCGAAGGGCCAGGAGAGCGGGATCATCTGGAGGCCCTGCGCTAACTGGTGGATCTGCTGGGCGTGAAACTGGCACGCCTCGCAAGCCCGCACAAGCTCTGTGGCGTCGTTGAGCGTCATCGGCCAGTAGAAGCCACTGCGGAAGGCCTTGCCCACGAGGGTGCGAGACGACGAGTGATGACCATAGTCCCCACTATGGATGTCAGCCAACAGCTCGCGCCCTTGTTTCCTCGAGATGCATTTTAGTGAGACGTCGTTGGGGCGCGTCCTGTAGAGTTCGCCGTCTTGGATGCAGTAAGCCGAGGCCTGTCAGACCTTGCGCTCTGCGTCTTCCTCCTCATCTGGCAGGGTGTCGTGTTGCACGCGCATCTTGAGCTCTTGGGTCCAGCAACCCTCCTCGGGCTCCACGGCAAGTAGCAGGCAGGCTCCTGAGGCCGGTCTGCAGGGCGGGGCACCGTCTGCAGGCGCCGCATGTAGGCCCTGTTGAGGGGATGCCGGCTCAGGGACGGGCGATGTTGCCGAGGACTTGAGCAATCGCTCCTAAAAAATGCCCGACCTCTGAGGCTCCCGCGTGGAGGCTCGTTTGGTGATGTCATCTGCTTCCTTGTTGGTGCCTCTTGGTACGTGCTGCACCTCCAGCCCTCGGAACCGCTTCTCCATCTTGCGCGCCTCCTCAAGGTATGCCTCCATGTGCTCGTCCTTGGGCTTGTATTTCTTGTTGGAGAAGTTAATGAGGAGCCGCGAATCACCTCTGATGGTGAGACGCTTGATCCCTAGTGCGGCGGCGGCCTTGAGCCCAGCAATTAGGCCCTTGTACTCTGCGATGTTGTTGGAGACCTTCTCGCCTTGCTGGAAGCAAAGCTGCACAGCGTAGTACAACTTGTCCTGAGTGGGAGATACTAACACGGCGCCGGCCCCCGCGCCAAGGCGCAAGAAGGCACCCTCGAAGTATACCACCCATCCTTCCGGGGCTTGGTCGCGGGCGCCTTGGAAGTTGGCGACGAAACGCTCACGAAGCTCCCCCCACAAGGAGATGGATCCCCCGGGGAGGTTCAGGAACCAGGAGCGGGCGTCGTCTTTGAGGGCCATGGGGAACCAGTTCGCCATGACCTGCTCGGTGTTGTTGGACGCCTCGATGCGCAGCTCGTAGAGTTGGAGGAACTCCATGGGGTCGGTGGTGCCATTGTAGCGCGGAGGCAGATCAGGCTTGAAATTGACGGGCCAGACGAGGCACCGTAGCTCGGGAGCTAAGGCGCGACATCCTGCCAAGCTCATGATTGCAGGCGCCCCCTACGCCTGCGGCGCTGGTTCTTCGGGCACTAGGGCCACCACCTCCTATGGTGCGCGGTCTTGGTGTTGCGGGATAGGGGGCCCGCGTGCTCCTGCCTGGGGATGCGGGACCACCTAGCAAGTCTCCTCGCCGCGCGCAGGGGCCCTACGGGGCGGCTCACGCCGCGGAGGATCGCGCCTGTGTCACACCCTACATTTTGTAACATGTTATTTGTAACTTTGAAGCATGAAAATTTGGACCAGCAAATTTTTTTAGCATCATCTGGCTTTTATTTGGAATTGAGTTTTCTTCATTTGCTTTTTCATGTGCTCATTAAAGTCAACTATGATCTCTTGTAGATTTCATCTCCGTACCCAAAACTTCTGCCCAATGATCATGCCAAGTGTTATATAGCAGTATAGTATTTTCCTACAAAATTAATTTGGCCAAAAAGTATTTTATAAATTTAGTTTTCCAAAAACCCCTGAATTGAGATTTGCACTGCAAGTACTTGATTTAGGGTGAGAAAATTATTTCAAAAGGTTTATTTGAGACCTAGTAGTCATAGGACTCCCAGAAACCACAAAGGTATAATTTTAAAAGTTATTTTCCTATTTTAATTAAAAGCTTTTTCTTAAAGCCAGAAATGGTCTTTAATAGGGGAAAATTATTTAACCATTTCAAAAATATTTGCCAAAATTCATAGAGACTCAGAGGACATATATTGTCCATATACAAGAGTTTCAACACTTGGTCATGTTCAAAATAATGGGCTAAACCCTCTAAAACCCTTTCTGGATATTTCAAGCTTTTGAAATATTTACAAGGGAAATTTTCTCCAAAAATTCCAGGGAAATTCTATCATATCATATATGACATATTTGATGATCTTGCCAAGTCCCATGCCTTGGGAAGCAAGAAAACATCCTCAAACCCCTTCATAACCATTTTGTGCATATTTGAAGTTTGAGCAACTTTACATTGCCAAACTTGTCCAAATGCTCTCAAACTTGGTGCACATGCTAGAATGACCTAATAAGGCATCTAGACCAAATGGCACAAGATTTGGAATAGAGCAACTTGATCAGATCACCTCAAAACCCTTCCTGTTCAAATGCAAATTTGAACAACTTTACATTACCAACTTTTTATCTGGAGCTTCAAACTTTGTGGGCATGATCAATACCCCAAATGATGATGCTACACCAAGTGGTGAACCAAGGGGAGATGATTAGCTTGACTCAATCAAGATGAAACTCTTTCTGTTGATTTCTAGGGTTCACCAAAGTTACATTGGCTAGTTTCTTCAAATGGGCCCAAACTTGGTGAAGCACCCTATTTTCTCATGTCTTTCAACCCTGTCAAGTGCCATGTCAAGTGGAGGTCATTTACTTGACCAAACACTGATCAAACACCTTCTGCAGAATTGCTAAAACCTCCAACTTGATCACTTTTACTTTTCTCCATGGCCTCAACTTCTTACCACATGCTCATTGAGTTACCAGCTACCACTAGTAACTCCCCCAGCACCCTAGCTCCATGATTGAGGGGTGAAATCCCTGCTTTACCTTGCTGTACAACAAGCTTTCACCATTTCACCAGCCTCCTCCCTCTCTCTCAGCATCTCCAGGGCATCCAAGGCCTCAGGCCATTTCTTTACTCCTCCCTCAACGTGCTAGGCACTGCTGGACACATTGGGTTTGACCAGGACGGCGAGAGCGCGGCGATGCCAGCCAAACGCGCGCGCTGGAGCACGCAACAGTGCAGACAAGCACTGTAGCTTCGGCCAATCGGCCTCCCCCTCGCGCCAGTCGAGGCCTCTCGACGTCCGCGACCTCCCCGGCGCTGTCCCCCTCCTCCTGCGCCCTCCAGTGGCCGTCATCGCACGCGCGCTGGCCGCCCGCGGCGGCCACTCTGCTGCTTCACACGTGCGCGCGCTTCAGACGCTCCCCCACTCCTCTTTTCCCCTCAGCTGGACGTGGAGCAAGTCCATGGACCTCCCCGACGTGATCCCAGGCTCCAGAACCCCTCCTAGCCTCGCCTGCAACCTCGCCGGCGCACGGGTCCACGGTGGACCATGGGCGCGGCTATATAAGCCCCTCCCGAGCCTCTCCAGCACCATCAGCAGCCTCACTCCACTCCACTGAGCCCCCCAGCATCTTCAGTTCGACCCCAAGAGGTCCCAGTGCTCGGGATCGACCGGAGCGCCGCCGCGTCGGGCCGCCGGTTCTCGTGGTACGGGCCTCCCCTGCCCCTCCTTTCACCTGTTTCGGAACCGCCGTGCTCCACTGACCCTTTCCCCCCTGTTTCCCCCTCCGTTTGCAGTCGGAAACGACCGGAGCATCCACCTTCCGACGAGCCTCCGCCGTCCCACCTCGTCGCCGGCGAACCGGACCTCCCCGCCATGCCGCACCACCACCCCTGCATCCACGACACGACGCTGGTCACGTTCCTGCCCTCCGTTGCCGTCGCCGTGGCCGGGAACCTCGCCGGTGAGCTCGCCGTCGCCGTGGCCGTGGGGTTAGAGATGACAGGCGGGCCCCGCCTGTGATCCCCTCACCTCTCTCCGCCTCCTCTGTGCCACTGACCCACGGGCCCCGCCCGTCAGGTTTAAAAACCTGACGTGCGCGCGCAGGCCCCCGTGCGGCTGGGCCGATCCGTATGGGCCGTGCACTGTGGCCTTCTCTAGCCCAGTGCACAGGACCCTTTTTCCTTTTCTTTTCTGTTAATGTTTTAAACATTTCTACAGAAAAGAATAATGATCCAAATTAAATAATTCCAACTCCTAAAATCTTGTAATATTCCAACCTATTTAATGGAACTACTTTCACTCAAATCCATGAAACTTTGCTGTACTGTTCAAATTTAAATTCAAATTTGGGCAGTAATACTCCTGTTCTAAAATCAATATATTCTATTCTGTAACTCCAAAACTCCAACTAAGATTTTTCCCCATCTTAGAAATCCCTCTAGTATTTTACAAAAATGAGTTGACATTTTTCTGAGCACTTTGATTTTTCTGTTTTGTTTGTATTCTTATTTTTCCGTGGTTATATTGCGACGTATAGATCCCGTATTTGACGAAGTTGCTGTGGAAGAAGAAGGAGAAGGATTTGAAGACTTTGAAGACCAAGCCAATCCAGGCAAGCAGCCCTTTGACCATCATACACTTGTTCTTCGGAACCCGTATGTTTCCGATGCATGATGTTAGGGTTACGATAGTGACCTAGTTGATTCCACCATATGATGCATGCCATGATCTTGATCTTGCTATGTGCTAGATGGCTTGCATATGGTTAGTGGTTATGATTAGTGATGCATGTGTGACATGAACCTTCATGGTTGAAGTCTTTGCATAAAACCCCGTCGGGTGCCATTCATGCCCGAGGGAGATGATGATGAGTTGGGCGACCACTTGATGACGAAGTGGTGTACCAAAGCAAGTGTGTGTGTTTTTCAAACGGATTGGTTTAAGTTGCGACCGTTATTCCAACCGTACATGTGCAACCACACTACCCCTTATGGGACGGGGCTTTATTGATTACTTAGGTCGATACTAGCATGGTGCCCGCATTACTAGTGACGGGAAGACTTGAGGTCTTTCCCGGGACGGGGTCGTGCTTGGATAGACGGCCATGACTGTTTGTACAGGGCACCGGACACACCGTTGGTCCCTTCGGGTACGCGTGACATTGAAATTAGGGCAAGTCCCGTGATCTATTGTTTGTACCCGAGGGCCGTGTACCAACGAGTGGACTCTATGTTAGTGTCGTCTAAGGAATGATAATGACCGGGTGCTTACCCCGGGTACTTGAGGTACCGCGGGTCGTGGATGACACGGAAGTTCCCCGGATCTTGTGGGTAAAGTGTACAACCTCTACAGAGTGTCAAACTATTCGAATAGCCGTGTCCACGGTCATGGACAGTTGGGTAACCGCTCTTGGGCTACGTCCAATGTTTGTGAAACCATGCGTGTGTATGTGAGTCAAGGTGGTGACTTGACTCGATGAGTTGAACCACATTCATGTTGATATCGGTAACCTGTCTTCGAGGTTACGCAAGTTTATTGATGCATTAACTTGATGGTAGAATATTTGTTCTAGCCTTGCTAGATTGATCATTATTATTCAATTGCATTGTTACTTTGGACCACATCATGGGTTGCTTGCGAGTACATTCAAAGTACTCATTGGCTTGCCACTGGTTATTTAATTGGCCAGGCATAGAAGAACAGGATTATGAGGAAGAGTTCTTTGGAGACGATCATGCGAACTAGGATGCTATCCCAGTCAGAATGCATGTAGGGTTAAGGCAGATGGCATGGGTTCTACCCGTTTATCGAAGACTTCCGCTATTTGAGTTATTTGCTATTCAGCCCATGAGGCTCTGTGTATGTAAGACTTGGCCATAATGGCCATAATTCGTGTAAGACTATTTGTATGGATGTAAGACTCTTGTTATTTCAGCTTCTGTGTGTTCAGTGAGCATTGATCTCTGGGATCACTGTACACGTGCATTCGGTGATCTCGACTTCTAAGTCGGGGTCCCCATAGAGCTGGTATCAGAGCCATCCTGACTGTAGGTAGCCTTAGTTAGCATGGGCGTTAGTTAGTTGAGACCTTTTTTCAAAAACCTTCTGAACCACTCTTCTTTCCTAAACCTGAGATTTCATCAGCTTATTAACCCCTCCTATTCCACCCTTGTAGATGGCCGCTGTACCCAAAGAGCACCTGACCACTGGGTTTCCCTTACTTCTCGAGGATAGCCTCCAGGAGTGTCAGTTCCACCGAGCACCCATCCTCACTTACCTTGAGCATTGGGTGAGCGATACTGAGGTGGAGTACCATGTGGAAGTGATCGTGAAGGCAAACGATCCTCCCACAAGTTGGTTCTTCGAGGGACCCCAGATGGCAACACTACCACTCGCTGTTGAGGCTGCTGCACTCAAGGCGTTAAACCGTCTCCGCGAGCTTTTTCCGGAGATGGCAGCCAAGATGGAAACTCGCTTCTTACCTTACAGGAAGGGAGGTGACGAAGAAAGCAGCGCACTAGCCCCTCCACTGAAGGAAGGACTCTCGCTTCGATTCCAGACCTACTTCAGTCTGTGTGCCGACAGCTTGGCACAAGACTTGGCCTCGGAATCAATGAAGTTTCGAGAAGAACTTCACAAGACCAAGGCACTTCTTCATCGAGCCCAAGAGAAGGCAAACAGGATCAAGAAGGAGGGAGCACCTTCTGGACAATTCGCTATCGCATATCGAGGCGGAAGGCCCTCCGAGGATGTATCTTCCAAGGGTGAAGAACCACCTCGGCGACGCCGGATGACGGCAAGGGAATATCGCAAGCTTTTCCCTCCACCACCGACAAAGCACCGTCGTATCCAACTCCTCCACTCCCCCACTCCCTCAAGCTACAAGGGAGCCCAGACAGATGAAGACAAGGAGGAAGACCCAGAAGAGCCGGAATACGCGACCGAGCATTCCGCCGCTTAGGCATTATTCGCTACTCGGATATGCCAGTTGTAACCCCTACGGTAGGATAGGTCGTGTAACCCCTATGCGCAGTCGAGTCCTTGTATGGTTCATATGAAACCATCTAGTGTTTGCTTTTGTTGTGTCTGGATGTATGTGGTATTCTTCCTTCGGGAATGTGTAAACGACTACATCACCCATTTGGATTTTAATGGATGTGTTTTGGCCTTACGGCCCTTGCATGATTTGATTTAGTGTCACACCCACCCCCTTACTAGGCACCCATCTATCTTGCTTTCCCTCTCCCGAGTCATGAGACCTTTTACCGCTCCAACAGGATGCCTGTTGTAACTCGTACTGGTACCTCTACCCAGCAGCCCAAAGCCGGAGCATCCTCTCAGCCAGAGGCAGGCCACGACCAAACCAACGACCAAGCTCCACCACCACCTCCTCCAAGCATGGACATGCTCAGCTTCTCCAAGCTTTCCGAGAGGAACGCCAAGCCAACACTGCAGCTCTCCAGCTGATTGCTCAAGCTGTCACCAACAACCGCCAGCCGGCGGGGAATGGCAACGGACGTTCCACGTTGGCAGAGTTCAAGAGGCATGCACCGTCAACCTTCATCGAGACTGCTGAACCCCTGGATGCAGATGACTGGGTCCGTTCCATTGAGGAAATCCTGGAACTAGTCGGATGCACTAAAGATCGCGAGAAGGTGGCTTATGCAGCCCACTGCCTCGGGGGAACTGCCAGAGCTTGGTGGGATGGATTCAAGGTCATGCATGCTGAACAAGACATCACTTGGGTTAACTTCAAGGCAGAATTCCGCAAGGCCCACATTCCTTCCGGAATCATGGCTATCAAAAAGCGTGAGTTCCGAGCCCTGAAGCAAGGAAGTGGCACTGTCAAGGAGTACATGCAGAAGTTCAGTATTCTGTCAAGGTATGCCCCTGAAGATGTCAGCACTGATGCTGCCAAAAGGGAGCGCTTCATGGAAGGCCTCAATCAGACTCTGCAATACTCGCTTGTCGTGTTTGACTGCCCGTCTTTCCCTGACCTGGTGAACAAGGCACTTATGCTTGAAGACAAGCGGCGTGCTTTGGAAGACACTCGCAAGCGCAAGTTGGTCAGTAAGGGAAGTTCCAGCAACCAGAAGCCTCGTCCATGGCAGTCAGCCCCGGCCAAGCCAACCTATCAGCAGCCAAGAGCTCCTGCACCTCGTGCCAATCCTCAGCCTCAGCAGTATGCCAACCCCAGGCCAGCTTTCAACCCCAATACCAGTGGTGGCAACAAGATCAATCCAAACCAAGTCACTTGCTTTGGATGTGGTCAGCCCGGACACATCTCAAGGGTGTGCCCCAACAAGAAGCCTGATGCCCCGCGCCCCAATGCGCAGAACCAGGGACAAGGCCGTGGAATGCCACCAAGGAACCCAGCTCCTCGCAATCCACCGAACCATGGGAAGGGGCGTGTGAATCACGTCACTGCTGAAGAAGCTCAGGAAGACCCGGACGTCGTGCTGGGTACGTTCCTTGTCAACTCAGCACCTGCAACTGTCTTGTTTGATTCTGGAGCAACGCATTCATTTGTCACTCAAAGATTTGCATTAAAAAGTGGCATGACCCCTACACCCCTGAATAACCCTATGGTGGTACAAACCCCCGGAGCCGAGATGAGAGCCAAGATAGGCTGTAAAGGAGTCGGTATTACCATTAACGGTGTAGACTTCCTAGCAGACCTTATCGTCCTGAGATCGCAAGGCTTGGATGTGATCCTAGGCATGAATTGGCTCAGCAAGCACCAAGGCTTGTTAGACTGTGCCAATCGGACAGTCACTGTGACCAATGACCAGGGAGTCGAAGTCAAGTTTGCTTCCAACTCCTCTTCCGCTCAAGCCGCTAAAGTCAACTGTCTGTCTGAAGTTGGGCTAGATCAAGTACCGGTGGTATGTGAGTATCCTGATGTCTTTCCGAATGAACTACCGGGAATGCCCCCTGATCGTGACATTGAGTTCATTATCGAGCTCGTGCCCGGAGCAGGACCCATCTATAAGAAGCCTTATAGAATGGGGACGGAAGAATTAGCCGAGTTGAAGAAGCAGCTAGAAGAGTAGCTAAGGAAGGGATTTATTCGCCCAAGTGCCTCCCCTTGGGGATCTCCTGTTCTGTTTGTGGCCAAGAGGGACGGTACCATTCGCTTATGCATTGACTATCGTTCCCTCAATGAAGTTACAATCAAGAACAAGTACCCACTTCCCAAGATCGAAGATCTGTTTGATCAGCTCAGCGGAGCCAAGGTATTCTCCAAGATCGACCTCAGATCTGGGTACTACCAGCTGAAGATCAGACCCCAAGATATTCCGAAGACGGCATTCGTAACCAGATATGGCCTGTACGAGTGCACGGTCATGTCTTTTGGGTTAACCAATGCCCCAGCTTACTTCATGTATCTCATGAATAAAGTCTTCATGGAATATTTGGACAAGTTTGTTGTTGTCTTCATTGATGACATTCTTGTGTTCTCGAAGTCGGAGGAAGAGCACGAGCAGCACCTGAGGATGGTCCTAGACAAGCTTCGTGAGCACCAGCTGTATGCCAAATTCAGCAGGTGTGAGTTCTGGCTGCATAAAGTTGGATTCTTAGGTCATGTCTTGACCGAGGAAGGATTATCTGTTGATCCTGCGAAGATCGAATCTGTGACCCAATGGCAATCTCCAACGACCGTCAAGGAAGTCAGAAGCTTCCTCGGACTAGCGGACTATTACCGCAAGTTCGTGGAAGGATTCTCTAGCATTGCACGACAAATGACTCAGCTCCTCAAGAAGGACAAGAAGTTCGAGTGGCCGCCAAAATGCGAAGAGAGCTTCCAAGAGCTCAAGAAGAGATTGACCATCGCCCCAGTTCTAGCAACACCTGATATCCACAAGGAGTTCGTGATATATTGTGATGCCTCTTGAACCGGATTGGGAAGCGTTCTGATGCAAGAAGGCCGCGTCATAGCATACCTCTCCAGGCAGCTACGACCCCATGAGGAGAACTACGCTACTCACGATCTTGAGCTAGCGGCAGTTGTTCATGCCTTGAAGACATGGCGGCATTACCTCCTAGGGAAACGGTGTGAGATTTACACAGACCACAAAAGTCTGAAGTACATTTTCACCCAAAAGGAATTGAACATGAGGCAGCGGAGATGGTTGGAACTCATCAAAGACTATGACCTCAGTGTTCAGTATCACCCTGGGAAGGCCAACGTGGTGGCCGATGCCTTAAGCAGGAAGGCTTGCTCTTTGAATGCCGTTATTCAAGAAAGGCATCCAGCCTTGTTTAAGGAGATCGAACAATTCAGTTTGGAATTGGTCACCCCTGGATTTCTGGATCATCTGGAAGTCAGACCGACCCTGATGGACGATGTCAAGAAGGCACAAGAAGGACATGCATGCATCGAAGGTATCGAGAAGAAGATGAAGCTGGGCAAGGCCCCAGGATTCTCCGAAGACGAGCACGGGATTGTTTGGTACAAAGGTCGCCTCTGCGTACCAAACAACACTGAGCTGAAGACGCTGATTCTGCAAGAAGCCCACGACACTCCGTATTCCATCCACCCCGGAGGAACCAAGATGTACCAAGACTTGAAGGCACGATTCTGGTGGCACGGTATGAAGAGAGAGATCGCAACCTATGTTGCAAAGTGTGATGTGTGCCAAAGGGTCAAGGCTGAATATCAGCGACCTGCTGGATTGCTTCAACCACTCAAGTTTCCTGAGTGGAAGTGGGATAAAGTCGGAATGGACTTCATCACTGGATTACCAAGGTTGAATAAAGGACATGACTCTATCTGGGTCATAGTCGATCATTTGACCAAGGTGGCTCATTTCATTCCTGTCAAGACTACCTACTCAGGCAACTAGCTGGCAACTCTCTATATCAACCGAATCGTAAGTCTTCACGGTGTTCCCAAGGAGATTGTGTCAGATCGAGGCACCCAGTTCACTTCAAGGTTCTGGAAGAGATTCCAAGAAGCCTTGGGAACCAGGTTGTCTTTCAGCACAGCTTTCCACCCACAGACCGGAGGTCAGACTGAGCGAGTCAATCAGATTCTCGAAGATATGCTCCGAGCCTGTGTCCTGGCATATGGAGCCAAGTGGGAAGACTGTCTCCCTTTTGCCGAGTTCTCCTATAACAACAGTTATCAGTCAAGCCTTTAGATGGCACCATTTGAGGTGTTGTACGGACGCAGATGTCGCACACCCCTCAATTGGTCGGAGACTGGAGAAGGACTAGTCTTTGGATCAGATATTCTCCGCGCAGCAGAAGAGAAAGTCCAACTAGTCAGAGAGCGATTAAAGGCAGCCAAGTCAAGGCAGAAGAGTTATGCTGACACTCGACGCCGAGACATGAATTTCCGTGTCGGGGACCATGTGTACCTGCGGGTAACTCCTCTGAAGGGAACCAAGCGTTTCCACGTCAAGGGAAACTTGCGCCAAGGTTCATTGGCCCTTTCAAGATCACCGACCGACGAGGAGAAGTGGCTTACCAGTTGGAACTACCACCTGAGCTATCCGATGTGCACAATGTATTCCATGTGTCACAACTCCGGAAATGTCTCCAAGTTCCGGACAAGCCCAATCTCTACAAGGATGTGGATCACCAAGCCATTGATCTGCAGCCTGATTTGACCTACCGCGAGAAGCCCATTCGCATTCTGGACGAAGCAGAACGACGTACGCGAAGCCGTACCATCAAGTATCTCAAGGTCAAGTGGAGCAACCACACCGAAGCAGAAGCAACCTGGGAACGAGAAGACTATCTTAGATCCGAGTTTCCCGATCTCTTTTAAGCCCTAGTTTAGGAATCTCGGGGACGAGATTCTTGTAAGGGGGGTAGGTCTGTCACACCCTACATTTTGTAACATGTTATTTTTAACTTTGAAGCATGAAAATTTGGACCAGCAAAATTTTTTAGCATCATCTGGCTTTTATTTGGAATTGAGTTTTCTTCATTTGCTTTTTCATGTGCTCATTAAAGTCAACTATGATCTCTTGTAGATTTCATCTCCATACCCAAAACTTCTGCCCAATGATCATGCCAAGTGTTATATAGCAGTATAGTATTTTCCTACAAAATTAATTTGGCCAAAAAGTATTTTATAAATTTAGTTTTCCAAAAACCCCTGAATTGAGATTTGCACTGCAAGTACTTGATTTAGGGTGAAAAAATTATTTCAAAAGGTTTATTTGAGACCTAGTAGTCATAGGACTCCCAGAAACCACAAAGGTATAATTTTAAAAGTTATTTTCCTATTTTAATTAAAAGCTTTTTCTTAAGGCCAGAAATGGTCTTTAATAGGGGAAAATTATTTAACCATTTCAAAAATATTTGCCAAAATTCAGAGAGACTCAGAGGACATATATTGTCCATATACAAGAGTTTCAACACTTGGTCATGTTCAAAATAATGGGCTAAACCCTCTAAAACCCTTTCTGGATATTTCAAGCTTTTGAAATATTTACAAGGGAAATTTTCTCCAAAAATTCCAGGGAAATTCTATCATGTCATATATGACATATTTGATGATCTTGCCAAGTCCCATGCCTTGGGAAGCAAGAAAACATCCTCAAACCCCTTCATAACCATTCTGTCCATATTTGAAGTTTGAGCAACTTTACATTGCCAAACTTGTCCAAATGCTCTCAAACTTGGTGCACATGCTAGAATGACCTAATAAGGCATCTAGACCAAATGGCACAAGATTTGGAATAGAGCAACTTGATCGGATCACCTCAAAACCCTTCCTGTTCAAATGCAAATTTGAACAACTTTACATTACCAACTTCTTATCTGGAGCTTCAAACTTTGTGGGCATGATCAATACCCCAAATGATGATGCTACACCAAGTGGTGCATCAAGGGGAGATGATTAGCTTGACTCAATCAAGATGAAACTGTTTCTGTTGATTTCTAGGGTTCACCAAAGTTACATTGGCTAGTTTCTTCAAATGGGCCCAAACTTGGTGAAGCACCCTATTTTCTCATGTCTTTCAACCCTGTCAAATGCCATGTCAAGTGGAGGTCATTTAGTTGACCAAACACTGATCAAACACCTTCTGCAGAATTGCTAAAACCTCCAACTTGATCACTTTTACTTTTCTCCATGGCCTCAACTTCTTACCACATGCTCATTGAGTTACCAGCTACCACTAGTAACTCCCCCAGCACCCCAGCTCCATGATTGAGGGGTGAAATCCCTGCTTTACCTTGCTGTACATCAAGCTTTCACCATTTCACCAGCCTCCTCCCTCTCTCTCAGCATCTCCAGGGCATCCAAGGCCTCAGGCCATTTCTTTACTCCTCCCTCAACGTGCTAGACACTGCTGGACACACTGGGTTTGACCAGGACGGCGAGAGCGCGGCGATGCCAGCCAAACGCGCGCTCTGGAGCACGCAACAGTGCAGACAAGCACTGTAGCTTCGGCCAATCGGCCTCCCCCGACAGCCTCGGGCCTCCCCCTCGCGCCAGTCGAGGCCTCTCGACGTCCGCGACCTCCCCGGCGCTGTCCCTCCTCCTCCTGCGCCCTCCAGTGGCCGTCGTCGCACGCACGCTGGCCGCCCGCGGCGGCCACTCTGCTGCTTCACACGCGCGCGCGCTTCAGACGCTCCCCCACTCCTCTTTTCCCCTCAGCTGGACGTGGAGCAAGTCCACGGACCTCCCCGGCGTGATCCCAGGCTCCAGAACACCTCCTAGCCTCGCCTGCAACCTCGCCGGCGCACGGGTCGACGGTGGACCATGGGCGCGGCTATATAAGCCCCTCCCGAGCCTCTCCAGCACCATCAGCAGCCTCACTCCACTCCACTGAGCCCCCCAGCATCTTCAGTTCGACCCCAAGAGGTCCCAGTGCTCGGGATCGACCGGAGCGCCACCGCGTCGGGCCGCCGGTGATCTCGTGGTACGGGCCTCCCCTGCCCCTCCTTTCACCTGTTTCGGAACCGCCGTGCTCCACTGACCCTTTCCCCCCTGTTTCCCCCTCCGTTTGCAGTCGGAAACGACCAGAGCATCCACCTTCCGACGAGCCTCCGCCGTCCCACCTCGTCGCCGGCGAACCGGACCTCCCCGCCGTGCCGCACCACCACCCTACATCCGCGACACGACGCTGGTCACGTTCCTGCCCTCCGTTGCCGTCGCCGTGGCCGGGAACCTCGCCGGTGAGCTCGCCGTCGCCGTCGCCGTGGGGTTAGAGATGACAGGCGGGCCCCGCCTGTCATCCCCTCACCTCTCTCCTCCTCCTTTGTGCCACTGACCCACGGTCCCCGCCCGTCAGGTTTAAAAACCTGACGTGCGCGCGCAAGCTCCCGTGCGGCTGGGCCGATCCGTCTGGGCCGTGCACTGTGTCCTTCTCTGGCCCAGTGCACAGGACCCTTTTTCCTTTTCTTTTCTGTTAATGTTTTAAACATTTCTACAGAAAAGAATAATGATCCAAATTAAATAATTCCAACTCCTAAAATCTTGTAATATTCAAACCTATTTAATGGTACTACTTTCACTCAAATCCATGAAACTTTGCTATACTGTTCAAATTTAAATTCAAATTTGGGTAGTAATACTCCTGTTCTAAAATCAATATATTCTATTCTGTAACTCCAAAACTCCAACTAAGATTTTTCCCCATCTTAGAAATCCCTCTAGTATTTTACAAAAATGAGTTGACATTTTTCTGAGCACTTTGATTTTTCTGTTTTGTTTGTATTCTTATTTTTCCGTGGTTATGTTACGACGTATAGATCCCGTATTTGACGAAGTTGCTGTGGAAGAAGAAGGAGAAGGATTTGAAGACTTTGAAGACCAAGCCAATCCAGGCAAGCAGCCCTTTGACCATGATACACTTGTTCTTCGGAACCCGTATGTTTCCGATGCATGATGTTAGGGTTACGATAGTGACCTAGTTGATTCCACCATATGATGCATGCCATGATCTTGATCTTGCTATGTGCTAGATGGCTTGCATATGGTTAGTGGTTATGATTAGTGATGCATGTGTGACATGAACCTTCATGGTTGAAGTATTTGCATAAAACCCCGTCGGGTGCCATTCATGCCCGAGGGAGATGATGATGAGTTGGGCGACCACTTGATGACGAAGTGGTGTACCAAGGCAAGTGTGTGTGTTTTTCAAACGGATTGGTTTAAGTTGCGACCGTTATTCCAACCGTACATGTGCAACCACACTACCCCTTATGGGACGGGGCTTTATTGATTACTTAGGTCGATACTAGCATGGTGCCCGCATTACTAGTGACGGGAAGACTTGAGATCTTTCCCGGGACGGGGTCGTGCTTCGATAGACGGCCATGACTGTTTTTACATGGCACCGGACACACCGTTGGTCCCTTTGGGTACGCGTGACATTGAAATTAGGGCAAGTCCCGTGATCTATTGTTTGTACCCGAGGGCCATGTACCAACGAGTGGACTCTATGTTAGTGTCGTCTAAGGAAAGATAATGACCGGGTGCTTACCCCGGGTACTTGAGGTACCGCGGGTCGTGGATGACACGGAAGTTCCCCGGATCTTGTGGGTAAAGTGTACAACCTCTACAGAGTGTCAAACTATTCGAATAGCCGTGTCCACGGTCATGGACAGTTGGGTAACCGCTCTTGGGCTACGTCCAATGTTTGTGAAACCATGCGTGTGTATGTGAGTCAAGGTGGTGACTTGACTCGATGAGTTGAACCACATTCATGTTGATATCGGTAACCTGTCTTCGAGGTTACGCAAGTTTATTGATGCATTAACTTGATGGTAGAATATTTATTCTAGCCTTGCTAGATTGATCATTATTATTCAATTGCATTGTTACTTTGGACCACATCATGGGTTGCTTGCGAGTACATTCAAAGTACTCATTGGCTTGCCACTGGTTATTTAATTGGCCAGGCATGGAAGAACAGGATTATGAGGAAGAGTTCTTTGGAGACGATCATGCGAACTAGGACGTTATCCCAGTCAGAATGCCTGTAGGGTTAAGGCAGATGGCATGGGTTCTACCCATTTATCGAAGACTTCCGCTATTTGAGTTATTTGCTATTCAGCCCGTGAGGCTCTGTCTATGTAAGACTTGGCCATAATGGCCATAATTCGTGTAAGACTATTTGTATGGATGTAAGACTCTTGTTATTTCAGCTTCTATGTGTTCAGTGAGCATTGATCTCTGGGATCACTGTACACGTGCATTCGGTGATCTCGACTTCTAAGTCGGGGTCCCCACAGCCTGACCCCCCGGCCGGCGTCACACAGCGGATGCGGAGCCGGGACACCGTGGCCCTCGTTGCCCGTTATGGGCGATTGGGGTCGGGAGGAGTGAGTTGGTGCAGGTACCTCCCCGGCAGCGTTGATGAGCTCAGTGATGCGGTGGAGCCACTCGTCGTAGAGGTCGTTTGCCGGGCGGTAGCATAGGAGCTCACGCGTCATCAATAGCGCAGGGTACTGGTAGACCGGCCCGCGGTGGGCCAGTGAGGACGATGCCACGGCCGGCGAGGGTGATAGCGTTGCCGTGCGGCCATCACACCGAACGGACAGCGGTAGCGACGAGTCCTGCTGCTTGTGGACGGCCGGGTCAGTGACGGCATTGGCGACCAGCGAGTTGGGGCGGAGCGGCGCACCGTTGCCCGCGGGCGCCGTCTGAGCGACGTTCGCGGCGCGGCGGGCGGCGCGTGCTCGGCATGTGTCCACCATGGCTGTGGAGTGAAGTCGACGACGAGAGCAGGACGAGGTTGTCGGAGAGGCGATATCTCGACATGCCCCCTACCTGGCGCGCCAAATGTCGGATTACGGGCTCCGCAAACCCAAGAAGTTCGAACACAGGGGCGTGAACGAAGATCTCTCCCACTCGCGTCTACCTAGCGTCTCGCCCTCGTCCAGTGAAGAGATTCAAGCAAACAACAAGTAAAGGACACAAGAGTTTACCCAGGTTCGGGCCACCTTGCGGTGTAAAACCCTACTTCCTGCTTTGGTGGATTGGCCTCGGGAGGGCTTGAATACGGATGAGTACAGTGGTTCCTGGGCTCGGGAGGAGAACTCAGGAGGGTCAGGAGGCAAGAGTTCTTGCTCCCTTATGCGAAGGCAGAGTTTCTGAATCTGATCGGGCTCCTCTCCTCATAGTGGGGATCCTAGCTACTTATATAGGCGACCAGGGTTCTCTTCCCCTAAATTGTTTAGGCGGGAAGGGATACCACAACGGCCATTTTGAGCGGGAACACAAGGACCTTCCTATCATGACAAAAGCAGTCTTTGCCTGCAAAAGGATCAGGCGGTGACGCGGTGGTGGGCTCGGTGATGACATCCTCCGTGTCATCCTTGTGATCTTCGGTATTGTTGCACCAATGGAGAAACCTTTGTCCTGCTCCTCGGGAACCTGTGCCTGCGCTATCCCCCTTGCACCAAAACGGCAACTGTGCCGCTAGCACGCGCTGGCACCCACTCGCGCAGTGCGTCATTGCTTGCATCACTGCCTCCTCCTAAGGCAGGCTTGGCCTTGGATTCTCCGCCCCTCCGGAGCAACCTAACCGAGGCCGCTCCCGAGGGGGTCTTGGTGTCGTTCTCCTCGCGAGGTCTAGCCCCCTCGCGAGGGTCTTGAGTAGCTGGTCGATCAGCTGGACCATACCATGCCGTGGCAGGAGCACGCTGCGGCCCGCAGACAGGCAAGTCTTGGTACCCTGGTTCCCAGGACGCCGACATAGGCAATAGCAGATTTCATCGCCGAGTGGATCGAAGAGGAGCAACCGACTCAAATCCAGTCGGATCATTGGACTATGTTCTTCGATGTGTCCAAGATGCTGAATGGATCCGGTGCAGATGTGGTTTTGGTGTCCCCCAGAGGCGACCAGCTTAGTTATGTCCTGTAAATTCACTTTGATTCTTAAAACAATGAAGCTGAATATGACGCACTTTTTAACGGGTTGCGTATGGCCATTTCACTTGGCATCCGTTGCCTAATGGTGTTCGGCGACTCAGACTTAGTGGTCAATCAAGTGATGAAGGAATTGGACATCAAGATCCCAGCGATGACCAGTTATTGCAGCGCAGTGCGGAAGCTCGAAGGTTTGGAGCTCGACCACGTGCTTAGAATCAAAAATCAGCTTGCTGACGATCTCGCAAATATAGGCTCCACTCGGAAACCTATCCCCAAAAATGTGTTCTTGCAACATCTACACACCCAGTCTGTCAAGGAAGACCCCTTCACGGAAGAGCCCCCGCAACCGATAAGTGCGTCCAACCCAACCGAAGTTGAAGTCCCAGCCGTCGTCAACTTGATCATGGAAGTCTTGGTGATCACACCCGACTGGATAGTGCCATATAGTGTGTACTTGCTCAAGAAGGAACTCCCAGAGGATGAGAATGAGGCACGTCAGATTGTCCGTCGATCCAAAGCTTTCAATGTGATACATGGACGACTCTACAAAGAAAGTATCATGGGAGTCGCTTAGTGTTGCATCACCCCGGAGGAGGTTCGAATGATCCTGAATGAGATTCACTCGGGACCCGTGGCCACCATGCGTCCTCTCGGACCATTGTTGCCAAGGCATACTGAGCCGGGATTTACTGGCCCCATGCAAACGAGATGGCGAAAGATATAGTCGACAAATGCGAAGGCTGTCAGTTCTTCTCAAACATGTCCCACAAATCTGCGTCTTCCTTGAAGACTATCCCATTGGTCTGGTCGTTTGCTATTTGGGGATTTGACATCGTTGGACCCTTCAAGACAGGTAGGAGTGGCTTCACTCATTTGCTCGTGGGAGTTGACAAGTTTACCAAATGGATCGAAGCCAAGCCCATCAAGAATCTCGGTGCAAGCACCGTCGTCGGCTTCATCAAAGAACTGATATTCATATATGGAGTCCCTCACAGCATCATCACAAATAATGGCTCCAATTTCGATTCAGACGAGTTCAAAGCATTCTGTACCTCCCAGGGCACTCGAGTCGACTACGCGTCTGTTGCACATCCGTAGTCGAATGGGCAGGCGGAAAGGGAAAATGGCTTGATCTTTCAAGGGTTGAAACCACGGCTGATGTGTGACCTCAAGCTCGCCGCTGGTGCTTGGGTGACTGATCTACCATCCATTTTGTGGGGACTGAGAACGACTCTGAACCGATCGACTGATCGGACCCCCTTCTTCATGGTGTATGGCGCTGAGGCCGTACTTCCGAGTGACTTGCTGCACAATGCCCCCCGGGTAGAACTCTTCTCAGAAGCTGCGGCAGAACAAGCTCGCCAAGATGCAGTCGACCTCCTGGAGGAAGTGCGTGAGATGGCTCTGATCCGCTCGACCATATACCAGCAGGACCTACGTCGATTCCACGCCCGCAATGTTCAAGGCCGAGCATTCTAGGAAGGAGATCCTGTACTCCGAGTACGACAGAAACAACCTCACAAGCTTGCTCCGGCCTGGGAGCGACCCTTCATCATCACCAAAGTACTCCACAACGGGGCATACCACCTCTAGAACGTAGCCAAGAAAATAGATGAGCCACGCTCATGGAATGCGGATCCGCTCCGCCGCTTTTACACTTATGACACTCGACCGGACGAGTTGTAATAAGAGTCCTTCAGTTTGCTTTTCAAAGACAAATTTTTTATAATTCCATAATGATTGTTGTTCCAAAGGCACATGTTCTCAAATCCCCTAGTGGGTGGCTTAGCCGTGCATCCGATCCGCCAAAGTTTAAAAAACACTCCGAGTGAAGAGCAACCCTCTCACTCGGGGGCTTAGCTGTGAATCCGATTCGCCTAAGTTTCATAAAACACTCTGAGTTAATAGAAACCCTCTCACTCGGGAGCTTAGCTGTGAATCCGATTCGCCTAAGTTTCAAAAATACTCAGAGTGAAGAGAAACC
Organism: Secale cereale; assembly: GCA_902687465.1. Lineage (NCBI taxonomy): Eukaryota > Viridiplantae > Streptophyta > Magnoliopsida > Poales > Poaceae > Secale > Secale cereale. Next base: position 235,570,652 of record LR738714.1, read on the forward strand.
CTCTCACTCGGGGGCTTAGCTGTGACCCCGCAATCGCCTAAGTTTCAAAAAGACTTCGAGTGGAGAGCAATCCTCTCACTCGGGGGCTTAGCCGCGAATCTGATTCACCTAAGTTTCAAAAACACTCCGAGTGAAGAGCAACCCTCTCACTTGGGGGCTTAGCTGCAACCCCGTCATCGCCTAAGTTCGAAAAACACTCTGAGTGAAGAGCAACCCTCTCACTCGGGGGCTTAGCTGCGACCCCGTAATCGTCTAAGTTTCAAATACACTCCGAGTGAAGAGCAACGCTCTCACTCGGGGGCTTAGCTGCGACCCCGTCATCGCCTAATTTTCAAAAACACTCCAAGTGAAGAGCAACCCTCTCACTTAGGGACTCGGTAGCGCTCCAGGCAACGCCTCAAGTACAATGTACCTTGGCTCTCCGAGCTACAACACAAGTACAATGTACCTTGGCTCTTCGAGCTGCGCCACAAGTACAATGTGCCTTGGCTCTCCGAGCTGCGCCAGAAGTACAATGTGCCTTGGCCCTCCGAGCTACACCACAAGTACAGTGTGACTTGGCTCTCTGAGCTGCGCCACAAATACAACGTACCTTGGCCTTTCGAGCTGCACCATAAGCAAAATGTCCACTCCGAAAAAAAGATCCAAAAGCATCAGAAGCAAAGCAAATATATTCCAAAGGAAATCAAGTTTAGATATGGACCCACCAGGTTCGGGCAGAACTACTCAGGTGTCGAGCCCGAAAGAGTTTAACGGTTACAAAATCACTCGGCATTCCGAGGGAAATTGAATTGGGGAATAAAGTTTGTTCACTCTTCAGGAGGAGGAGGGCTTGCAGGCGCGACATATTCATCCAGGTCGATTCCGTCGGCGATGCGAGTGCGGCTTCAAGGAAAGTCACCATGAATGACCAAAATTGAAGCTTTTTGGTATTGGAAACCTTAAGAGCAGCCAACCTTTCCTCCTTCACCTCCTTGCAATGGACACGGACCAGAGACAGCGTAACGTCAGCGCCACACCGGGCGGACGATTTCTTCCACTCTTTCACTCTACCAGGGATCTCACTGAGCCGAGTCATCAGAGACTCGAGGTCGTTCTCGAGCACCATCCCCCGCCAGAGCGCCGTGTCGATCCGGGACAACACCGCCTTCAGCTGGGCAAGGTAGCCGGTGACACTGGTAAGGCGAGACTCCAGTCGCAAGACGCTCATCGCAACATTGTCCTTGACAAGAGAATTGGCGGGTTCCAGACCCGTCTCGATCCGTCCAGTCTCTTCCTCAAAGTTCTGGCAGAATTCTACACAAACAAAAATATAATGAGTCAATAGTTGGGCTATGAGTCGACAACCATGATTCAGCCGGACTAAAGAAGATACCTTCAAGCATGAGGAACATCTTTTTGGTAAGGTCATCCAGATAACTCTCCAATCCGTCCCTCTTCTGTGAGAGATCCCCTATCTTGTCATCCAGAGCAAGATTGCCCCTCTTTAGTCGCGTCACTTCTTTGTTGGCCTCGTCGAGGGCGGTCTTCAGCTTGGCATTCTCCTCTTCCAGCTTGCCAACTGAGGCCGGCTTCTGTTCAGCAAGCTCGGTTTTCTCCTGCGCCGCGGCCAAGTCGAGATCCTTCTACTCCAAAGCTACCCTCATTTGATCTGCAAAAGATAATGCTAAACAGATGAGCCCGAGGATGTCCCCGTTCCGCCGGACACGCTCATTTAAATACAGTTGACAAGTTCTATACTTTTCATACCAGATGCTTCATTTTTGGCTTTCTGCAAATTCTCCCTGGCCAGCCCCAGATCAAGATTGAGTTGGATTTGCTTCTTCTCAAGATCCGCAAATTGAGCTCCGAACTCACAACAGTTCTACAATCGACAAAGAAGACAAACCAGTCAATAAGGACAAAGACAGTCATTTCCACTCGGAGAAGTGCGGAGAGCAAGGTGTTACGATAAGAGAGTTCTAAGACTACTACCAAGTCAAACACTCAACAGTAGCCTCGGGGACTACACCCAGTGGGTGCACTTGGCGTGCCCCCACTGGCTCCCACTCGACTGGATCCATCCTGTATGAGCGGTAGATGTAAAAAAAAAGAGCCGCAGATTGTTCTTAGACCATAGCCAACTGCCAGCAGTCGACCACGGTCTCGGGGACTACACCCAGTGGGTGCACTTGGCGTGTCCCCACTGGTTCCCACTCGACCGGATCCATCCTGTATGAGTGGAAGGAGTTCAAAACCAGACAACTACATCAGTTCTAAGACCATAGCCGACTGCCTGCAGTATACCTTGGCCTCGGGGACTACACCCAGTGGGTGCACTCAGCATGCCCACTGGTCCAATCGCCACAAATGGACCGACTGGTTCACAAGAGCTACTTTGCAAGATCCAGAACACCCAGTGGGTGGAATATTATCTTACGAACAAAGTGGTGTAATATCATCTTACGAACAAAGCAGCGGTTTTCAGGTGGAATATCATCTTACGAACAAAGCAGTGGTTTTCAGATTGAAGATCCTAACAAAATAACAGTCAGTTGGAAAAGACTTACCTGGATGTTGGTCCGAAGGGCCGAACTAGCATTATAAGCAGCCATGCTGGCCTCATATGCTGCCTTCGTCTACTCCATCATCAGCCCTGCTTGACGAACGGCGTCCTTACCTGCGTTCACGGGCTCCTCCGGGACATGATGAGTAGCAAAGAGCGCAGACGGCGGGCCAGTCGGAGTAGCTAGAGGATCTGCGGCTTGGATAGTCGACGGAGATGGACGGACAGTCGACACGGGAACGGCAAAAGAAACCGCAGCCTGAGTTGAGTCTCCTTGTTGCTGGACGTCCAAACCAGCAGACATCTTCCGACCTCTCCTTCCTGTGTTCCTCCGGGGCACTTCTACGTGCTCGTCATCTTCATCAGGCAACTCGATAACATTAGGTGGCGCTGATTAAACACTCGACCGAAAGGAAAGCTTGGTCGACTGACAGAGTGGTGAACAAAAGTTAAGACATTATCGAAGAACTACACCTGCATTGGATGTGGCCATGTCTGTAGTCTCCTCGTCGTCGTGACCCTTGTCAATCTCCATAGAGGTTCAAGAAGCGGCAGCGCTGAAGATTTCAGAACACACTCGGTAAAACGGACAAGTGAATCAGCAAGTCGTATCAGATTTCTTGAACAAGAGAAGAACAGAGAAGAATGACACTCATGTGGAAGCAATCGGAACGTCCACCTTGATCTTGGGCAGGGCCTTCCGAGGCTTAGAAACAGCAACCTTGGGCTGTTTCGGAGCCTTCTCAGTCGGATCAGGAGAAGATGTCCGAGTGCGTTTTTGTACATGGGAACTAGAGGGGACCGTCTTGGCGCGCACGTTGTCCGGATCATGGGTCAGCTTGGAACGCCTCTCAATGCGAGGCGGTGACTCGACCTCTTCGCCGCTGCTCGAGTCCTCGGTCTCCTCATCGGACTTCCACTCGGTGGCTTCACCGACGCCCTCCACCCCCTCTTGGACTTGCTCTCCATTGGGCACCGAATACATCTCAGTATAGGTCTGCAAAGCAAAGAGTTGATTGAACATCAATAGGATTCACACACATCCGCAAAGACAAATCGGAAAATTAAGTCGGGAATCAAAGCCAAACCTTGTCTGGTTCATGATCTACGTCGAACGGGCGGACTCTCCTAGTCCCCCGAGGGTTATCTTTGTTCCCAGTAATGCTCTTCAACCACTGCTCCACCGTCTTCTCGGCGACCTCCTCCGGGTGGACAAGAGCGGTGTCGTTGGTGCCCGAGTACATCCACATCGGATGATCACGAGCTTGGAGAGGCTGAATCCGTCGAATGAGGAACACCTGCAACAGGTCCATCCCAGTGACCCCGTCGTGGACCAGCTGAACCACTCGCTCGACCAACATTTCTACTTCTACTTTCTCAGCCCGACTCACAAGCAACGGGGGAGGCTGACTGACTCGATCAAGAGTAAAAGGAGGGAGTCCGGTCGACTGACTAGGAGTTGGGATGTCCTTGCAGTAGAACCAGGTCAACTGCCATCCTCTGACCGACTTGGGAAGGACCATAGAAGTAAAAGTACCCCTACACCTAGTCTAAATTCCTAAGCTGACGCACATCTGGATCATGTGCGTCTTCTCGTCACTTGGATTCGCATTCTTGACGGATTGGGAACGACAAGTGAAAATGTGTTTCAACAAACCCAGTGCGGTCGACACCCAAGGATGTTCTCACACAGAGAGATGAAGGCGGCAAGGTACGTAATGGTATTGGGAGAAAAGTGGTGCAGCTGAGCACCGTAGAAGGTCAAGAAGCCTCGAAAGAAAGGGTGCGAGGGCAAAGAGAAACCTCGGTTGACGTGAGTCACGAGGAGGACGCATTCGCCCTCCTGTGGCGGTGGCTCGAGCTCATCCCCCGACAGCCTCCAGGAATCATGGGCGATTAGGCCCCCCTCCGCCAGCTCCTCCATATCCTCCACCTACATCTAGAACCTAACCCAATCCACTTGAATCCAGCCGAGGGGCATCCCGGTCCTCGATGTCGACCCGCGATTGGTCTTCTTGCCCTTCCCCGTCGCTGGCGCCTTCTTCGCGTACTCCAGAGCCGCCATCTTGTCCTTACCCATGAGGACGAGCCATGCGCGGGCGAGGCAGCAGTGGGCAAGGAGCGGTGGTGCAGCGGAGGAGCAGAGGAAGAAGAAGAAGTTTGGGCGCACGGTTCCCATGCATCGGCCTCGACGCTTTCTTATAGCATGGCGATCGAGTGACTGACTCGTGGGCCCAAACGATCCTGTCAAATCCCGCAACAGACACATGCCCGATACATGGCGAAAAAGGTGGCACTAAAATCGAGGCTCCCGTGTATATCCAGTCCGATTACCACGGCTCCGTCCCGCGCGCTTCCCCGAAATTCAAATCCCGCAAAATCTGGGAACCGCAGAGCAGCCAATAGCGCCGAAAACTACGCGCCCCACCGGCACTCGAAACTATACACGAAAGTTGACTCAACAGTTTCTGAATCGATCAAGGCGACTGAATGAAGGTTGACGGGCCAGCCCAATCCCCTGGTTCAAGGAAGATGCCTTTGAAGCATCGGACATGGATCAAAATCAACTTCAACCCTCTTTTTCACTCGGACCTCAATCCATTTGGGGGCTACTAATGATACCACAGACCTGACCTAGATACCCTACCCAAGGTCACTACCCTAAAGATCAAATACATTCCAAGGATGATAGAAGATGCCGACTGGTATGGCCAAAGAGAGCAATTCACTCGACAGCATACCCACTCGGATAACCCAATTCCATTCGATAGAATGAAGCCACTCGACCATGCAATAATCGACTCGACTCCTGAAGGTCAAAGGTCTCGTAAGGCTAGCAATGGTCGGGCATTCACTCTGCAGTAATGATAGCCTTTACTGTCCTTTATTATAGGCGTTATCAGTAACGTCCTGCTTTTATGTACATTGAACCCTCTGTAACAGGGTATGCCTGAGGTCCTGGCCCACTCTATATAAGCCACCCCCTCCTCCGGTACAAGGGTTCGCACCCTCTGTAACTCACACACACATCTATATTCCAGCCGACAACCTCTAGGCACCAAGACGTAGGGCTGTTACTTCTTCCAAGAAGGGCTGAACTCGTAAAACTCTTGTGTACAACCTTGCCGTAGCTAGGACCTTGCATCCTCCTATGTACCCCCTATCTTACTGTCAGACTTAGTACCACGACAGGGTGCGCTAGGCGTGGCTAGGGTGCAGCCACCATACCCAGCCCCCTCGCGCGACTGTCTTGTGGGGAAAGCGGCATGTTGAGGCTGGGCGGCGGGCTCGAGAGCCCTCCTGAAGTTACTGCAGCCGCTAGGGTGGCCTCAGTTCTTTATTCACCAGCGTGCAACATGGTGCTTCCTCTCTTGCATGGGCATAGCCGCTCCTCGACCGTGTCGTCCGCCAGCGCGGAGCATGGGACTTCCACTGGTTCATGGGTGGGAGCTCCCTCTAAGGGGAGACTCCGGGGTGTGTACAGCCCCGTCATGGCACGTGGCTTGCATGGCTGGACTGGAGGAGGTGTATATGGGCACCCGTGAGCCAGCGCGGGTCTCACGGGGCCCTACCTCAAGACATGTTGCGCCTGGATTTTTTGTTCGAAACATTTGCAAGAGTCCTGCGAGATGGTTAGGTGGCCTGCGCCGAGTGAACCTACGGAGGATACCGCATGAGAAGGCCAAACACCAACGACCTCAGGAGGTGACGTGAATAGGGCCGGCCTACCAGACAGAGCTCAACCGTTGGGTTTATCAACGATGCAGGGACGGACCCGAGCACAGACACCGTGCCCAGTCTTTCTCATGCGATGAGCCTAAGGAAAGAAAACCGGCGTGTGGTTCCCGCGGCGGCGGGGCATCGTGTCACGCGCCCTGACTCATCCAACCACGATTAGCTCACGCGAGAACAAGGCACCAAGGGCCACGGGAGGTGACGTACACGGGGCTGGCCCGAGAGACAGAGCTCAACCACTTGGGTTTAGCGATGCTGCAGGGATGGACCCGAGCACAGATGCCGTGCCAGTCCTTAATCATGAGGCGGTCACGGGCGGGTTTGTGAGGGCACACGACATTCATGGTGGCGAAGCACCGGACATGTAGGTGATTATATGAAGTAGTTTCATGAAAGGGTAGGACCAGTTCTGATATATGCACCAAACGGTACACACTGCAGTGACAAACCCATACAGCTTGAGGATAATGCAGCTCTAGGGGTGCCCTCAATTGAACATACCAAAAAGTCACCTCGCACCATCATCGAAGGAGAATTGGGATAGCTGAAGATGCGCGCCACAGATGTCGCCCCTCATGAGTCATCTGGCTCCTGGGTCCAGCGAGGCTCCGGAGGTCCAGGAGGACCGTGAGGGTTCGGCGCCTCCTCCGTTTGGATCACCTGGCACCTGGCCTCGTGAGCTTTCAGAACAGCACACATGCAGCACTGGTGTGCGGAAGCTATGTTCCACAGGCCGACGGGCATGCGAACGTAGCTGTGTGGGGGGCCTCTGCATTGGCCGACGCGGGATGGCCAGAAGAGCTCCTGAGAAGCGACTCTGTTGAGCCCTGGGACGTTGACGCAGATGCGTAGCTCGCCACCTACGCTCGGGTGGTAGCCGCACTGGGTTGTGTGGTGTGGCGCTGGCCACGCATGGCCTGCGCCTCCTGAAGTTCCTTAATCGCCTGGGTGATGAACTCCTGAGCACTTGGCGCCTCGCGCCCTGCATCCTACTTGCGGAGGTGCGCGTTGAAGCACGCCTGCACATGGTTCCCGAATGCCTCCCTTGTGACGCTGGCCAGGTCAGAGGCCCTCCAGAGCAGAGCCCCCAAGCCCAACCCGAGAGGGGTGCCAGGCGTGCCTTCCTATGCAAGAGAGGGAGGCGCCCGAGTAGTGGGCGCAGGTCCTGAGGCATGACCGTCAGACGGTCCGCCCTCCTGAGGTCCGCGGTGGAGCAGTTGCTTCTTCTTCTTGGGGATGACCTCAGGGGGGTGGACGGCACCTTCGTGATCTGAGTTCTCGACGGCCGCACCCTGGTAGGCGCGGTCGAGGGAGCACACCGCATCCTTCTCATCGCAGACGACTGTGATGATGTTGCCGCTTCCTGGCATCTTGAGGGCGTTGTAGCCATGGTGAGTCGCTGCCATGAACTTGGCCAATGCTAGATACCCAAGGATGGCATTGTATCAGAGACGAATGTGGGCAACATCGAAGTCGTTGAGCTTGGTGTGGTAGTTGTCGTGCTTGCCGAAGGTGACGGGGAGATGGACCTGCCCTATGGGGTCTGTGGAGCCATCGGTTACTCCTGAGAAAGGCTTCGTGGGCAGGAGCTGGTCATATGGCACTTGGAGCGTGTCAAACGTCTCGACGGGGAGGACATTGAGCCCCGCGCCACCATCAATGAGTGTCTTGGTGACGAGGACGTTGCTGATGGTAGGAGAGCAGAGCACCAGAAGCGCACCGGTGGTAGCCGCGCACTTGAGCTGGTCAGCAGAGTCGAAGGTGGTAGCGTACTTGGACCATCTAAGAGGACGCGACGCCTCAAGCTTGGGGAGGGTTGTGTTCACCTCGCGAGCAAACAGCTTGAAGATGCGATGGGAGGCAGGGGCTTGATCTCCTCCTAGGATGCAAGGCAATGGCACGAGGCTCTTGGAAGCCCCTGGCCCCATCATCTTGGCGGTGGTTGTCGTTCCTTCTTGGCGGTGGCGGTAGAGGGGGAAAGCCGGAGTTGCCCCGAGGACGATTCTCAGGAGTCTGATCCCTCCAGGGGCCGTCATGAGGTTGGCCTTGCCAGTGGTCCTCGTGATGCTAATCGCGCCTCAAGGAGAAAGAGGCGATCTTCCTCTTCCCTCGCTTACTTGGTCACCATGTTGGACATCTCCAGAGTCGAGCACGGGTCCTTGTGTATGGCGAGCTCCTCCTTCATCTTGACATCCTGGACGCCATCAGTGCATGATGGGATGATGGTCTCGTTCGACACCTTGGGGATCTTGAGGCGAACGTTGGTGAAACATTGGATGTATTTGTGCAAGGTCTCCCCTAGTTGTTGTTTGATGCATTGCAAGTGGCCTGCTGTAGGGGCTAGGTCGCGGGTACCCTGGAAGTTGGCGATGAAGCGCTTGCGCAGCTCATCTCAAGAGGAGATCGATCCCATGGGGAGGATCAGTAGCCACGAGCATGCGCCATCCTTGAGGGCCATGGGATAACAATTCGCCATGACTTTCTTGTCACCGTTTTCCGCCTCGATGCTCAGCTCGTAGAGCTAGAGGAACTCAGCAGGGTCAGGTGTGTCGTCATAGCGCGGAGGCAGATCCAGCTTGAACTTGTCGGGCAAGACGACGCAGTGCAGCTCCAGAGTGAACACTCGGCAGCCTGCCGTGCTCACGAGAGCCCGCCGTGGAGGGGGGGCTAGTCTTGGGGCTCGCATGCCGCCGCCTCAGATGGCGCACGGTCTTGACGGGGCAGTGCTGGGAGCTCACGCTCTTCTCCTTGACGCCGCTGCACCACCTGGCAGCTTTCTTCCTCGTGCCCTGGCACCCTGTGTGGCGGGTTGCGCTGGGGGGCTCATGCCTTGGCCCAGGGACAACATCTCGCCAGAGAGGAGGAGGAGGAGGTGCACCGTGGGCCATGTCGCCCGCATAAGGCGACGAGGGCGGCATCGAGTGATATGGTGCAGGGGCCTCTCCAGCGGTGCTAACGAGCTCGGCGATGCGGTCCCGCCAGTCCTCGTAGAGGTCGTCGGCAGGGCGGTAATGCAGAAGCTCGCGTGCCATGAGCAATGTAGCATGCGAGTTCTCTTGCCCGCGACATGCATGGGAGGATGAAGCAGCGGCCGAAGTCAGCGATGGAGTGGCGGTGCGGCCATCGTGCCGCACGGAAGGCGGCAGCGACGAGTCTAGCTTCTCGTGAGCCGTGGGGCCGGTGGCAGCGTTGGACACGGGTGACGGTGAGGGATGGGGGATGCCGTCGCCTGCAGGCGCTGTCTAAGCAACGAGGGCGGCGAGGGTCGTCCAGCGCTTAGCGCAAACTAGACGAGTGTCGGCCATGGGGTCGGCAGAATAGCGGCAAACCGATCGACGAAAGAGAGGCTTCGACACACCCCTACCTGGCGTGCCAAATTTCAGATTCAGGGCTCCGCAGACCCAAGAAAGGTTTGAACTCTGGGGTGTGTGCGAAGAACTCAACCTCTCCAACCTACTAACTTGTTGATCTCATGGCCTAGCTCGATGAACGGGAAGGGAAAGAGATTGAGCAATTTACCCAAGTTTGGGCCACCTTGCGGTGTAAGACCCTACTCCTGCTTTGGGATGGATTAGCCTTGCGGGTGCTGAGGATGAACTGGTATAGAGGAAGTACAGCCTGAGGAGGCGTGTTCTTCGGTGAGTGTTAGCTAGCTAGGGCTCTCACTTCTTCTCCGGTCCGTCCCCTGGCTATGGTGGTGACTAGCCTATATATAGTGGCTTGGGTCCTCTTCCTCTGAAAATGAAGGCGGGAAGGGATCCCACAACGGCCAATTTGAAAGGGGACAAGTAGTACATGTTATCCGGACGAAAGGTGGTCTTTGCCTGTAAATCTTCTGGTGACGCTACGGTGGGCTCGGTGATGACATCCGTCCTGCCATCCTGTCGGTCTTCGTCTTGTTGCACAGAAATGGAAACCTTTGGCTGATCCCTCGGGACTCCGCGACTGTGCTTGCCTCCTTAGCACCAAAAGGGAAACTTGCTGCTCTACGCCCGCTGGCACCCACCTGGCCTTGGTCGTCATGGCTAGCATCAGTTGATCCTCATGAGGTGGGTGCTTGCATAGGAAAACTCCGCTCCTTAGGAGGCATCCTAGGGAGTCTGCTCCCTTCGGAGGTCTTGGCGTCGTCCGCCTCACGAGGCTTGGCCCCTCGCGAGGTTCTTGCTTTGTCGATGCTGAAGATGGGTCGTACCAGGCCGTTGATGGAGCCATGCGGTGGGCCGCAGGTAGGCAAGTCTGCATACCCTAGTTGCCAGAACGCTGACACAAGCCTGGACTCCAAGTTCCTGTGGATCGTACTTCGGGTTGTTGGGTGAAGAGCTTCCAGTAGTTCTTTGGAGCATAAGAACTACACCCAACAGTTCAATAGGCTACACACTGTTCTTCATGGTTTATGGCGCAGAGGCGGCTCTTACAAGTGATATCCTTCATGACTCTCCCCGTGTGGTGGCTTATGTTGAAGTAGATATTGAGACGACGCGTCAAAATGTTGTGGATGCCTTGGAGGAAGAACGTGATATTGTGGCGGCTCGATCTGTGATTTATCAGCAAGACCTACATCGCTATCACAGCCGCAGGGTTCGAAGCCGTACTTTTTAGGAGGGCGATTTAGTGTTGTGTTTGATTTAAGACGAGACAGGCATGCATAAGCTTTTACCTCCTTGGGAAGGGCCCTTTCTCGTTAGCAAAAACTTCAACAATGGGTCATACTATCTCATCGACATACATAACACAGCAAGTCACATACCTCTGCGGAGGAGACCAACATGCCTTGGAATATTGTTCACCTTCGGCCTTACTACAGCTGAGCCACTTGCTTCTGTCATTGTACATACCTATATCATGTATATACCTTTTTATGATCAAATATAATAAAGCTGGCATCCCCGAAACTCGGGGCCTCTGTCATTTCATCCAATATATTGTGCATGAGTCTTGTATTTGTTGATCATAAGTCACTTGGGGGATTCCAACTCACCGAGTTTAGCTTTCTCACCCTCTTCGCCCAGCAAAAACGCCATAATATGTTGGTTAAACCTGCATGTCTGCTTGATGCCACTCCGAAAAGATGACATGTCGTACTCTTGACAGTCAATATTTCTAACCCTGAACTGGTCAAGGTTAAAACGGCGGCTTAAGTCATGTGAGAGTCGGCTTATAGAAAGCGAGGATAAACCAAGGCTATCATGACAGCTTCATTGAAGTAAGACTTGAGCCTCGAAATCTAGTCTTTTGGTCGAGCCTCAAAAGCCGACTTATAATTCATTCAATATATACATGTGCTGGCATTATTTATTTCTGTTTTGCAGGAATATTTGCTCACATTTATCACATTGACAAAAAAGATGCCAGGTCAAAAGTACTCCAGGTTACTTGTGGTCAGCATTGAGCTGTCATTGACAATGAGTCACCGGATTATCAATCCTCAATTATTCTTCACAAGTGCAACATAATGACTATAATTTGCCGGTGGGAAAATTGCCGAGTTGTCACACTAGTTATAAGTTGGTGGCACTCTTATAGCCACAGGGGTATTTTGTATCAACAAATGGCTACATGTAATCTCTCAAAGAAAAGAGCCAATAATAGCTGCATAATAGCAAGGTCAAAACATCTAAGGCGATTTACCGACACAAATTTTGGACCACAAGTTGAACCGTGCACGAAGTCACGAGAGAATAGTCAAGTGTTTTGCCAAAGCCTATTACAGGGCTCCGGTTGAGCTCAGATTACTCATAATAGTTATTTTGGAGTATAAACTACTCATGTAAGCCGACTTCTGTGCCGACCGGGTTGTTTCCCTCTGGGTTAGCTCCTTCCTGGCCCTTAGTGGTTGACGCCTCCGGCTCATCCCACGCCGGCTCTTCTACGTCTTTGATCTGACACCGGTACATCGAGGTGCTATACATACAATTTTTAACACGTTTCTATGACGGAATTTGGAACCGTCGTGAAGTGAGTGTGGGCGATAGGGGGTCTTTCCCACACGAGCCAGAAACCATCGGGGATAGGCCCTCCTGGCACACAGGCTGGGGAAAAATGAGCTCGTGTGTGATCGGGCAAGGCATCGAAACCTAATCGTTTCCGTTCGTATGTACATCCCACACGGTGAATCCCAGAAAAACATTTTTGTCCATATGTATATCACACATAGTCAATCCAAGATAATATGTTTCCATTCTTATGTACATCCCAGATAGTCAATCCAGGGAAAACGTTTCCGTTTGTATGTACATCCCACACAGCCAATCCAGGGAAAACATTTCCGTTTGTATGTACATCCCACATAGTTTTATGTATAGGCTCATGTGTGATAGATGTAACTATCACACACGCTCTGCCTTGGTTAACTGTTTGCTTTTATTCAACTATATCACACATGATTTGATGAAGAAAACTGTGTGGCATTGGGCTATCCATCACAAGTGCTTTTACTGCTAGAATCGTTTGCAAAGTACCATGACCCATTTAGTAGGTTTATTAGTTTACAATTAAAATTTCCAGTGTTACGCAAATTCACATTTCATATCGAACAACTGTTTGCCAATTTGATATCAGGCACATAAATATATTTTAACATCACAGTACGATAGCTACCTGAAAACAACACAATACATCATATAGCTAGTTCAACTTCATAAAACAATATTAGAACAATATATTCATGTCCCTAATCGAGATCATCCAGACTCATCTTATCCACCTCTGCTTTTAGTTCAGTAGGAACCTATTTTGCACTGGCCAACTGGGAAAGTGCCTCCTCTTCACCAAAACCATCTTAGCAAAGTCTGATTTAAAAAATCTGAGCTCATTCTCCACCTTCCTCTTTTTATCCTGCATCTTCAAATATTCTTCAGTGTTGACAACACTTTCTCTAAGCCAACCTCTGTTTTCTTCCGCATACATGCTCCAGAGCTTTGCTAGGCACATCTTCAAAGACTGTGGCCACTCTTGATCAACCCACTCCAAGTAAGAACACTTCTGTTCATCCTATAATATTTAAAACTAGATCAGTAACAATTGTAGGGGAAATGGGTTTATAGCAAAATAGAAAATCACCAATACATATTTTAAAAAACTGAAGAAACATGTTGATTATGACATATCTTCTCAAAAAGATCAATGCGCAAATGAATTAATTGCTACTGAGACAACAACCAAAATGTGAAACATCAGAAGCTATAATTAACTACAACAATGCGACAAGTTCTTACTCATGTACTATAAATAACAAATTGAACATTTTATGAGGAAGGTAAATATAACTACAACAACATAGAGACTTTTGGATCTTGGGTTTCGGCAAAACCCTTGAGGTTCGAACTCTGGGGTGCGCACGAAGACCTCTCCTTCCGCCCTAGCTCGTCTACTCGCCGATCCCTGGCCCAGCTCGTCAGATCCGAAGAACAAGGGACACAAGGTTTATACTGGTTCGGGCCATCGTTGTGGTGTAATACCCTAATCCAGTGTGGTGTGGTGGATTGCCTTGTAGGCTGGGGAAGAACTAGTACATGGATGAACTACTTCCTGAGGAGAGGGGTTCTAGTGCTCGGGTGAGCTTGTGGTGTGTGGCCTGCTATCTGATCAACTCAAGATGAGATCATCCCCATGGTTGTGGCTAGTCCTATTTATAGTGGCACGGGTCCTCTTCCCAAATATTGAGCGGGAAGGGATCCCACAACGGCCGAATTTGAAGGGGGGCAGCTAGTACAAGCCATCCTGACAAAAGTTGGTCTTCGCCTGCCAAAGGCTCTAGTGGTGACGCCACTGTGGGCTCCATGATAACCTCCGTTCTGACGTCTTGCTGGTCTTGGTCTTGTTGCACCGATATGGAAACCTTTGCCTCACGCCTCGTGACTCCTCGCCTGCACCTACTCCTTTAGCAACAAAGAGGAAACTGGCACTTTGCCCCCGATGGCGCCCTCCTGGCCTTGGTCGTCACTTCTCACGTCACGAGGACCTCGCGAGGTACCCCTTGCCTTGATATCTCCCATACTCATGAGCTGTCCTAGTGCGGCCACCCCTGGGGATGTCTTGCGTAGCCCTCCTCGCGAGGCTCGGCCCCTCGCGAGGGTCTTGAGTGGTTGCTGAAGATGTTGGGCCGTACCAGGCCACCTGACGAGCCACGCCCTGGGCCGCAGGCAGGCAAGTCTGGGTACCCCCATTCCCAGAACGCCGATAGTAGCCCCTGGGCCCAAGGTGCGCTCGGGCTTGGCTTCGCAGCGAAGCGAAGGGTCAAGTGCGGAGCGCCACGGGCCCCAAAAAGCATGTGGCCTTACTAACGCGTGGCGATTGGCGGGACGTGGGAGTCTCCACTTCCCCACGCAGCCTTGGCGACTGCGCGACTTGACAAGTCCCTGCATGCACAAAAGATCGCCATTACCTGCGATTATGGAGGACGGCAGTTGGCCTTCTCCTGGCTATAAAGAAGGTGGCAAGCGGGGTCCTCGCCGCCCATCTTCTTTCTTCGTTCCCCTCGCTTCTTATTCTTCCTTGCCCTTTGCTCATCCGACCTGCTCATGGCGCCCGTCCGGCGATTTTCTACCGCTGAGAAGGGGAAGACTCCTCGCGAGGAGCCAGAGGTACTCCCTCCAAAGAAAAGACCATTCCACCCTTATGGCGCCGCCATGAGGCCGGAAGTAACAAGGCCTTGGCACGAGCGGCCTCCCCCTGGCTACCCGCTGCCCCTTTACGCCAGGGCACCAGGCCATAGAGGGGAAGTCGGTGCCCAGCATCGCCCGCGCCATGGCCATGCCGATCGCGCTGTAGTGGTGCATGCCGCAGTCCCACGAGCGCACGCCAAAGGCTCCTCTCGTGAGTTTGTAGTACGGGTGGTGATGCCTCCTAGATCCTGGATACGCTTCCCGCCATTCTTCGCCGCGGAGATGCCGCCGAGGGGGCCGCTCAGGCTATGGTTGCGACATGCCGAGAGCCAGGCCCTGGCGACGAGGGCTGAGATTGAGGTCGTCTCCTCAGGCAAGGTCTTCATGACCTGCAGACGGGGCGAGGTCACCCGCGTCTACGGCATGGAAGGCGCCCTCGCTATCCACTTCGAGTACGACGGCGCCTCCATGCTGCACTTCAAGGCATTCGACGAGGAGGGACGCCACTTGGAATGCTACCTTGGGGGGCCGTCGGGATGACGCTGCGGCTGACGCCACGCCAGCTGTCGATCCTACTACTAGCTCGTCCAGCAGGAGCGATTGCCTCCGGAGGTCCAGCAGCTCTCCTGTGTCCGACGAGTCTCCGGAGACGAGCGACAACAGCTATGCGTCCCCGAGCTCGCGGCGCACCCGAAACGCGCCGGGCTCGCGAGCACGTCATTGGTGGTGATCTGGTCAAGGTCGGAGGTGGGCCATCGTGGCCCACTTTTGATGACGACGTCTATGATGGCGGCCGTAGTTTGGATCCCCTGAAGTCCTTTGGTGGCATTCCCTGCGAGGATTCGAAGCCAACCCCACGGGGGTATGTAAAGAAGTTGTAATGCTTTTGCTTCTATCTTGGTGTCCTCGCTAGTACACACTATTTGCGAGCCTCGTTCCAGCAACATCGCCCCTTTTTTACCCTTTCGGTTGCATAGTGCTCTACACCGACAGGCCCCAGTCCCAAGGCAAGCTGCAACCGCCGCTGGTATGCCAGGTCGCGATGTCGTGGTCAAGGCCAGGAGGTAAGCGGCCCGAGGTCCGGTAAGAGCTCCTGAGGCGCGATGCTCAAGAGGTCCCCCTTAGCATGCAAGCGGCTCCCGGAGGTTAAAAAGCAAGGTGGCGTTGCCGACACGTGACTACCGAATCCCGTTCTACGAGTAAGGATGGGGCACCAAAGAGTTAACGACTTATCTTGATGAGCCTGAGTTGATTCTCCGAGCGGCGCACCTGGTTTGTTTCCACTATCGCAAGGCTAAGATTTCGCGATTTCCTCCCTGCTGGCCTCAGAGTTCTGCATCGGCACGGCCCGGCCCCGCGTGTACCTCAGTCGCCGCTAGCTTGACCGAAAACCAGGACAAGACCAGGGAGTGAGGGGCTACGGGACCAGTTAGGCCCTTGGGTCGCGATGCCCAATGGTCCCCCTTGACGTACGAACAGACCTTCGGGAAGGTAATGCTGGACTTAGGCCTTGACGTTCTGCGTCGGCAGGGCCCGGCCCCGCGCGTACCCCAGCTGCCGCTGCCTTGACCGAAAACCAGGACAAGACCAGGGAGTGAGGGGCCACGAGACCAGTTAGGCCCTTGGGTCGCGATGCCCAAGGGTCCCCCTTGACGTACGAACTGGCCCGAGCTCTCCGAGCCGGCCTCCCCTTCTCCCATCCTTCTTGATGCTCTGCGTCCTCGGGTCCCGACCCTCGAGCGATGCTCAGTCGCCGTTGGTATGCCAGGTCGCGATGTCATGGTCAAGGCCATGGGGTCAAGGCTGGAGAGTCGGTAACATCCCTGAGACGCGATGCTCAGGGACCCCCCCCCCCCTTTAACGTGCAAGCGAATTACGTGAGGAGGGGAGACCGGCGGGATTGCCTATCGCCGTGCTCCTAAGACTCCGGTGGGTTAGCCTGCAGCAGAACGACATAGGGCCGCGCCCGCGCTTGGCTTCTGATAATTCTGCAGGAAGATGAAGGCACCGAGGACCTAGTGAGGTGACGCTTGCGGAGTGGACCGCGGGTCAGAGCTCGGTCCCTCGGGTTTGTCAGCATTGTAGGGACGGACCCGAGCACAAGCGCCGTGCCAACGTATGTACCCCTTGTTGCGAGATGAGCAGAGGTCCATTAGGTAGCGAAGGAGGCCCAAAGGGGTGATGGTCAAATAGATGAGTGATTCAAATGCAGCTGAAAGAAACGATAACGCTAGCTCAGGTAAAATGCAAGGGAGATACATGCCACAAGGACAGACCTGTGCGGCCTGGGGATGATGCAGCCCGAGGGGAGCCCCCAACAAGGTGAGCTAAGATGCAAAAGGATACACGCCGTAGGGACAGGCCCGTGCAACCTGGGAATGATGCAGCCCGAGGGGTGCTCCCAGTTGAACAAAAACCAGAAAATGTCACCTGGCACAGTTTCTGGAGTAGTGTTGGTGCAGCTGAAGATGCTCGACGCAAATGCTGCTCCTCGCGCGCCGCCTGGCTCTGGTGCCTCACGAGGCTCTGGGGTTCCCCAGATCTCACGAAGGGCCAAGTCCAACTCCGCCTGGATCTCCTTATGCCTGGCCTCGCGAGTCGCCAGGACCTCCCGCATATGGCGTTGGTGCAGGGTTGCTTGGTTCGGCAGGCCGAGGGGCATGCGAACGTAGCTGTGAGGGGGACCCTGGCACCGGCCCACCTGGGAAGGCCAGTAGAGCTCCTGAGATGCGAACCTGTTAAGTGCGGGGACGTTGACGTAGACACGCAACTCGTCGCCTGAGCCTGGGTCGACAGCTGCACTCGGAGGCGTTGGGCGGCGCTTGCCCCGCATTGCCCTTGGCATCTGTAGGTCTTTGATGGTCTGGCTGATGAACTCATGAGTGCTTGGTGCATCACGCCTTGAAGCCTCCGGAGGGAAGTGTGCGGCGAAGCACTCCTCCACATGGTACCTGAGCGTGTCCCTTGTGACGTTGGCTAAGTTAGAGGCCCTCTAGAGGAGAGCCCTCGAGCCTAGCCTGAGGGGGGCGCCAGGCGTGCCTTCCAATGCGAGGGAGGGAGGCGGCCCCTCCCTAGGTGTAGGTCCTGAGGTGCTGCCACCTGGCGCTGCATACCCATGAGGCTCCAGGGCAAGCAACTGCTTCTTCTTCTTGGGGACGACCTCAGGTGGGTAGATGATGCTGTCATTGTTTGGATCCTCGACTGCTGCCGCCTGGTAAGCACGCTCGAGCGAGCACACTGCATCTTTCTCCACACAGGTGATGGTGAAGACGCCGCCGCTTCCCGGCATCTTGAGGATGTTATAGCCGTGGTGAGTCACTGCCATGAACGTGGCCAGGGCTGGGTACCCGAGGATGGCATTGTAAGGGGATGTGGGCGACATTGAAGTCGATGAGCTCAGTGTGGTAGTTGGGCGCTTGTCAAAGGTGACAGGCAGGCGGACATGCCCTACGAGGGTGGTGGAGCGGTCGGTCACTCCGGAGAAGGGCTTGGTAGGCAACAGTTGATCGTAGGGTACTTGGAGGCTGTCGAATGTCTCGATGGACGGGACATTTAGCCCTGCGCCACCATCGATGAGGGTCTTGGTAACTTGGACGTTGCTGATGATGGGCGAGCAAAGCATTGGTAGGGCGCCGGCCGTTGCCGCGTACTTGATCTGGTTTGTTGAACTGAAGGTGATGGGGCACCTGGACCACCTGAGTGGGCGAGTAGCCTCGAGCTTAGCGAGAGCCACGTTTACTTCCTGGGCAAACTGGTTGAAGAGGCGCTGAGAAGCTGGGGCTTGTGCTCCGCCCAAGATGCAGGCAATGGCACGTGGCTCCTGGAAGCCCCTAGCCCCCTCGTCCTGGTCGTCGTTTCTCCTTGGCGGTGGTAGAGGTGGGAGGCCGGCGGTACCCTAAAGACGGTCCTCCTGAGGTTGGTCCCTCCAGGCGTTCTCACGGGGCTGACCGTGCCAATGGTCCTCCCGAGGTTGATCACGCCACTCCTGGCGGGGGATGCGGTCGTCCCAGCGTCCCCCGGTCTGACTTCCCCCGCGGAGCCACGGTTGCCGCGCTCGGGGCATTGGACGACATGTCCTTCGCGGAGGGCCTTGAGCTCTTGACAGTCGTGGGTGTTGTGGCTGTGCACGTTGTGGAAGGCGCAAAACGCCCGGCAGCTCTAGGAAGATTCTGGGTAGTCACGGCCACGCTTCATCTCCGGTTCAGCTGCGAGTACTACCGCTCCCTTGCGCTTTACGTCCTTGCTCTTGGCCTTCTTGTCTTCAGGATCAGCAACGGGGAGCTTGACTAGGGTCAGCTCTGGCGCACTTGGTCACAAGGTTGAATAGCTCCAGGGACGTGCACAAATCTTCGTGGATGGCGAGCTCCTCCGTCATCTTGATGCCGCGGACACCATCTGAGAACGCCGAAATGATGGCCTCGTCCGTGACCTTGGGGATCTTGACGCGGACACTGTTGAAGCGTAGGATGAACTTCTATAGGGTTTCTCCCGGTTATTGCTAGATACGCCGTAGGTCACCCGCGGCCGGGGGGCGATCTCGGGTGTCCTGGAAGTTGGCGATGAACCGCTCGTGCATCTCGCTCCAGGTGGAGATCGATCCAGCGGGCAGGTTCAGGAGCCACGAGCGCGCACCATCCTTGGGGGCCATGGGGAACCAGTTCACCATGATCTTCTCGTTGCCGTCGGATGCTTCGATGCTCAGCTCGTAGAGCTACAGGAACTCTGCAGGGTCGGGGGTGCCGTCGTAGCATGGAGGCAGGTTGGGCTTGAACTTCCCAGGCCAGTTGATGTTGCGCAGCTCGGGGGCGAGGGCCTTGCAGCTTGCTGTCGACACCGGAGCTTGCTGGGGAGGTGGAACTTGATCTTGATAATCGCGCGCCACCGCGGCGGGGGGTGCGCGGTCTCGACGCAGCGGTGGAGGGAGCGCTAGCGCTCCCCCGTGGGGCCGCTGGATCTCTTGGCAGCTTCCTTCTTCTTGCACTGGCGCCGCGCGTGGGTGATGTCTACTACGCAACCTTCTCCTTGTAAACATTGTTGGGCCTTCAAGTGCAAAGGTTTGTAGGACAGTAGCAAATTTCCCTCAAGTGGATGACGTAAGGTTTATCAATCTGTGGGAGGCGTAGGATGAAGATGGCCTCTCTCAAACAACCCTGCAACCAAATAACAAAGAGTCTCTTGTGTCCCCAACACACCCAATACAATTGTAAATTGTATAGGTGCACTAGTTTGGCGAAGAGATGGTGATACAAGTGCAATATGGATGGTAGATATAGGTTTTTGTAAACTGAAAATATAAAAACGGCAAGGTAGCAAGTGGTAAACGTGAGCATAAACGGTGTTGCAATGATAGGAAATAAGGCCTAGGGTTCATACTTCACTAGTGCAAGTTCTCTCAACAATAATAACATAACTGGATCATATAACTATCCCTCAACATGCAACAAAGAGTCACTCCAAAGTAACTAATAGCGGAGAACAAACGAGTAGATTATGGTAGGGTACGAAACCACCTCAAAGTTATTATTTCTGATCAATCTATCATAGAGTTCGTACTAGAATAACACCTTAAGACACAAATCAACCAAAACCCTAATGTCACATAGATACTCCATTGTCACCTCAAGTATCTGTGGGCATGGTTATATGATATGCATCACACAATCTCAGATTCATCTATTCAACCAACACAAAAGAACTTCAAAGAGTGCCCCAAAGTTTCTACTGGAGAGTCAAGACGAAAACATGTGCCAACCCCTATGCATAGATTCCCAAGGTCACGGAACCCGCAAGTTGATCACCAAAACATACATCAAGTGAATCAATAGAATACTCCATTGTGACAATAGGTATCCCACGCAAGACATACATCAAGTGTTCTCAAATCCTTAAAGACTCAATCCGATAAGATAACTTCAAAGGGAAAACTCAATCCATTACAAGAGAGTAGAGGGTGAGAAGCATCATAAGATCCAACTATAATACCAAAGCTCACGAAACATCAAGATCATGCCATCTCAAGAACACGAGAGAGAGAGAGAGAGATCAAACACATAGCTACTGGTACATACCCTCAGCCCCGAGGGTGGACTACTCCCTCCTCCTCATGGAGAGCGCCGGGATGATGAAGATGGCCATCGGAGAGGGATTCCCCCCTCCGGCAGGGTGCCGGAACGGGGTCTAGATTGGTTTTTGGTGGTAACAGAGGCTTTCGGCGGTGGAACTCCCGATCTAGGTTATTTTCCGGAGGTTTCAGTATATATAGGAGGTGTTGGAGTCGGGGCCAATCAAAGGTGGTCTACGGGCTGTCCACGAGGCAGGGGGCGCGCCCCCCACCCTCGTAGGCAGCCCGTAGGTCCTCTCGTCCCCCTCCGGCACTCTGTGGGCTTCTTCTGGTCCAAAAATGATCTCCGTTGATTTTCAGGTCAATTGGGCTCCGTTTGATATTCATTTTTTGTGAAACCCTAAAACAAGAGAAAACATAAACTGGCACTGGGCTCTGGGTTAATATGTTAGTCCCAAAAATAATATAGAAGTGTATAATAAAGCCCATAAAACATCCAAGAAGGATAATATAATAGCATGGAACAATCAAAAATTATAGATACGTTGGAGACGTATCAGCATCCCCAAGCTTAATTCCTGCTCGTCCTCGAGTAGGTAAATGATAAAAACAGAAATTTTGATGTGGAATGCTAACTAACATAATTTTCAATGTAGCTCTCTTAATTGTGGCATGAATGTTCAGATCTGAAAGATTGAAGACAAAAGTCTATATTGACATAAGAAATAATAATACTTCAAGCATACTAACAAAGCAATCATGTCTTCTCAAAATACTATGGCTAAAGAAAGTTATCCCTACAAAATCATATAGTCTGGCTATGCTCCCTCTTCATCACACAAAATATTCATATCATGCACAAGCCCAGTTTTAGCCAAGCACTTGTTTTCATACTCTATTCTTTCAAACCTTTCAACTTTCACGCAATACATGAGCGTGAGCCATGGACATAGCACTATAGGTGGAATAGAGTGGTAGTTGTGGAGAAGACAAAAAGGAGGGAGATAGTCTCACATCGACTAGGCGTATTAACGGTCTATGGAGATGCCCATCAATAGATATCAATGTGAGTGAGTAGGGATTGCCATGCAAAGGATGCACTAGAGCTAAATATGTATGAAAGCTCAACAAAAGAAACTAAGTGGGTGTGCATCCAACTTGCTTGCTCACGAAGACCTAGGGCATTTGAGGAAGCCCATCGTTGGAATATACAAGCCAAGTTCTATAATGAAAATTCCCACTAGTATATGAAAGTGACTAAACATGAGACTCTCTATCATGATGAACATGGTGCTACTTTGAAGCACAAGTGTGGAAAAAGATAGTAGCAATTGTCCCTTTTCTTTCTTTTTTGGTCCTTTTTTTCCTTTGGCCTTTCTCTCTTTTTTTTGTGGAGGGGCTTTCTTTATTTAGCCTTTCCTCACATGGGACAATGCTCTAATAATGATGATCATCACACTTATAATTAATTACAACTCGATATTACCACTCGATACTAGAACAAAGTATGACTCTATATGAATGCCTCCGGCGGTGTACCGGGATATGCAATGAATCAAGAGTGACATGTATGAAAAGTTATGCATGGTGGCTTTGCCACAAATACGATGTCAACTACATGATCATGCATGGAAATATGACAATATGATGCGTGTCATATGAACGGAACGGTGGAAAGTTCCATGGCAATATATCTCGGAATGGCTATGGAAATGCCATGATAGGTAGGTAAGGTGGCTATTTTGAGGAAGGATATATGGTGGCTGTTTTGAGGAAGGATATATAGTGGGTGTATGGTACCGGAAAAAGTTGTGCAGTACAAGAGAGGCTAGCAATGGTGGAAGGGTGAGAGTGCGTATAATCCATGGACTCAACATTAGTCATAAGAACTCATATACTTATTGCAAAAATTTACGAGTCATCAAAACAAAGCAATCAATGCATGCTCCTAGGGGGAAGGTTGGTAGGAGTTAACCATCGCACGCCCCCGACCTCCACACAAAGGATGACACTCAATAAATACTTCATGCTCTAACTTCGTCACATAGCGGTTCACCATACGTGCATGCTACGGGAATCACAAACTTTAACACAAGTATTTCTCAATTTCATAATAACTCCACTAGCATGACTCTAATATCACTATCCTCATATCTCAAAACAATTATCAAGCATCCAACTTCTCTTCATATTCAATGCACTTAGTATGAAAGTTTTTACTACATTGATCTTGGATGCTTATCATGTGAAGGCTAGTTTTATAGCCAAAGCACATTACCATGCTGTTCTAATAGACTCTCAAAAGTATATAAGTGAAGCATGAGAGTTCGTCTATTTCTTCAAAATAAAACCACCGCCGTGCTCTAAAAGATATAAGTGAAGCACTTGAGCAAATGACAAACTACTCCAAAAGATACAAATGAAGAACAACAAGTAGTTGTATAATTATGTAACTATGTGAAGACTCTCTAACATTTAAGAATTTCAGATCTTGGAATATTATTCAAACAGCAAGCAAAACAAAATAAACTAAATTGACGCTCCAAGCAAAAACACATATCATGTGGTGAATAAAAATATAGCTCCGAGTATAGTTACCGATAGATGAAGACGAAAGAGGGGATGCCTTCCCGGGGCATCCCCAAGCTTAGGCTTTTGGTTGTCCTTGAATTTTACCTTGGGGTGCCTTGGGCATCCCCAAGCTTAGGCTCTTGCCACTCTTTGTTCCATAGTCCATCAAAGCAATACTCAAAACTTGAAAACTTCACAACACAAAACTTAGACAAAAATCTCGTGAGCTCCGTTAGTATAAGAAAACAAACCACCACTCAAAGGTACTATAATGAACTCATTATTTGTTTATATTGGTGTTAAGCCTACTGTATTCCAACTTACCTATGATTCATATCCTCCAATACTACTCATATATTCATCAAAATAAGCAAACAATACACGAAAAACATAATCTGTCAAAAACAAAACAGTCTGTAGTAATCTGTAACTTTCGCATACTTCTGTAACTACAAAAAATTGAAATAAATTGGTAAACGTGAGGAATTTGTCTATTAATCATCTGCAAAAAGAATCAACTAAATAGCACTCTCCAGTAAAATTTGATGACTATTCTCGTGAGCGCTAACGTTTCTGTTTTTTACAGCATGATCATATAAACTTCACACAAGTCTTCCCAAAGGTTCTACTTGGCACAAACACTAATTAAATCACAAAACCACATCTAAACAGAAGCTATATGAAATATTTATTCCTAAACAGAAGCAAAAAACAAAAAATATAAAATTGGGTTGCCTCCCAACAAGCGCTATCGTTTAACGCCCCTAGCTAGGCACGATGATTTCAATGATGCTCGCATAAAAGGTAAGAATTGAAACATAAAGGAAGCATCATGAAGAATATGACTAGCACATTTAAGTATAACCCACTTCCTATGCATAGGGATTTGTAATCAAACAACTTATGGGAGAAATAATCAACTACCATAGGAAGGGAAAACAAGCATAGCTTCAAAACTTTAAGCACGTAGAGAGGAAACTTCATACTATAGCAATTCCTACAAGCATAAGATCCTCTCTCATAATAATTTTCAAAGGCATCATGAATGAATTCAACAATATAACCATCACATAAGGCATTCTTTTCATGATCTACTTGCATAGAAATTTTACTACTCTCCACATAAGCAAAATTCTTCTCATTCATAGTAGTGGGAGCAAACTCAACAAAGTAACTATCATGTGAAGCATAATCCAATTGAAAACTAAAATCATGATGAAAAGTTTCATGGTTATAATATTCTTAATAGCATACAAGTCATCACAATAATCATCATAGATAGCAACTTTGTTCTCATAATCAATTGGAACCTCTTCCGAAATAGTGGATTCATCACTAAATAAAGTCATGACCTCACCAAATCCACTTTCATCATCATAAATAGGAGGCATGCTTTCATCATAATAAATTTGCTCATCAAAACTTGGGGGACTAAAAATATCATCTTCATCAAACATAGCATCCCCAAGCTTGTGGCTTTGCATATCATTAGCATCATGGGTATTCAAAGAATTCACACTAACAATATTGCAATCATGCTCGTCATGCACATATTTTATGCCAAGCATTCTATGTAATTCTTCTTCTAGTACTTGAGCACAATTTTCCTTCCCATCATTTTCACAAAAGATATTAAAAATATGAAGCATATGAGGTAACCTTAATTCCATTTTTTTGTAGTTTCCTTTTATAAACTAAACTAGTGATAAAACAAGAAACTAAAAGATTCGATTGCAAGATCTAAAGATATACCTTCAAGCACTAACCTCCCCGGCAACGGCGACAGAAAAGAGCTTGATGTCTACTACGCAACCTTCTCCTTGTAGACGTTGTTGGGCCTCCAAGTGCAGAGGTTTGTAGGACAGTAGCAAATTTCCCTCAAGTGGATGACCTAAGGTTTATCAATCCGTGGGAGGCGTAGGATGAAGATGGTCTCTCTCAAACAACCCTGCAACCAAATAACAAACAGTCTCTTGTGTCCCCAACACACCCAATACAATGGTAAATTGTATAGGTGCACTAGTTCGGCGAAGAGATGTTGATACAAGTGCAAGATGGATGGTAGATATAGGTTTTTGTAAACTGAAAATATAAAAACAGCAAGGTAGCAAGTGGTAAACGTGAGTATAAACGGTGTTGCAATGATAGGAAATAAGGCCTAGGGTTCATACTTTCACTAGTGCAAGTTCTCTCAACATAATAACATAACTGGATCATATAACTATCCCTCAACATGCAACAAAGATTCACTCCAAAGTAACTAATAGCGGAGAACAAACGAGTAGATTATGGTAGGGTACGAAACCACCTCAAAGTTATTCTTTCTGATCGATCTATCATAGAGTTCGTACTAGAATAACACCTTAAGACACAAATCAACCAAAACCCTAATGTCACCTAGATACTCTATTGTCACATCAAGTATCCGTGGGCATGGTTATATGATATGCATCACACAATCTCAGATTCATCTATTGAACCAACACAAAAGAACTTCAAAGAGTGCCCCAAAGTTTCTAGCAGAGAGTCAAGATGACAATGTGTGCCAACCCCTATGCATAGATTCCCAAGGTCACGGAACCTGCAAGTTGATCACCAAAACATACATCAAGTGAATCAATAGAATACCCCATTGTCACCACAGGTATCCCACGCAAGACATACATCAAGTGTTTTCAAATCCTTAAAGACTCAATCCGATAAGATAACTTCAAAGGGAAAACTCAATCCATTACAAGAGAGTAGAGGGGGAGAAGCATCATAAGATCCAACTACAATAGCAAAGCTTGCGATACATCAATATTGTGCCATCTCAAGAACACGAGAGAGAGAGAGATCAAACACATAGCTACCGGTACATACCCTCAGCCCCGAGGGTGGACTACTCCCTCCTTGTCATGGAGAGCGCCGGGATGATGAAGATGGCCACTAGAGAGGGATTTCCCCCTCTGGCAGGGTGCCGGAACGGGGTCTAGATTGGTTTTTGTTGGTAACAGAGGCTTTTGGCGACGGAACTCTCGATCTAGCTTATTTTCCGGAGGTTTCAGTATATATAGGAGGTGTTGGAGTCAGGGCCAAGCAAAGGGGGTCTACGGGCTGTCCACGAGGCAGGGGGCGCGCCTAGTAGGGGGCGCCCCCACCCTCGTGGGCAGCCTGTGGGTCCTCTCGTCCCCCTCCGGCACTCCGTGGGCTTCTTCTGGTCCAAAAATGATCCCCGTTGATTTTTAGGTCAATTGGGCTCCATTTGATATTCCTTTTCTGCGAAACCCTAAAACAGGAGAAAAACAGAAACTGACACTCGGCTCTGGGTTAATAGGTTAGTCCCAAAATTTAATATAAAAGTGTATAATAAAGCCCATAAAACATCCTAAAAGGATAATATAATAGCATGGAACAATTAAAAATTATAGATACGTTGGAGACGTATCAGTGGGCGGCCATGCCGCGGGGCCACATGCCTTGGGTCCTGGACGACGCCTTGACACGGGGGTAGAAGTGGAGCTTCATGGGCCTCGTCATCCGCATGGGGAGGCGGACGAGGCAGGGAGAGGGACGGCGCTGGAGAGCCCCCAGCTGCGCTGACGAGCTCGGCGATGCGGTCGAGCCATTCTTCGTAGAAGTCGTCGACGGGGCGCTAGCGCAGGTCCTCGCGTGCCATGAGCAATGCAGCCGGCGTGTCCATGGGTCCGCGAGGAGCATGGGATGACAAGACTGCTGGGTTAGCGACGGGGTCGCGGTGCGACCATTTCGCCGCACGGAGGGGTGCAGTGACGAGGCCTGCTGTTCATGCCGCACTGGGCCGGTGGCGGCGTTGGCGCAGGCGATGGAGAACGGTGGGGTGGTCCACCGGTAGGAGCAGTCTAAGCGACGTGGGTGGCAAGGGCAGCCCGTCGCTCAGCACGGGCTCTCCAAGCGTCGGCCATGGAACCGATGGAACGACGGAGCATGGATCGACGGAAGGGAAGTTTCGGCACAGCCCTACCTGGCGCGCCAAATGTCAGATCTTGGGTTCCGGCAAAACCCTTGAGGTTCGAACTCTGGGGTGCGCACGAAGATCTATCCTTCTGCCCTAGATCGTCTACTCGCCGATCCCTAGCCTAGCTCATCTGATCCGAAGAACAAGGGACACAAGGTTTATACTGGTTTGGGCCACCGTTGTTGTGTAATACCCTAATCCAGTGTGGTATGGTGGATTGCCTTGTAGGCTGGGGAAGAACTAGTACATGGATGAACTTCCTCCTGAGGAGAGGGGTTCTAGTGCTCGGGTGAGCTTGTGGTGTGTGGCCTGCTATCTAATCAACTCAATATGAGATCATCCCCATGGTGGTGGCTAGTCCTATTTATAGTGGCACGGATCCTCTTCCCAAATATTGAGCGGGAAGGGATCCCACAACGGCCAAATTTGAAGGGGGGGGGGAGCTAGTACAAGCTATCATGACAAAAGGTAGTCTTCGCCTGCCAATGGCTCTGGTGGTGACGCCGTTGTGGGCTCCGCGATGACATCCGTTCTGCCGTCCTTCTAGTCTTGGTCTTGTTGCACTAATATGGAAACCTTTGCCTGATGCCTCGGGACTCCTCGCCTGCACCTACTCCTTTAGAACCAAAGAGGAAACTGGCACTCTGCGCCCGCTGGCGCCCGCCTGTCCTTGGTCGTCACTGCTCACGTCACGAGGACCTCGCGAGGTAACCCTTGCCTTGATATCTTCGATCCTCATGAGCTGGCCTAGTGAGACTGCCCCAGGGGATGTCTTGCGTCGCCCGCCTCACAAGGCTCGGCCCCTCGCGAGGGTCTTGAGTGGTTGCTGAAGATGTTGGGCCATACCAGGCCGCCTGACGAACCACGCCCTGGGCCGCAGGTAGGCAAGTGTGGGTACCCCCGTTCCCAGAACGCCGATAGCGAAAATGTTTGGATAACAGCAAATTGATACTAACATGTGTGTACATGCACAAATTTAGTAACATAGAACTAATAGCACTAAGGATGTCCACTATGTATGCCAAAACCGGTGTAAAGACAACTATTGCTACATCTCACACCGGTGTCGTGCACTGGCGAGCTGATGCAGCGGAAAACAATTAGGGACCTAGACTCCGGAGCACGTAGTTGCTCTGATGCCCAGTTC
Source organism: Secale cereale (assembly GCA_902687465.1). Lineage (NCBI taxonomy): Eukaryota > Viridiplantae > Streptophyta > Magnoliopsida > Poales > Poaceae > Secale > Secale cereale. The sequence continues at coordinate 235,599,290 of LR738714.1, forward strand.
CTTCATGCCATAAAGATTTAGTATTTTACTGCTTGGCTGATCGGATGTGTGGACCAAAGTTGGCTGCACAAACTACTGAAGCGGTGCCAAATAATTTTCTAATGGCACCGCAGATGAGGTGGCACCAATTTTAGATACTCGGTACAAACTGTGGCACTGTCTTAGGATGCGTTTGGTTGAAGGTGTGGTATGAATGGGTTGGGACCGTGACAGTGTCTGAATCACATATAACAAATGATTTGTAACAACGAAAGAGGGTCTAACCTTCTTTCCACATGCAAGAAACTTCCTCCCACTATCTAGATTCAAACGCAACTAGCTTCATGCATGGAGATTGATGGTGACAATGACCAAACAGATCTTCAGCCACCCCGCTCAATTCATCGCAACTGATGGTCCTAGGGAGCTATAAGAGGAAGAAATGACTCAAATCAACCGCCGAGTTAAAATCCTTCATTCCAAGCCATAGCCCGAGAGAGAGAGAGAAAAGAGGCATACCAGGGTGGTGACGGAGTCGTCGTCGGAGGAGGAACCGGTGGAGAGGTCATTGAAGAAGACCACGGCGACCCCGGCGGTAGGATGCGAGACGGCGAGAGCGAGGAAGTGGCTATAGCTTAGGAAGGAATGAAGGAAGGAGGAAACATGGGAAATGTGACTTGTCGTCGGGGAGAAAATGGGGTGGGGAAGGGGGGCGGGGGTAGATATTTCGGCAGTAGGACAAAAATTTCGAAATGTGGAGGGAAACTTTGCACGTGGGGCCGCCGGACACCATTCACTTTGAACGATTGTGTGCATCGCAAACGATTCTTCTGCTTTATGCGCATGGGATGAGTATGATAATTCAAATTTTGGTGGAAATTTTCTCGAGTAAGTCATTGCATAATATAATATCGCTTGCTAATTTGGGCACACAAAAGAGCATACAGCACACAGACCCCACGTACTGAATCGAACAATTTTAGTAATTAAACAGGGCCAGTTGACCTAAACATTGCTCTAACAAAAGACCTGCATTAAAAACAAAGCCTAAGTAAGCATAATTTGAACAAATCCACCGCCACGTTGGCTTATGCATCGCCGGTGTGAGATGGGACGTCGATGACTTGTCCTGGCGACATGCCGCCGTTGGTGGACTCCGTGTCCCCCTGCTGAGGTCGACCGTGTCCTCGTCCTTGTCCTCGTCCTAGGCGCCGTCCTCAAGGTTGTAATACTCATAGTAGTGGATGTGCCAGAGCTCGCGTTGGTACTCCACCGTAGATTCCTCGATGGACAGACTCTTCTCTGCCTCGACCTCGGCCTCGCACAACTCCTCCTCCCGACGCTCCTCGATCTCCGCCGCCTCCTACATCTCCATCTCCTGCTCGGTGCTCTCATGAGGAAGCAGGTGCTCCATGGCCACCGCCACCTTTTCATATGTGGGTTGCATGCTGGATTCCGAGGAGGCATCGAATATCTCGGCATTTGCATCCTCGATCTTGGCGTGGATGGCCTCGACCTGGGCCAGGGTGACATCGGCAGCACGAACGACAGCGCGAGCGCTCTCGGCGTTTGCACCCTCCATTGCAGCAGTAGCTGCAGCCGTTTCGGCTATTGCAGCTGCCCTGTTGGCTGCCGCAGACGCCCTCTCGGTGGATGCGGCCGCGCTCAATGCGCAGGCGGCAGCACTCTCGGCGTAGGCGGCCGCGCTCTCAGCACAGGCAACGGCGCTCGAGGAGGATGCCCATCGTACGAGCCTTCACGAAGCATTTCCACGGTGTCATCTTTGCAAGAAGGGGGTGCAGGAATGGGGATCGGCATTTGTGGATTCGGGGGTTGCCGACACTAGAGCAGACGAGCCGGCGAAGCTTAAGGAGGAAAACTTAAATGTACCCGACAATTTTCATCACAAACGGTTCATACAAAAAATTATGTGTGATGTAGTTGATATTTTTTATTAGCTGTGAAAGACGGATTTGGAGTAAATTGGCAATGGATGGTGTTTTAAATGTATGAGAAACTTTGTAGTACTAATACAACTATCATGTCAAATTTTGGAAAATTCCAGGGGTCATTTGACCTTTTAAGACATTTAAGCCATTTTCTATAATTCAAATTTGAACTATATGTACATGCAACAGCTAACCATAACAGTTTGAAAATTCATATTTCATGTACTTGTGTGCGATTTAATTCCATGTGCAATAAATTGGAAGGAATTTTCAAACATATTGGTCTAACGGCGATGACCCCCTTAAGCATGGAGTGCCATGGCATTTAAATACCAAAAAATAAAAAAAATCAGAAACACATGAAACCTTGCTTGATGTAATGTCATGCCACCAAGATGATGTGGCAAAAAAATTGGCATGTTTGACGAAAGTTTGGACACACACCCCTCACAAACCGAAGCAACTCACTAGAAGGCTTGTGGTTCGGAGAGGGAACGCTGCATGTTTGATGACGAACATGAGATAGCTTCCCCTTACGGCCTTCAATTTGTTTCTACATTTAACATGCGGTAATACAACTGCCGTGTGTAAATTTGGAAAATTTCATGGGTCATTTGACCTTTTAAAGACATTTAAGTGATTTTCCAGCTATTTAATGGCCGTGATTCAAATATGAACTACATGTACATGCAACTGCTAACCATAACTATTTGAAAAATTATATTTGTGTACTTGTGTGCGAGTTAATTCCATGTGCAGTAAATTGGAAGGAATTTTCAAACATAATGGTCTCATGGCTTGGACACATGCATGGAGTGCTATGGCATTTTAATTCCAAAAAACTTAAAAAACATGAAACCTTGCTTGATGTAATGTCATGCCACCAAGATGATGTGGTAAAAAAATTGGCATGTATAACCAAAGTTTGGACACACACCCATCACAAACCAGAGCAACTCACTAGAAGGCTCGTGGTTCCGAGAGGGAACTATGCATGTTTGATGACAAACGGGAGGTAGCTTCCTCTTACGGCCTTCAAATTGTTTCTACAGTTAACATGCACTAATACAATTGTCATGTGAAAATTTGAAAAATTCCAGGGGTCATTTGACCTTTTAAAGACATTTAAGTAATTTTCTAGCCATTTAATAACCGTAATTCAAATTTGAACTACATCTACATGCAACGGCTAACCATAACGGTTTGAAAAATCATATTTGTGTACTTGTGTGCAAGTTAATTCTATGTGCAGTAAATTAGAAGGAATTTTCAAACATATTGGTCTCACGGCATGGACACATGCATGGAGTGCCATGGCATTTTAATTCCAAAAAATTAAAATATGATCAGAAAAACATGAAACCTTGCTTGATGAAATGTCATGCCACCAAGATGATGTGGTCAAAAAATTGGCATGTTTGACGAAAGTTTGGACACACACCCATCACAAACCGGAGTAACTCACTAGAAGGCTCGTGGTTCCGAGATGGAACAATGCATGTTTGATGACGAACGGGAGGTAGCTTCCTCTGACAACCTTCAAACATTTTCTATGTTTAACGTCCACTAATACAATTGTCATGTGGAAAATTAGAAAATTCTAAGGGTCATTTGAACTTTTAAAGGCATTTAAGTAATTTTCTAACCATTTAATGACCGTGATTCAAATTTGAACTACATCTTCATGCAACAGCTAACCATAAATGTTTGAAAAATCATATTTGTATACTTGTGTGCGAGTTAATTCCATGTGTAGTAAATTAGAAGGAAGTTTCAAACATATTGGTCTCACGGCATGGACACGTGCATGGGGTGCCATGGCATTTTAATTCCAAAAAATTAGAAATGATCAGAAAAACATGAAACCTTGCTTGATGTAATGTCATGCCACCAAGCTGATGTGGTAAAAATAGGCATGTTTGACGAAAGCTTGGACACGCACATCCCTGACAAACCAGACCAACTCGCTAGAAGGCTCGTGGTTCCGAGAGGGAACAATGCATGTTTGATGACGAACGGGAGATAGCTTCCTCTTATGGCCTTTAATTTTTTCTACATTTAACATTCACTAATACAACTTTCATGTGAAAATTTGGAAACTTTCAAGGGTCATTCGACCTTTTAAAGACATTCAAGTGATTTTCTAGTCATTTAATGACCGTAATTCAAATTTGCACTACATCTACATGCAACGGCTAACCATAACGGTTTGAAAAATCATATTTGTTTATTTGTGTGCAAGTTAATTACATGTGCAGTAAATTATAACGAATTTTCAAACATATTGGTCTGATGGAATGGACACATGCATAGAGTGCCATGGCATTTTAATTCCAAAAAATTAAAAATAGATCAAAAAAACATGAAACCTTGCTTCATGTAATGTCATGCCACCAAGATGATGTGCTAAAAAAATTGACATGTTTGACGAAAGTTTGGACACACACCCATCACAAACTGGAGCAACTCACTAGAAGGCTCGTGGTTCCGAGAGGGCGATGCATGTTTGATGACAAACGGGAGATACCTTCCTCTTACGGCCTTCAATTTTTTCTATGTTTAACATGCAATAATACAACTGTCATGTGAAAATTTGGAAAATTCTAGGGGTCATTTGACCTTTTAAAGGCATTTAAGTGATTTTCTAGCCATTTGATGACTGTAATTCAAATTTGAACTACATCTACATGCAACGGCTAACCATAACGGTTTGAAAAATCATATTTTTTTTGTACTTGTATGCGAGTTAAAAAATCGTCAGACGATGTAAATATCTGGTGTTCAGAAAAGAAAATGTAAAGATCTCGCAAGACAACCGGCCCTCACACGATTGGCACTCTATTTCGCACCTCAAGGTTTGGAAGGCTACTGGCGGGGTTATTAATCAGACATGTTTCTGTATTGAAAACTGTCAGCTATTAAGTTCACACATGGATTTTGCTGCGGGAATCATGTGTAATTCAAACTGTAGTACTCGTAAATTCCGGCGACCGGCGTGTGTACTGTTCCCCTCGATCTAGATTTCGATCGCCAATAAATACTACCTTGCTCACATCATCCCGCTTGCATTCTCATCTACATCCTTCCCTCGCTCTCTCTCTCTCTCTCTCTCTCTCTCTCTCTCTCTCTCAAATCTCTGCCATGGTGTAACGCCCCGGACACACCTGCCGGTGGTCGTTACTCCTGGCGGGATCTAGACTGGCCTCACATATCAATACTAGTCTTTTCTGCGCACTTTGTCCTCACTTGTGCGCACCCGAGAGCAACTTCCCGGTCGGTCACCCATCCTGAAACTACTCCAAGCTGAGCACGCTTAACTTTGGAGTTCTTTCCAAATGGGCTCCCGGAAAAGAAGGAATTCCTTATTGATATGAGTACTCTATCATCCCTAATAAGCCAGGCTATCACATACACCCCCACTCAGAGGAACTGACGTCCTTGTCGGGCCACAGGAACGTTCCCTTTTGGCACAAACGTCTGTGCATCCAGTTCGATACATGTGCCATGTCGTGTGCCTCGGCGGGTCACAAACGTCATGAAGAACATGACCACGCACCTGTCCGCAAACATCCGTAAAACCGCGAGGGTCGGCTCTGATACCAACCTGTAACACCCCGGACACACCCACCGGTGGTGATTACTCCTGGCGGGATCTAGAGTGACCTCACATATCAATACTAGTGTTTTCTGCGCACTTTGTCCTCACTCGTGCGCACCCGGGAGAAACTTCCCGGTCGGTCACCCATCCTGAAACTACTCCAAGCTAGGCACGCTTAACTTTGGAGTTCTTTCCAAATGGGCTCCCGGAAAAGAAGAAATTCCTTATTGATATGAGTAGTCTATCATCCCTAATAAGCCAGGCTATTACACATGGCGCCGCCGATCTGCTCAGGCGGAGACAAGGAGTCACCGCCCCCCGAGGACGCTCAGTCAAAGAGCAGCGACGAGGAGGACCCCTACGCGCCGCCGGACAAGGTTGCGCCGGACCCCCCAACTTTGGATTGGTTTTGGGGCCAGTACAATCTTTGTGTGTGGAAGTCACTGTCGCCGGCTGAGAAAGCGAGGCAAGTGGTGTTCAAGAAGGAGATGGTGGAGGAGGAAGCCAGGTACCAGGCGGCATGTGAAGCCCATGATGCCGCCTAGAAAAAGAAGGCAGTAGAGCTTTGGGGGCAGGCGCGTCGTCGCGTGGAGGAGGTGTATGAAGACAGGTACTTCGCGAGGAAGGTCAAAGGCACTAGGCGCCTCATCATTGTGTGGAGGTGGGCCGATAAGCTCCGGCGTGCCACCGACGAGGAGCTCCGGCGTGCCACCGACGAGGAGCTCCGGTGGGCGCCCAATGAAATGACAAGATCATTCGCGCTCGTCCGCCAGCAAGAGGTAGATCGGTACATCAAGCGCTGCGAGGCGGAGGAGGCGGAGTACTGCCTCCGCGCTGGGAAGACACGCATCAGGGAGCTGTTGGCGAGGGGCTGGCGGAATACTGCCCCGAGAGGGATTATTAGTTTTAGTATTGTTCGTTATGCATTGTACCTAGTAGTTAAGTATCATCACGTATATGTGATGATATTATATATATTTTGTGATGAACTAATGAACAATGAATAAATATATATTATGAATTTCATTTTCTTTCTGTTTTTGTATACTAATTTGTATCTAGCTGTTATCTTCCACATATACAGAATGGAAAGCGTATATACACACATTGAAACAGAACATATAAGAACGAAAAACAGAGTACACACATTTAAACAAAGCAATCAACAGAGCAATATTATGATTGATGTGAATACATAGCTATGCACGTCGAAACGACTCAACAAAATAAAACGCGTCCATGAGACCATGACCAGCAGCCCTTGCCTACGGTAGCTCTTGGCTCTGCCTCAACTCGTGCAGGCGTTTCGTCAAAGCGGTCGACATGATCGCGGTACATCTGGAGCGCGATCTCGAGCTCCAAATTGGCTATTTCATCGGAGATCACCAGCTCGAGGATGAGACGGCCATGTTCCTCTACTGTGCCCATGTGGACACCTGGGCCACGGAGGCGGTCGAGCCTACAGACCAGCGCATTTGCATCGAGTGGGCCGTGGACAAGGCGAACGGTGTGACCCATGCAAACGGAGCGGCGGGCGTCCGGTGCAAGTACGGTGCGGCCGACCTCTGGTGCAAGTACGCCGCAGAGGGCCTTTGCCCACTCCTGGCGAGGAATGGGGGTACTGAAGGGACGTGTACCCAGCTGCGATGCCCTATTGACAGCAGGCAAGCACCGATGGATCTGCTCTTGCTGTGCGGTGCGCCATTTCTCTCGCTCTACGGCGCTCTAGCGAACTCGTCGTGTGGTGAGCTGCAGCCTATCGCGTGAACGCGCCTAGCTTGCTCTGCGGTGTGCCATTGACAATGTTGTGCGGCGAGCTGTAGCCTCTCGGCGCTGACATGCCTATCTTGATCTACGATGCTGAAGCACCATGCGCAAAAGGTCTGCTCAACCCTGGCAATGATGCGCATCAAGGCATCGTCCATCATGTTGCTGGGGAGCACCTCGGCCTCGAGGAACCGTGGTGCCTTCTCGGTTTCCTCGTCGATGAGGTTGATGGCAGAGGCGGCGCTTTGGTGAGTTGGCATGCTTGGAAAAGGTGGATGAATTACAGGCTGCGCTTGTTGCCTCCATGCATCGCGCGCCGCGTAGGTTTATGCGCAATATCGCTAGGTGGCGGGAAACAGGTGAGGAAATGGCAGGAAATGGTGGCGTGTTTATAAAACACCAGCAATTAATGTAAACTTAGCATAGAAGGAACATCGAGCTAGCATAAGAAGTAGATGATGATCAGATGATCGTTTATCCTAGTTAATTATGCATGTAATAGTTTACTTTGGTGTGTGGAAATGTCATGTGTGTACTAGCCACCTATGTAATTGGATGTTTGTCGCGTATTACACAGATCTTGTTTATGTGAAACGTTTCTGTTCTCTCGGCTCAACACAAACAGTTTATCGCAATGAACCGTATGTCGCATATCACACACACCTTGATATGGTTGACCGTTTCTTTTGTGTTGCCTAATCACAAAAAGTTCATCCGAGTGAACTGTATGCCGTATATCACACACACCTTCATCTGGCTGCCCGTTTTTGATGTTCCGCCTCATCACAAACAGTTCATCTGACTGAACTGTATGCCGTATATCGCACACGCCTTCATATGGCTGCCAATTTTTGTTCTTCTTCCTTGTCGCAAATAGTTAATTGAACTGAACCGTATGCCCTGCATCGCACACGCAACTAAAATCAGAACCGTGTTTGATGGCTCTGTCATCACCAACGTTTTGCATCTTTTTTCATTGTTTCTTACATCATCGTTTATGATTAATGCATCACACATAGTTTCGTCAAAGGGTCTCTGGTCATAGTGTCACGTAAGCAACATCCTGAAGTAGTGTGAACGTTGCCAGATTCCAGTCGACGTCGGTTAAGGCTTGGAAGAGGACTTCGTCATGAATGATAGGAGATGGGTCAACATCAGGGGCAAAAATATGCTTACGCCATTGTGGATTCAAGTCAAAATATTTAAATGTTCGTGGCTGAATTCGGGCATTGTCGCCATCATAAGCCGCCTGATATTTGTTCAAATCATTATTTTCGACAAGATGACTCGCCAGCACTCGAGTCTCCCTCGCACAAAGAGTGTAATCAGCTGGAGAAAACTCAGTCCCATCGTCTTTGTATTGGGGGAACCCGCCAGCCATCTCTGTAGGATCCAGCTCTGGCACATAAGCTAAAGCATGACTTAGCAAGGTGATGGCCCCCATTCGGGTAGTTGATATCTTAAGTTCTTCTATCTGCTTTGGAAGGGTGGAGAGTCGCTCTAGCACATCCCTTATGAATTGCGACTTCTCTTTTGGACCCATTATAGCCAGAATAATATACATGCTTCCGGCATACAACTTCTCCATGAGAGAGTACACAACCTTCAACTTCATTAGGTTGTCGCCTTGAAGGTTGCGACTTCTATTACCTGAAAAAGTTACAAAGTGTGGGTCGTAAGGCGAGTTATTACACATATATGACTCATCATGCGAAGTATTAGTATAAACTCAGGAAATTGCTTACGAAATATGGCCTAGGTCATTTGAGAAATATGGCGTTTTAACTCGGCCAATTCTTTAGTAATTGGCTTTAATTGTCTTTCAGCGGCTTTGGTGCGCTATATTAGAGCCGCCTTTTCATTCACGAAAGTGGTCCTTTCTGTTTCAAAGGCAGCCTTGACTGACTCCAGTTTTCCAAAGAAGACTGCTGGCTTGATTCAGCCTTGGCTCGTAGGGCTTGTTCAGATTTAAGATTTTTCTTTAAGCCAACCACATTTGACTTGGCCATGCTCAAAGCTTCCTGCAAAAGATAAGGATATCATTCATTCTAAGCTATGTTATTGATCCCAAGCTAGTAATAAGATTAACCTGGCACTTGGGGGCTATTGTAGGCAAATTGAAATTATTATCAAAGTCCCAAGCAAGTTGCAAGAAACATACTTAGCACTTGGGGGCTAATGCATGTCAGTTTTTCATTAATATTTAGAACAAGACCCGACTCAGTTCATAAAAGTGAGTCGGCCCTTGGGGGCTACAGGTACCTTCCAAATTCATTGGAAGACCCGACTCATCTCAAGTAGATGAGCTGGCCCTGGGGGACTATATGATGTTTCCTTTAAGAGACACGTATTTGAAGAACCGACTTATCATTGGTACAATAACCTGGCCCTTGGGGGCTACATCGCAAGCTTTCAAGATTATAACTGCAAGTCTTATACATATTCAAGTCTTCAAATGTTTCAGACTTGGGGGATACAAAAGGATATATAATACTCAAGAAGAGTCAAAATGAGTCATACCTCGTACTTCCTCTTCATCATGTTTACCATGCCGACTTCCATGTCCGGGCTCGTGCACTAGTGTAGGATGCTGCTAACGCGGCACTACGATCAGAGAACCTTTGACGAAACTGTGTGCGATGCATTAATCGCAAACGATGGTGTAAAAACCGTCAAAAAAGGTGCAAAACGTTTGCGATGATGGATGAATCAAACACAGTTCAGATTTTAGTTCCGTCTGTGATGCGGGGCATACAATTTAGTGCAATTAACTATTTGCGATGAGGAGCAACAAAAGAAATGGGCAGCAGATGAAGGTGTGTGTGATATACAGCATACAGTTCTCTAGGATGAACTGTTTGTGATTAGGCAACACACAAGAAACAGTCACCGAGATCAAGGTGTGTGCGATATGCGACATGTTGTTTACTCGGATGAACTGTTTGCGTTGATACAAGAGAACATAAATGGTTCAATATAGCAAGATGTGTGTGAATACACAACAAACAGGTCTGTAATCAGAAATGTGTGCGAAGACCGATAATAACACAGACGATTGCTGCTAATAAGACGTGTGTGTTGTGCGATGGTATTGCATATAGAACAACAACATATATATACACACTGATAAGTATATGGTTGCATAACCAAATTAAACATCCACTTACATAGGTGGCTACTACAACCATGGCATTGCACACACCAAAGTAAACTATTACATGCATAATTACATAGGTGGCTACTACACACATGACATTTCCACAGACCAAAGTAAACTATATATTACATGCATGATTCACTAGCATAAACAATCATCTGATCATCATCTATTTCTTGTGACGCTTGCTCTACTTGTGGCTCGATCTGGGCTCATCGATTTGGATAACGAGGCATTCCTCATGTCAATGAGCGTCCTGTGCATCTTGTAGCATGTGTACACGCTCTTGGCTGCAAACCTGAGATGAGGTTCATCCAGTTGCCGAATCCAGGCCTTGTGCAAGGATACGGGACTTGTTCTCTGGGCATCTTGCTTCATCTTTTTGTAGTAGGGTCAATGATGGTCGAGGCGAGTTCAACCAGGGAGTCCTTCTTCATGCTTCCCCAGACCCTATAGTGCTCACGGATTTCGACAAGGTTCTTGCAGGCCAAGCCCGTAACCCTGAGTGCTTTTACATTGTCGGTGGTTTCCACTGTAGCGAACTTGTAGTCGGTGCTGTTGACAAACCTGAAGAAACGGACGCAAGGCTCTGTGGCCATGCAGTAGTGGTAGATGAGGACATGATGGCGCACGCACAACTGGGCGACTGCAACCTTCTGATCTTTGACGGGACGACCGGCGGTGTACTGGAGGTCGATGTCGTCCACCTTGTACTTGTCTCCAGCAAGCAACTACTCAACGGTGTTGATGTAGTGGTCCACCACGGCCGGGTCGATGGTGTACACCACCAAGATATCCGTCTCCCTCGCGTGGGTCTCCACTTTATGTTGGCCGAACTATATTGGAGCGCTGCTAGACATCCCCTCTCTATGCGTTGTCGTGGGTGTGCTTGTTGTGTTGTCGGGCGAGATCGAAAGGTTGAAGAGACTAAGGTTACAATGGTCGTGTGAATTAAAGGGGAAGCCAGATGGCCTGGAATATCGGCACGCCCTGATGGCAGTTCTAATTCGCAGCACGTAACTCCATCGTGCCGCATGTAACTGCATTGCGTGGCAACGCGCGTGGCACAACCGCATGCATATGGGGCCCCTAACATGATCGTGTACATGCCCAACAGCTGGCAGAGCGCACGCGGAGGGACGCGAGGAGAGCGCTCCGCGGTCGGCTCAACGGCGAGCAACCATATATATGCATATAACAGTTGAACACGCAAGGAAAAGCTGTCCACAAGCCGAGCGCGCCGATGGACGCGAGCAGACCGCGCCGCGGCGCCTAATGGTGAGCACAACACACTGCGGCGCCTAACAGCGAGCAGAGCTTGCCAAGGGACGTGAGTAGAGGCCGGCACATTGATACGTGGTAAATAGGATGAACTGTGCGAGGGATGTAGGAGACATCAAGCATGAATCAGATTAAAGTTGCGTGTGCGATACGTGGCATACAGTTGATTCATCCTAGCTGTTTGTGATGGGATAAGCTGTGTGTGTTGTGGGCAAACGCTTGCTGGTACATAACCTCAAATTTAACCAACAAAATGTTAATGCATGTTACAAAAATTATATAACTGTAAACTTTGTTCAAATACGAATACAGTGATATAATCTTTGGTGACATGCATTCATATTTTATTAATTAAATCCTACTTATAAACCAGGATAGGGGTATAGTAGGTAATTAAATTGCAAATGTTTTTTATTAAACGTATGTGTACATGTCCTTTCGTCCGCCTCTCGCACGTCTTGTCACCCTACTGCCGCAGACGGTTCGAGCGCAAGCTTGAGCAGCGCCCGAGGGCGTTCTTTTCGTCAAACAGTGGTGAGCCCATTCCCGCATAACCGCGCAGGTTCCCATGCAAGCTTCCCGCCCGGCTTGGTGAAATCCCCGAAAATCCCAATGCTTACCAGCCTACTATATAAACCCTCACGGTCGGCGAGTCCTGCATCGCATTTTCCCCTCCCTCCCTGTAGCTTATCTCGTCTGCTTCTCCCATAGTCAGCAATGGCATCGGTCTGTGATTGTCGCTCAGCCACTCCATCGTCATCAGAGCATAGCTCCAGCTAGGAGGCTACACCGCGGCGGCGGCACAGTCCCCGGCGTAGTGTAGTGTGTGTGGCGTCCCTGTTGGGTGTGCGCGGAACACCCACCACACGCTCCGCCGTCGGTGCCCGTCGGCAGCTGTTTCCGGCCGCCGTTGCTGCCACAGCACCGTCGAAAGCCAGGGCCATCGCCCGCTCCGCCGTTGCGGCCTGAAGGCGGGAGGTGGCCATCATGGCCGCCACCCCACTGTGGGCCACCGTGGCCGTCACACGCTCCACCACCGCGGCTCGAAGGTTGGAGGTGGTGGTCATGGCCGCCACCCCATCATCGGCAGTCGTGGCCGCCAGCCCACCAACGACCGCCGGGATCAACACCCGCTTTGCCACCACCGCCCAAAGGAGGGAGGCGGAGGTGGAGGCCTGCACGTGCGGCAGCGACCTTGCGCACTACATCGAGTTCCCGCGAGAGGAGGAGGAGCGCTTTGTCGAGCATGCAAAGAGCCTTACCGCCACCATGGTCATGGCACACGCCGTCGCAGAGGCGAGGAATTAGGAGATCTACGAGCAGTCCGGCCACTTCGAGAGGGGTCGTCTAGAGCGGCAGAGGGCGTTCGAGGTGAGTGTCGCTGAAGGTGGAGCAGCGGCAGACACCGTATTGCAGTTGTCCAGCTTGTCGGTAGGCTCCTCCTCCTCTTCCTCTTACTGAGCGCGCTCGGCAGAGGAGTGGCTGCCAGAAGTAGTACAAAGCCCCTCCATAGTAGTAGTAGTATTTAGGGGCTATTTTGTTCAGTTCATCTGATTATAGATGTGATGGAATTGTACAACGTACTTAAAATTAGCCAGTATATAGTTGAACTAGATATTTCAGTACGTGGTTGGCAAGAATTGGGCAAAAATTTGGTCGGTTTAGCTGTCGAGTTGAACTGTTTGTTTAAATTAAGAATGACTACTTAATCTGTGAATGCAATCTATACTTAATTACTGAATTTTAGTTGCAAAAATTAGATAGTGCTAGTGATTTTTAGCTGCATATTTTGACAAATCGCAATGCTACAAGGATTGACAAATGGCAATGTTACTAGATCAATAAATGTCAATCTTTCCAGTTTGACAAATGGCAATATACCCAATATGAAAGATGCAAATCTTACCAAATTGTATGTAAGTGGTTGCACATGGGTCATCCGAAAGATTGCATTGGAGGTACAAATCCTGCTTGCCAAATTTTCTCTTGCTTGGCGCCGAAGTATCGCTTTGCATACATTATTCGATCTGAACCGTTTGCGTTGCAGAGATGCAAAAATCCTGCGCATCCAATTTTCCCTTGGCTTACTGCGGAAGACCATAGCTTTCACTTTGCATACAGGTGTTCTATCTAAAATGTTTGCGATGAAGAGTTGCACAAATCCTGCTCAGCACATTTTCCCTTGGCTTACTAGGGAAGCTGTCAGTTTACATACATGTGTTCTATCTAAAACATTTGCGATGTTAGAGTGCCAGCTATTTGTTTCAAAATGCCATTGTTGACTGTTATTCGAGTGCGCTTTCTCTCAAAATGGACACAAAAATTACCATAGCATGTTGGGAGCCATTCCATGATAGCATGCCAAGTTTCATGAATTTAACATGAGTTTTGGTTTTACTAGAATTTAAAAACAAGGTATCTCAATGTTTTGCCAACAATCAACAGTGCCCTGGTGTTTGAAATTCATTCTCATTTCTTGCATGGGAGCTAAGAATGCACCCAAGGACATAGATTTGATTTTTCAACCAATTATATGCACTGGAGCATGTGCATGTAGTTCAAATTTGAATTATGCACATAAAATGCCTAGAAACCCAGTTACTGTATAAAATGCCCAAACGAACCCCGAAAAATTCCAAAATTTAACACAACACTCCTGTTGTTCTATATTGACACTAGAATTTTTTGAAAGCAATAACAGGCAATGGGTATCGTTTCAACCCCAAAGGTCGCACTTTCCCTATCGAAACCATCAGGCTTGTTGTGAGAAGCTCTGGTTTGTGAGAAGCTTATACCAAAACCTGCCCCAAATGGGACAAATAATTTACCACGACATGGTGCCATTCCATGATAGCATGCCAAGTTTCATGAATTTTAGACGAGTTTTGGATTTACTAGAATTTAAAAACCAGGTATCTCAATGTTTCCGGCCGAGTGACGGTGGTAGGATGTTTGACATTAATTCCCATTTCTTGCATGGGACCTAAGCATGCAACCAAGGACACATATTTGAATTTTCATCCAGTTTATAAGCATTAGAGCATGTGCATGTAGTTCAAATATGAATTATGCACATAAAATGCCTAGAAACCTCAATTAATACATAAAAATGTCCTAATGAACCCCGAAAATTTCCAAAATTTAACACAACACTCATGTTGTTCTATGTTGACACTAGAGAGAAATTGGAAATCAAGAAGAGGTAACGGATATTGTTTCGTCCCCAAAGGTGGCACATTCCCTACCGAAACCATCGGGCTTGTGAGAAGCTTATACCTAAACCTGCCCCAAATGGGACAAAAAAATTATGACGACTTGTCGGGTGCCATTCCATGATAGCATGTCATCATGAATTTCAGACGAGTTTTGGATAAACTAGGTATCTCAATGTTTGCGGCCGAGTGACAGTGGAAGGGTGTTTGACATTCATTCCCATTTCTTGCACGGGACCTAAGCATGCAACCAATTTATATGCATTAGAGCATGTGCATGTAGTTCAAATTTGAATTATGCACATAAATGCATTGAAAACTCAATTAATGCATAAAAATGTCCTAACAAACCCCGAAAATTTCAAAAATATAATACAACATTCATGTTGTTCTATGTTGACACTAGAGAGAAAATTGAAATCAAGAAGAGGCAACGAATATCATTTCGTCCAGAAAGGTGAAACGTTCCCTACCAAAACCATCAGGCTTGTTGTGAGAAGCTCTGGTTTGTGAGAAGCTTATACCCAAACCTGCCCCAAATGGGACAAAATTTTTACCATGGCATGTTGATGCCGCTCCATGATAGCATGCCATGTTTCATGAATTTTGGACGAGTTTTGGATTTACTAGAATTTAAAAACCAGGTATCTCAATGTTTGAGGCCGAGTGACGGTGGCAGGGTGTTTGATATTCATTCCCATTTCTTGCATGGGACCTAAGCATGCAACCAAGGACACACATTTGAATTTTCAATGAATTTATATGCATTAGAGCATGTGCATGTAGTTAAAATTTGAATTATTCACATAAAGGCATTGAAAACTCAATTAATGCATAAAATTGTCCAAACGAACCCCGAAAATTTCCAAAATTTAACACAACACTCCTGTTGTTCTATGTTGACAATAGTGAAAAAAATGAAATCAAGAAGAGCAATGGATATCGTTTCGTCCAGAAAGGTGAAACGTTCCCTACCGTAACCAAGAGGCTCGTTGCGAGAAGCTCTAGTTTGTGAGAAGCTTATACCCCAACCTATCCCAAATGGGACAATATTTTTACCACTCCATGTTGATGTTGTTCCATGATAGCATGTCAAGTTTCATGAATTTCAGATGAGTTTTTGATTTACAAGAATTTTGAAACCATGTATCTCAATGTTAGCGGCCGAGCGACGGTGGCAAAGGTGTTTGACATTCATTCCCATTTCTTGCATGGGACGTAAGGTTGCAACCAAGGATACACATATGATTTTTCAACCCGTTTATATGAAGTGGAGCATGTGCATGTAGTTCAAATTTGAATTATGCACATGAATGCATAGAAAACTCAATTGATGTATAAAAATGTCCATGCGAACCCTGAAATTTTTTGAAAGTAAGAAGAGGCAACATATAGGATTCATCCCCCAAGATGGCACGTTCCCTACCGAAACCATCATGCTTGTTGTGGGAGAAGCTCTGGTTTGCAAGAAGCTTATACCATAACCCCCCAAATGGGACAATATTTTTTTATCCCAGCATGTTGATGCCACAAGGTTCATGAATTTCAGACGAGTTTTGTATTTACTAGAATTACAAAAGCAAGCACCTCAACGTTTGCCGGAGAGCCACGGTGCCATGGTGTTTGAAATTCATCCCATTTCTTGAATGGGATGTAAGCATAAACCCATGGACACATTTATCATGTTACAACCCATTTTGGTGCACCGGAGCATGTGCATGTAGTTTAATTTTGAATTGTGCACTTGAAATGCCTAGAAAACCAAGTTACTGTATAAAAATGTACAAACGAACCATGAATAATTCCAGTTTTTTGACGACACACCTATAGTTGCATGTTCACTGTAGATAGAAGTTCTAGCAATTCAAACACCATCCTTTGCAGCTGTGACCCCATTATGTAATTCAAATCAAGACGAAAAATCAAGTAGATCGCACACTGTTTATTATCACCAACCATGTGAGATGAAGTACAAAATATCCTGGAGCACCGTCGGTGTATAGTACGCATATGGCTTATGCAAGAAGGTGCCTCGGCTACAGTGTGGGTGTGATGTAGTCTCCTTTGTGTAGCCAAATTATGCAATGATGCGGATGAGCAATGTAACCAGGGAAATTGGAACCAAAATTTTTGACGTTCAAACTCATCACACACGGGTTAAGCTATCTGAACCGGTTGTGATGTTCACATATCGTACAGAGTTCTGAATAAGGGAACGTGTCTGATGATACTTTGTGCGCCAGTTTTATCGCTAAACCGATTCAAAATTTTCGGCTTCCACATAAATATCTACCTCCCCCACCACTCCCCCTTGCCAAAAGCCACATTTTCCCTGTTTTCGTCATCCTTTCCAAGTTGAAACCTTCACTCCTTGCTTGGAGCACCGCCCCCTCACTGATGACCCTCCTTCACGCTGCTCGGCCTCGTCTATCCATGCAGGTAATCCACACCAGACCCCAATCCTTCTCCTCCTTCCACATCCCACATGCCCCGACTGTCGGCGCGACACCTTCCACCCAAATCATCGATCCCTCCACCAAATAAGCACTGCCCTAAGCCATGGTGCACGCAGTATAGCCAGGAGCTCAAGGAGCATTTGGCAACGGAGAAGCAAATCGCGACCGCACACACGGATGAGGTCGCGATGGCTGCCATTCGTGCCGACCCCCAGATCTTGGAGGAGCACCTCACCGTCGAGGCCACCGTCAACACCTCATGCGTCGACGCCACGACGCGGTTGGTTGCTTTAAGCGGCAGTTCATGGCATTTTCTCGAGGCCACCCTCGGTGCCTTCGACGAAGTCTACAAGGTGTTTTCTCAGCGTGCACGTGCTTACCTCAACTCAAGAACCAGCAGGTTGGTGCCCGGAGTGGCTCAGGCAACTCACCACTACGACGAGGGCACCCACGATGTGGAGGCCTCGCCCTCTTCCATGTCCAAGGAGCCAATCGTCGTCGATATCTCCGACAATGAGGAGTAGCTTGTCTTATTAGCTCACTATAAGGATCCATGTTCAGTTTGCTAGCTAAAACCTTTCCTTAACAAATTCTAGTGAATTGTGCTATCTACTTTTACCCTGCAATCTATTGCTCTACTGTATATGTTATATATGTCGTGCAATGTGGTGCTCACTTATTAACTGTTTGGTTAATTAGTTGTCGTGTTCAGTTAATTTTTTGGTTCAATTCTGCAAATGTGATATTCAATTCTTCAGGGTGCAATTTTGTATTGTCTTCCATGTGAGAAATAAATCGATTTTTTCTTTACAAAATACATGAGAAACAAATACATTTGCTAAATTTCCATGTTGTCAAGCATGCTTGGTTTGGTTAACTGTTTGATCTTCTAGTATGTTATACATTGTGCAATGTGGTGCTTAGTTAACGTTTGGTACATTTGTTGTGGTTTTTAGTTAACTGTTTGGTTCCATTCTGCAATGTGATGTTCAATTGTTGTGGGTGCATTCTGTTATTGTATATCATGTGAGAAATAAATTGAATTTGGTTGTACTAAATACATGAGAAACAAATAAAATTGCTATATTTCCAAGTTGTTAAGCATGCTTGGTTTGGTTAACTGTCTGATCATCTCTTAGGAGTATGTTATATTGTGCGATGTGGTGCTCAGTTAATGTTTGGTTCATTTGTTGTGGTGTTTAGTTAACTACTTGGTTCAATTCTGCAATGCAATGTCCAATTGTCGTGGGTAGAATTCTGTATTGTTGTGCATTTGAGGAATAATCGAATTTGGCTGTACTTAATACATTGGAACATATACGATTGCTTTATTTCCTAGTTCTCAATCATGCTTGGTTTGGATAAATGGGTTTTCCATGTGGCTTGAATTAATCTGATGAATCTACAATGTGTGCTTATTTTTCATCAACATATTTTACTAATAGCATGCGAACCCTCACTTAACCTGATCACTAACTACCTTATATGTGTTGCAGTTGCAGGGAAACAATGGGAAGCACTAAGGTTTACAATCGAGGTTTGCACATGCATGGTCCTTTGTCTAATAGCACACTATTGTGCAATTGCAGGAACTATTCTAATACTTAGGTTTCAAACAATTTGGTCTTGCACATGTAGGTCCTGCTGTCAGCTGTTTTGACCCACTGTTTGACCCTTTTGCATATGGGGAAATGAGTTGTCCATGAATACCAGTCAAGTCAAGAAACTCACAAAGATTGTTAGGATAAAGAAATTAGCGACAAAAAACAACAAAATCTTTGTCTGCACAATGAACAAGAAATCAATTCACTACAGGATGGTACTAACTATTATACCTTGCCTTTTTTATTCCTTTGCCCAATTTCCAATATAGAGAAGATATTTATGCACATCCTTGTTTTCAGGCCTTTCCAAAGCAGTTCACTGATGATTACCTATCAAACCACTTATATGCTCAGGAGGCGAGGAAGTTATTCATACAACACCCACTGTTCAATATTGAAGTGTTCCTGAAGAGGACAAAGGATGGACGGTCAATCATCCGTAGGCACTGGCCTAAAGTTGCAAAGACCTTCAACATCAATGAAGACGCAATATTCGCCTTCTGCTTCAGCAGTTTTCCAAATGATATACATATGTCTATGTACCATCTGTGATGCTAATTTCGAAAGGTTATAGATGTTGCATGTGAAACTTGGCGCCTGTGCAGTTGTGTAATGGGGTAGCTGAGTGCTGAAGCTATATGATGCTATGCTCTAATGTATTTATATTATGAAAATGAAATATATTGTGTGCTTAATATGAAATGTCAATTAGATCAATAAATGGATTATTAATAGGATAATTAGCCTGCTATTTGGGTTTTCCTATTGCAAACGGTTATGAGAAAACACCGTGGGCGATGACCTCAGGCAACCCACACAGTTTATGGGAATAAACCATGTTAGATTAATGAACAATCACACACGACATCCTCTTGAAAACTGTTTGTGTTGGGCCACCTGGCGCAAACATTTACCACATAAAAACTGTGTGTGATGGACAGCCTTTGCCACACGGTTTCTTCTATGCACTGTGTTTGATGCATTCAATAACGCAAATGATAAAATTCTTAATATCGTGTGCAATGGAAATGCTATCACAAACGTTTTAACGGGGAAATTGTGTGTGATGTACCTACGAACAGAAACGCTTTACATGGAGCGACTGTGTGGGATGCATATACGAACAAAAACGTTTACCTAGGACTGACTGTGTGTGATGAACTTACGATCGGAAATGATTTCGCCTGTATATTGAATTTTTTTGGCACTATTGTACGTATAAATGTATTTGATTGCTCGCCGGTCGCACACGGCCTCATTTTGCCTAGCGTGTGTGCCAGGAGCGCATATCCCCAACGGTTTTTGTGTCATGTGGGAAGGACCCCCCTATCGCAGTCACTCACTAGACGACGGTACCAAATGCCGTCGCGGAAAGGGGTTAAAATCGTTTGTATAGCACCGACGCGTACCAGTGGTGGAAAGGAAACTCAAATAGCCCACGCGCAGCTCATCCGTGCTGAAATCTTAGAAGTTCGGCAGCTCAAGCTTCATTTTTCCTTTTTTAGATAAGGGTGTCTCATCTTTTGTTGTGAGCTTGGTCAACACATTGGAGACTTCTGGAGCTTTGTAAGCCTCCCAAGTGATGGCAAAATTTTCATTGTTCCTTTCTTGGGGAGGAACGTCTTCTGCTGCCTTCGCAAAGCTTGAAGCATGAGATGGACTTGGCGGGTTAAGATCATCCGTCGACTTGTGAATATCAGCTTGGGTGTACTTTACTTCAGTAGCCGCCAGCTCAGTGTGGCCATTAGGACGGCCCTCTGGTGTCTTGGTGTGAGCCTTCGGATTCACCAAGGTTGGGTCCACTGACTCTGGAATTTCATGGGTTGTTGATGACTCGCCAACCTTTCTCTTCTTAGCTTTTGCTTTGGCCTTACAATTTAGGCGGTAATGACCAAGACATGGTATAACTTAGTTAAGAAAACATTACCTTCGATTTATTATCAAAGCCGGCAGTTGAGTGGCGGACGAGTCTCCTAAATATGGTGGCGTCACCTGATAATTTGAATTAGAGGGGTTAAGAGGCTTCCTAATAAGGCTGGATCATGGAAGAGAAGAGGTTGGACTATGAGGCACCTCGTTACGGCGTTTGTGGGCGACTAGTGTGTTGGGTAAGCCAGCCACAAGTTCTCCAGAGAGGCTTCGGATGTGGCGCCTTGATTCGTGTTGTGTTTTCTTCAATAGAAAGTTTGGATCTAGATAAGCGCCATGATGAGAAAATTTTACTTTCTGGATGACCTGCCTTGTTTTCATTAGAGACAAGGGTTCAGAGCCGGAAGAGATGGAAATTGCCTCAAGGTCCTCAACCCGGCTTGTTGCAGCATCACCCTGGGAAGAATTAGCATCAACAAGTTGCATAGAAACAATCCAAGGGAGTCAAGGTCTACCTCCAACTCATTCTCCTCAGGCGTGTCATCATTGTTGGCCGGCTCATTTATCGGGACAACCGAAGCATAGGCACGTTTATGAGCTTGGGTTTTCTTGTTCTTTTTGTTCCAGAACGGGTCATTGGACTCCGCAGTTTGGACAGGTTTAAAAAAAGTGAGTACAAATTAAATATCGATTGATGAGCCAGACAAAGTAATTGTAGGAGCACTTACTGGAGGAGCCAGGTTAAGAGCATAGAACGGACTAAGCCCCATCTTGTTACAGGATTCTTGTGTCTCCCCGAGCAGTTTCTTCATGATTTTCTTGATTTCATTAGCGGTAAGGTCAATGGAACTATACCGTTGAGCATCTTTTGAGTCGCCAGAATAATTGCACATTAAGTCCTTTCGGTGGCTCAATGGCGGGATCCTCCAGGTGATCCAACATCGGGTTAGGTCAACCCCAGTCAAACCATTAGCTAACAAGGCCCTTAGCTTTGGATATACATGGGCGACTTGAGCACGCTCGTCAGCAGGAGCCTAGCCAGGAAGTTCGATAGTAGTGTCTAGATGGAAGGGTCCGTAACCCGGCAAAGGGTTCTCATCAGCAGGAGTTGTGTTCTTTCAATACAACCAAGTTTTAGCCCATCCTTTAGGGTGACTTGGCAGAGTGGCTAGAGAGAAGATGATGTCTCTCCATCTCTGAATTGAGATCCCGCCAAGTTCGAGACTAGGGCCATCTTCTCATTCGGTTTGGCGATTGAGATAGAAAAATTCCTTGAAGAGGGAAACAATGGCTTCTATTTGCAGATATGCCTCGCAAAGGACTTGGAATTGGCACAAATTGGATATGGAGTTTGGATCAAGATCTTGAGGATGAAGGTTGTAAAAATGTAGGACATCTCGGAAATCTTTTGACCTGGGCGGTGAAAAGCACCTAAGAAGGTGGTTTACAAATACTACAATTCGCCTTCACCGGGTTGAGGAACATTCTCTCCTTGAGGATATCACCAGCCAATTACTTCCTGAGCCGGCAGAAAACCTTCCTCTTTGTAATCATTGAGCACGAGATAAGAAGCCTGGGAGCTCACCCAGTTGCATGTTGTGGTTTTGTCCATAGTAAGCTGCCTGAAAAAGACTAAGAACCGCAGAGTATGAATGGCGGGTTATTTTCTAAATAATGACACGCCCAATGAATTATATGATAAAGGCAGTACATCTACTAATGGAGGATGAGTCACCTAAAAAAGTAAGACAGCTTGACGATGGAGTAAATTCTAAACTTGTGAAACTACGAACCCAAAAATGAGTCGCCCAACATGAAAGGTGTTTTATTCTAAGATGGATTCTCTAGTTTTCTGCTAATGTTGGATAAACAGGTTTCTATGGAAAGTGAATAAATTACAGATCTGCAAATGATGAGAAAAGGGAAATATTTCCTAAACCTAAGGTGAAGCCGTAATAGGCAGTTGTCTAACTTACAGGTTCTTGAGGGGATCTAAGTGTGCCAGATGCAAAAATGAGTACATCACTAGCCTCGTGGTTTTTTCTACAAGGTGTTCGCCAAGAACTAGATCTAAGTTGAACAATGGTGATGGAAGGCCGACGAGCCCGGACGAACATGGATGAACATGGACGGACTATGAAGTGAGTAATGATGAATCTAAGAGAGGAGATTTCAGCATACGTGAATGTAGAGGAGTGTGGCAATGATCACTGTTGATGCCGGCTCTACGACGCTGCCGCAGGCGAAGAGTTCGACGACCTTGGGAGGCTAAAAGTGCAACTAATCCCGGATGGTTTTGGTAATTAATAACAACATATAGCTCATTGAACTAATATCCTTTCAAGATAAATATTTCAGGAAGTTCAATGGTTGGCATGTTATGGATTAGAAATGTGGACCCCTCAAATTGCTAAGAACAAAGATTGGCAAAAGCTCAAGACTCCACATTTTCATTTTAGTGATCCAAGCTCACATTGAGTCCATAGGAAAAGCCAATACTATGAACAGGGAATGAGGTGTTGCTTAATGGCTTACTTGCTCAAAATGATTAGTGATATGCTCCAAATCCCTCATCCACTTTCTCATTTCCGCATATGTCCCAAACCTAAAAGTTAAACTCGGCCCCACCGATTTGATCTATCCGACACCACCGAGTTCACTTGAAATAGCCACTGCCACAAACCCTAATCAATTTGGTCTCACCGATAGGGATCTCGGTCTCGCCGAGATGGGATTGAAAACTGTCGGGGAAACGACACATATGGGATCACTGGAATCCCTTCTATGGTTGGCGGGCGCGGAGTTGTGCAAAGAGTGGGTCTAAGAGTCAGTACAAGGATCATTTACCCAGGTTAGGACCGCGAGAATGTGTAATACCATAGTACTGCTTTTGTGTGTATTTGAGTGTTCTTGAGTTCTTGAACTAGCTACGGTGCATACCTAGTCCAAAAGATCTGAATCCTTCTCCAGTATGCCTCGGGCCTCCTTTTATAGTCAAAAGGGGCTGCCACAGTGGCACACAGGAGGTGGAAAGGTATACAGTGTACAAGCTTATCTCATGCCATTATGGGACAAGACACATTAAATGCGCTATTTTGGTGTCCACTTGCTTTATCGGGGATGGGAGCGAGGCCCGTCCCGTCCGCTACCGCTCCGTCTGGTTGCGACGCGCGTCTAGGCCAACGGGGCAGGCAGCTGAGATGGCGTGGTGGTAGGGTCTTCACGAAGATCTCCATGCCACCACGCATGTGCTTGACTAGTTGGATCAGGAACCACATACTGCCACGTGGGTACATGCCTGGGCTAGTGGGTTGGTCGCCGAGCTGAGGCGACGATGGGGCGGCAAGGGCTTGCCGCGGTCTTGCGTCTGTTCCCATCAAGGGTCTTGCCGGGGCCTTTGTGAGTGCCCTCGGCAAGAGGCTTGCCGGGTCTTCGGGGGTGTCTTTGGCAAGGAGCCTTGTCGGGGCCTCATGGGCATCCTCGGCAAGGAGCCTTGCGGTCGCCTTGTCTTCTGGTTCTCATCTGGGATCCGTAGACCCTTTGTCTTCACAAAGATCTGCATGCCATCATGCAGGCGCCTCCCGAGCCTTGGTTCCAACACCGTTGATGATGTCGGAGCTCCTAGGCTCAAGGGTGGCTGCAACGGAGGCGTTGGGTGAGTTCCCCCCGCAAGGATTCTTGTCGGGGTCGCGCAGGCCGCCCTGACAAGAGTCTTGCCGGGGGAAGCCTATCTTCTTGCTTGGCCTTCTTGCACCACTGTCTTGGCGCTGCTCTGGCAGTCTTGTGTCTCTAGCTTCCCTCCTCTACCTTGTTATGCGTGGCCACAGGCATGGCTCTGACTGCATGTGCACAAGTAAGGGGTATAAAGGAGCGCCCCTACATTTGTACACTGGCAGGAGCCCCCGGGCCTGGGCCATACATAAGCGTGACGCGTTGTTGGACTAGGCCTAGAACGGTGCGTCGGCAGTGGGGCCGGATTCTTTTTACTTCAGTAACTCCTTTGGTGGTTGCACTTCCCCATGATCTATGCACGACGTGGGGGTTGTGCATGGGGTGATCGTAGCATGCTTGTGTCATCCCGTGATTACAAAGAGTAAAGAGGCGGTTCGCGTTCTCCTCAAAAAAATAGAGGAAGTTGCGGGGGCGCGGCTCTTTCACTAAGTGGACTCGCTTTGCCCCACGATCACGGGGTGTGAAATGGTCGTACCACGCGCCATCTGAATCCCGATCCGCCCGCCATGTGCCCCTCATGCATTGTGGGGACCCCGACTTAGAAGTCGAGATCACCGAATGCACGTGTACAGTGATCCCAGAGATCAATGCTCACTGAACACACAGAAGCTGAAATAACAAGAGTCTTACATCCATACAAATAGTCTTACACGAATTAAGGCCATTATGGCCAAGTCTTACATAGATAGAGCCTCACGGGCTGAATGGGAAATAACACAAGTAGCGGAAGTCTTCGATAAACGGGTGGAACCCATGCCATCTGCCTCAACCCTACAGGCATTCTGACTGGGATACCGTCCTAGTTCGCATGATCGTCTCCAAAGAACTCTTCCTCAAAATCCTGCCCTTCCATGCCTGGCCAATTAAATAACCAGTGGCAAGCCAATGAGTACTTTGAATGTACTCGCAAGCAACCCATGATGTGGTTCAAGTAACAATGCAATTGAAATAATAATGAACAATCTAGCAGGAGGCTAGAACAATATGCTATCAGCAAGTTATGCATTAATAACTTCGTGTAACCTCGAGAACAGGTTACCGACATCAACATGAATATGATTCATCTCACTGAGTCAAGTCACCACCTTGACTCACACACATACGCATGGTTTCTCAAACATTGGACGTAGCCCAAGAGCGGTTACCCAACTGTCCATGACCGTGGATACGGCTATTCGAATAATTTGACACTCTGCAGAGGTTGCGCACTTTACCCACAAGATCCGGGGAACTTCCGTGTCATCCACGACCCGCGGTACCTCAAGTACCCGGGGTAAGCACCCGGTCATTACCTTTCCTTAGACGACACTAACATAGAGTCCACTCGTTGGCACACGGCCCTCGGGTACAAACAATAGATCACGGGACTTGCCCTAATTTCAATGTTCACGCGTACCCGAAGGGACCAACGGTGTGTCCGGTGCCCTGTAAAAACAGTCATGGCCGTCTATCCAAGCACGACCCCGTCCCGGGAAAGACCTCAAGTCTTCCCGTCACTAGTAACGCGGGCACCATGCTAGTATCGACCTAAGTAATCAATAAAGCCCCGTCCCATAAGGGGTAGTGTGGTTGCACATGTATGGTTGGAATAACGGTCGCAACTTCAACCAATCCATTTGAAAAAACACACACTTGCCTTGGCACACCACTTCGTCATCAAGTGGTCACCCAACTCATCATCATCATCTCCCTCGGGCCTAAATGGCACCCGACGGGGTTTTATGCAAGGACTTCAACCATGAGGGTTTATGTCACACATGCATCACTTTCCATAACTACTAACCATATGCAAGTCATCTAGCATGTAGCAAGATCAACATCATGTCATGCATCATATAAGCATCATGACCACCTATTGCATGTCATCTAGCATATAGCAAGATCAACAGTAAGGCATGCATCATGTGGTGGTTCATCTCGGTTACCATCGTAACCCTAATCATCATGCATCGGAAACAAACAGATTCCGAGAACAAACGTATCATGGTCAAAGGGCTGCTTGCCTGGATTGGCTTGGTCTTCAAAGTCTTCAAGTCCTTCTCCTTCTTCTTCCACAGCAACCTCGTCAAATACGGGATCTATACGTCGCATAATAATAATGGAAAAATAAGAATACAAATAAAACAGAAAAACCAAAGTGCTCAGAAAAATGTCAACTCATTTTTGTAAAATACTTGAGAGATTTCTAAGATGGGGAAAAATCTTAGTTGGAGTTTTGGAGTTACATAATAGGATATATTGATTTTTGAACAGGAGTTATACTGCTCAAATTTGAATTTAAATTTGAACAGTACAGGAAAGTTTCATGGATTTGAGTGAAAGTGGTACCATTAAATAGGTTGGAATATTGCAAGATTTTAGGAGTTGAAAATAATTAATTTGGATCAATATTCTTTTCTGTATAAATGTTTAAAACATTAACAGAAAAGAAAATAGAAAAAGGGTCCTGTGCACTGGGCCAGAAGAGGCCATAGTGCACGGCCCAGACGGCTCGGCCTGGCCGCACGGAGCCAGCGCGCGCGCACGTCAGGTTTCAAACCTGACGGGCGGGGCCCGTGGGTCAGCGGCACAGAGGAGGGAAGAGAGGTGGGGGGATGACAGGCGGGGCCCGCCTGTCATCTCTAACCCCGTGGTCACGGCGGCGGCGAGCTCACCGGCGACGACTCCGGCCACGGCGACGGCAACGGAGGCCAGGGACGGACTCAGTGGCGTGTTGCGGTTGCAGTGGTGGTAGCGCGGCACGGCGGGGAGCCCTGGTTCGCCGGCGATGAGGTGCGACGGCGGAGGCTCATCGGAGGGGAGTTGCTGCGGCCGTTTCTGTCTGCAAATGGAGGGGGAAAGAGAGGGGAAAGGTTCAGTGAAGTGCGGCGGTTCCAAAACGAGCGGAAGGAGAGGCAGGGGAGGCCTGTACCTCGAGATCGCCGGCGGCCCGACGCGGCGGAGCTCCGGTCGATCCCGAGCACTGGGGCGCTCCGGGGTCGAACTAGTGATGCAGGAGGGATCAGTGGAGTGGTGTGAGGCTGGTGGTGGTGTTGGGGGAGCTCGGGGAGGCCTATATATAGGGGCTCGACGAGGACCCGAGGTCCAGTGCGCCGGAGAGCTCATCGGCGAGGCTACAGCGCACGGGAGGCGACGGGGTTGAGTCTGGGGAGTTCCTGGACGAGTCCTACGCCCAACTGAGGTAATAGGAGGAGCGGGGGAGTGCCAGAGGAGCGTGCGCGTGTGGAGCAGAGGAGTGGCCGAAGCGGGCGGCCGGTGCGCGTGCGGCGACGCTCACTGGAGGGCGCAGGAGGAGGGGGGACAGCGCCGGGGAGGTTGCGGACGTCGAGGCGCCTCGACTGGCGCGAGGGGGAGGCTCGAGGTGGTCGGGGGAGGCTGATTGGCCCGAGCCAGCGTGCGGGAGCACTGTTCACGCGCTCCAGAGCGCGCGTGTGACCGGCATCGACGCGCTCTCGTTGGTTTGGTCCGTTCTAGCGTGCCCAACAGTGTCTGGGGGGTAGAGGGAGGAGTAAAGAATTGCCCTAAGGCCTTGGATGCTCTGGGGTGCAGAGAGAGAGAGGGGAGGGCTGGTAACAAGGTGAAAGATGGCTGTACAGCAAGGTAAAGCTGAGGTTTCACCCCTCAATCATGGAGCTAGGGTGCTGGGGGAGTTACTGGGGTTTGCTGGTAACCCAATGAGTCTGTGGTAAGAAGTTGAGGCCATGGAGAAAAGTAAAAGTGGTAAAAATGGGGGTTTTAGAATTTTTGTAGAAGGTGTTTGATCATGGTTTGATCAAGTAAATGAGGTCCAATTGACATGGCACTTGACAGGGTTGAAAGACATGAGAAAATAGGGTGCTTCACCAAATTTGGGCCCATTTGAAGAAACTAGCCAATGTAACTTTGGTGAACCCTAGAAATCAACAGAAACAGTTTCATCTTGATTGAGTCAAGCTAATCATCTCCCCTTGATGCACCACTTGGTGTAGCTTCATCATTTGGGGTATTGATCATGCTCACAAAGTTTGAGGCTCCAGATAAAAAGTTGTAATGTAAAGTTGTTCAAATTTGCATTTGAACAGAAAGGGTTTTGAGGTGATTTGATCAAGTTGCTCTATTCCAAATCTTGTGCCTTTTGGTCTAGGTGCCTTATTAGGCCATTCTAGCATGTGCACCAAGTTTGAGAGCATTTGGACAAGTTTGGCAATGTAGAGTTGCTCAAACTTCAAATATGGACAGAATGGTTAAGAAGGGGTTTGAGGGGGGTTTCTTGCTTCCCAAGGCATGGGACTTGGCAAGATCATCAAATATGTCATATATGACATGATAGAATTTCCCTGGAATTTTTGGAGAAAAATTCCTTTGTAAATATTCCAAAAGCTTGAAATATCCAGAAAGGGTTTTAGAGGGTTTGGCCCATTATTTTGAACATGACCAAGTGTTGAAACTCTTATATATGGTCAATATATGTCCTATGAGTCTCTCTGAATTTTGGCAAATATTTTTGAAACAGTTAAATAATTTTCCCCTATTAAAGACCATTTCTGGCCTTAAGAAAAAGCTTTTAAATAAAATAGGAAAAATAACTTTTAAAATCATATCTTTGTGGTTTCTGGGAGTCCTATAACTACTGGGTCTCAAATAAACCTTTTGAAGTAATTTTCACACCCTAAATCAAGTACTTGCAGTGCAATACTCAATTCAGGGGTTTTGGGAAAACTAATTTTATAAAATACTTTTTGGCCAAATTAATTTTGTAAGAAAATACCATACTTCTATATAACACTTGGCATGATCATTGGGCAGAAGTTTGGGTAAGGAGATGAAATCTACAAGAGATCATAGTTGACTTTAATGAGCACATGAAAAAGCAAATGAAGAGAACTCAACTCCAAATAAAAGTCAAATGATGCTAAAAAATTTTGCTGGTCCAAATTTTCATGCTTCAAAGTTACAAACAACATGTTTACAAAATGCAAGGTGTGACAGACCTACCCCCCTTACAAGAATCTCGTCCCCGAGATTCCTAAACTAGGGCTTAAAAGAGATCGGGAAACTCGGATCTAAGATAGTCTTCTCGTTCCCAGGTTGCTTCTGCTTCGGTGTGGTTGCTCCACTGGACCTTGAAGTACTTGATGGTACGGCTCCGCGTTCGACGTTCTGCTTCGTCCAGAATACGAATGGGCTTCTCGCGGTAGGTCAAGTCAGGCTGCAGATCAATGGCTTGGTGATCCACATCCTTGTAGAGAGTAGGCTTGTCTGGAACTTGGAGACATTTCCGGAGTTGTGACTCATGGAACACATTGTGCACATCGGATAGCTCAGGAGGTAGTTCCAACTGATAAGCCACTTATCCTCGTCGGTCGGTGATCTTGAAGGGTCCAATGAACCTTGGTGCGAGCTTCCCCTTGACATGGAAACGCTTGGTTCCCTTTAGAGGAGTTACCCGCAGGTACACATGATCTCCGACACGGAAACTCATGTCTCGGCGTCGAGTGTCAGCATAACTCTTCTGCCTTGACTTGGCTGCCTTTAATCGCTCTCTGACTAGTTGGACTTGCTCTTCTGCTGCGCGGAGAATATCCGGTCCGAAGACTAGTCCTTCTCCAGTCTCTGACCAGTTGAGGGGTGTGCGACACTTGCGTCCGTACAACACCTCAAATGGTGCCATCTGAAGGCTTGACTGGTAACTGTTGTTATAGGAGAACTCGGCAAAAGGGAGACAGTCTTCCCACTTGGCTCCATATGCCAAGACACAGGCTCGGAGCATGTCTTCGAGAATCTGATTGACTCGCTCAGTCTGACCTCCGGTCTGTGGGTGGAAAGCTGTGCTGAAAGACAACTTGGTTCCCAAGGCTTCTTGGAATCTCTTCCAGAACCTTGAAGTGAACTGGGTGCCTCGATCTGACACAATCTCCTTGGGAACACCGTGAAGACTTACGATTCGGTTGATATAGAGAGTTGCCAGCTGGTTGCCTGAGTAGGTAGTCTTGACAGGAATGAAATGGGCCACCTTGGTCAAATGATCGACTATGACCCAGATAGAGTCATGTCCTCTATTCGACCTTGGTAGTCCAGTGATGAAGTCCATTCCGACTTTATCCCACTTCCACTCAGGAACCTTGAGTGGTTGAAGCAATCCAGCAGGTCGCTGATATTCAGCCTTGACCCTCTGGCACACATCACACTTTGCAACATAGGTTGCAATCTCTCTCTTCATACCGTGCCACCAGAATCGTGCCTTCAAGTCTTGGTACATCTTGGTTCCTCCGGGATGGATGGAATACGGGGTGTCGTGGGCTTCTTGTAGAATAAGCGTCTTCAACTCG
>LR738714.1:235630817-235726378 GCA_902687465.1 Secale cereale
TAAGCTGGGGCATTGGTTAACCCAAAAGACATGACCGTGCACTCGTACAGGCCATATCTGGTTACGAATGCCGTCTTCGGAATATCTTGGGGTCTGATCTTCAGCTGGTAGTACCCAGATCTGAGGTCGATCTTGGAGAATACCTTGGCTCCGCTGAGTTGATCAAACAGATCTTCGATCTTGGGAAGTGGATACTTGTTCTTGATTGTAACTTCATTGAGGGAACGATAGTCAATGCATAAGCGGATGGTACCGTCCCTCTTTGCCACAAACAGAACAGGAGATCCCCAAGGGGAGGCACTTGGGCGGATAAATCCCTTCCTTAGCTGCTCTTCTAGCTGCTTCTTCAACTCGGCTAATTCTTCCGTCCCCATTCTATAAGGCTTCTTATAGATGGGTCCTGCTCCGGGCACAAGCTCGATGATGAACTCAATGTCACGGTCAGGGGGCATTCCCGGTAGTTCATCCGGAAAGACATCAGGATACTCACATACCACCGGCACTTGCTCTAGCCCAACTTCAGACAGACAGTTGACTTTAGCGGCTTGAGCGGAAGAGGAGTTGGGGGCAAACTTGACTTCTACTCCTTGGTCATTGGTCACAGTGACTGTCCGATTGGCACAGTCTAACAAGCCTTGGTGCTTGCTGAGCCAATTCATACCTAGGATCACATCCAAGCCTCGCGATCTCAGGACGATGAGGTCTGCTAGGAAGTCTACACCATTTATGGTAATATTGACTCCTTTACAGCCTATCTTGGCTCTCATCTCGGCTCCGGGGGTTTGTACCACCATAGGGTTATTCAGGGGTGTAGGGGTCATGCCACTTTTTAATGCAAATCTTTGAGTGACAAATGAATGCGTTGCTCCAGAATCAAACAAGACAGTTGCAGGTGCTGAGTTGACAAGGAACGTACCCAGCACGACGTCCGGGTCTTCCTGGGCGTCTTCAGCAGTGACGTGATTCACACGCCCCTTCCCATAGTTCGGTGGATTGCGAGGAGCTGGGTTCCTTGGTGGCATTCCACGGCCTTGTCCCTGGTTCTGCGCATTGGGGCGCGGGGCATCAGGCTTCTTGTTGGGGCACACCCTGGAGATGTGTCCGGGCTGACCACACCCAAAACAAGTGACTTGATTTGGAGTGTTGACCTTGTTGCCACCATTGGTATTGGGGTTGAAAGCTGGCCTGGGGTTGGCATACTGCTGAGGCTGAGGATTGGCACGAGGTGCAGGAGCTCTTGGCTGCTGATAGGTTGGCTTGGCCGGGGCTGGCTGCCATGGACGAGGCTTCTGGTTGCTGGAACTTCCCTTACTGACCAACTTGCGCTTGCGAGTGTCTTCCAAAGCACGCCGCTTGTCTTCAAGCATAAGTGCCTTGTTCACCAGATCAGGGAAAGACGGGCAGTCGCACACGACAAGCGAATACTGCAGAGTCTGGTTAAGGCCTTCCATGAAGCGCTCCCTTTTGGCAGCATCAGTGCTGACATCCTCAGGGGCATACCTTGACAGAATACTGAACTTCTGCATGTACTCCTTGACAGTGCCACTTCCTTGCTTCAGGGCTCGGAACTCGCGCTTTTTGATAGCCATGACTCCAGAGGGAAAGTGGGCCTTGCGGAATTCCGCCTTGAAGTTAACCCAAGTGATGTCTTGTTCAGCATGCATGACCTTGAATCCATCCCACCAAGCTCTTGCGGTTCCCCCGAGGCAGTGGGCTGCATAAGCCACTTTCTCACGATCTTCGGTGCATCCGACTAGCTCCAGGATTTCCTCAATGGAACGGACGCAGTCATCTGCATCCAGGGGTTCAGCAGTCTCGATGAAGGTTGGCGGTGCATGCTTCTTGAACTCTGCCAACGTGGAACGTCCATTGCCGTTCCCCGCCGGCTGGCGGTTGTTGGCAACAGCTTGAGCAATCAGCTGAAGAGCTGCAGTGTTGGCTTGGCGTTCCTCTCGGAAAGCTTGGAGAAGCTGAGCCATGTCCATGCTTGGAGGAGGTGGTGGTGGAGCTTGGTCGTTGGTTTGGTCGCGGTCTGCCTCTGGCTGAGAGGATGCTCCGGCTTCGGGCTGCTGGGTAGAGGTACCAGTACGAGTTACAACAGGCATCCTGTTGGAGCGGTAAAAGGTCTCATGACTTGGAAGAGGAAAAGAAAGATAGATGGGTGCCTAGTAAGGGGGTGGGTGTGACACTAAATCAAATCATGCAAGGGCCGAGAGGCCAAAACACATCCATTAAAATCCAAATGGGTGATGTAGTCGTTTACACCTTCTTGAAGGAAGAATACGACATACATCCAGACACAACAAAAACACTAGATGGTTTCATATGAACCATACAAGGACTCGACTGCGCATAGGGGTTACACGACCTATCCTACCGTAGGGGTTACAACTGGCATATCCGAGTAGCGAATAATGCCTAAGCGGCGGAATGCTCGGTCGCGTATTCCGGCTCTTCTGGGTCTTCCTCCTTGTCCTCATCTGTCTGGGCTCCCTTGTCACTTGAGGGAGTGGGAGACTGGAGGAGTTGGATACGACGGTGGTGCAGGGAAAAGCTTGCGGTATTCCCTAGCTGTCATCCGGCGTCGCCGAGGTGGTTCTTCACCCTTGGAGGACACATCCTCGGAGGGCCTTCCGCCTCGATAAGCGATAGCGGATTGTCCAGAAGGTGCTCCTTCCTTCTTGATCCTGTTTGCCTTCTCTTGAGCTCGACGAAGAAGTGCCTTGGTCTTGTAAAGTTCTTCTCGAAGCTTCATTGATTCCGAGGCCAAGTCTTGTGCCAGGCTGTCGGCACATAGACTGAAGTAGGTCTGGAACCGAAGCGAGAGTCCATCCTTCAGTGGAGGGGCTAGTGCGCTGCTTTCTTCGTCACCTTCCTTCCGGTAAGGTAAGAAGCGAGTTGCCATCTTGGCTGCCATCTCCGGAAGAAGCTCGCGGAGACGGGTTAGTGCCTTGAGTGCAGCAGCCTCGGCAGCGAGTGGTAGTGTCGCCATCTGGGGTCCCTCGAAGAACCAACTTGTGGGAGGATCGTTTGCCTTCACGATCACTTCCACATGGTACTCCACCTCAGTATCGCTCACCCAATGCTCGTGGTAGGTGAGGATGGGTGCTCGGTGGAACTGACACTCCTGGAGGCTATCCTCGAGAAGTAGGGGAAACCCAGTGGTCAGGTGCTCTTCGGGAACAGCGGCCATCTACAAAGGTGGAATAGGAGGGGTTAATAAGCTGAGGAAATCTCAGGTTTAGAAAAGAAGAGAGGTTCAGAAGGTTTTGAAAAAGGGGTCTCAACTAACTAACGCCCATGCTAACTAAGGCTTCCTGCAGTCAGGATGGCTCTGATACCAGCTCTGTGGGGACCCCGACTTAGAAGTCGAGATCACCGAATGCACGTGTACAGTGATCCCAGAGATCAATGCTCACTGAACACACAGAAGCTGAAATAACAAGAGTCTTACATCCATACAAATAGTCTTACACGAATTAAGGCCATTATGGCCAAGTCTTACATAGATAGAGCCTCACGGGCTGAATGGGAAACAACACAAGTAGCGGAAGTCTTCGATAAACGGGTGGAACCCATGCCATCTGCCTCAACCCTACAGGCATTCTGACTGGGATAGCGTCCTAGTTCGCATGATCGTCTCCAAAGAACTCTTCCTCAAAATCCTGCCCTTCCATGCCTGGCCAATTAAATAACCAGTGGCAAGCCAATGAGTACTTTGAATGTACTCGCAAGCAACCCATGATGTGGTTCAAGTAACAATGCAATTGAAATAATAATGAACAATCTAGCAGGAGGCTAGAACAATATGCTATCAGCAAGTTATGTATTAATAACTTCGTGTAACCTCGAGAACAGGTTACCGACATCAACATGAATATGATTCATCTCACTGAGTCAAGTCACCACCTTGACTCACACACATACGCATGGTTTCTCAAACATTGGACGTAGCCCAAGAGCGGTTACCCAACTGTCCATGACTGTGGACACGGCTATTCGAATAGTTTGACACTCTGCAGAGGTTGCGCACTTTACCCACAAGATCCGGGGAACTTCCGTGTCATCCACGACCCGCGGTACCTCAAGTACCCGGGGTAAGCACCCGGTCATTACCTTTCCTTAGACGACACTAACATAGAGTCCACTCGTTGGCACACGGCCCTCAGGTACAAACAATAGATCACGGGACTTGCCCTAATTTCAATGTTCACGCGTACCCGAAGGGACCAACGGTGTGTCCGGTGCCCTGTAAAAACAGTCACGGCCGTCTATCCAAGCACGACCTCGTCCCGGGAAAGACCTCAAGTCTTCCCGTCACTAGTAACGCGGGCACCATGCTAGTATCGACCTAAGTAATCAATAAAGCCCCGTCCCATAAGGGGTAGTGTGGTTGCACTTGTATGGTTGGAATAACGGTCGCAACTTCAACCAATCCATTTGAAAAAACACACACTTGCCTTGGCACACCACTTCGTCATCAAGTGGTCACCCAACTCATCATCATCATCTCCCTCGGGCCTAAATGGCACCCGACGGGGTTTTATGCAAGGACTTCAACCATGAGGGTTTATGTCACACATGCATCACTTTCCATAACTACTAACCATATGCAAGTCATCTAGCATGTAGCAAGATCAAGATCATGTCATGCATCAAATAAGCATCATGACCACCTATTGCATGTCATCTAGCATATAGCAAGATCAACAGTAAGGCATGCATCATGTGGTGGTTCATCTCGGTTACCATCGTAACCCTAATCATCATGCATCGGAAACAAACAGATTCCGAGAACAAACGTATCATGGTCAAAGGGCTGCTTGCCTGGATTGGCTTGGTCTTCAAAGTCTTCAAGTCCTTCTCCTTCTTCTTCCACAGCAACCTCGTCAAATACGGGATCTATACGTCGCATAATAATAATGGAAAAATAAGAATACAAATAAAACAGAAAAACCAAAGTGCTCAGAAAAATGTCAACTCATTTTTGTAAAATACTAGAGAGATTTCTAAGATGGGGAAAAATCTTAGTTGGAGTTTTGGAGTTACATAATAGGATATATTGATTTTTGAACAGGAGTTATACTGCTCAAATTTGAATTTAAATTTGAACAGTACAGGAAAGTTTCATGGATTTGATTGAAAGTGGTACCATTAAATAGGTTGGAATATTGCAAGATTTTAGGAGTTGAAAATAATTAATTTGGATCAATATTCTTTTCTGTATAAATGTTTAAAACATTAACAGAAAAGAAAATAGAAAAAGGGTCATGTGCACTGGGCCAGAAGAGGCCATAGTGCACGGCCCAGACGGCTCGGCCTGGCCGCACGGAGCCAGCGCGCGCGCACGTCAGGTTTCAAACCTGACGGGCGGGGCCCGTGGGTCAGCGGCACAGAGGAGGGAAGAGAGGTGGGGGGGATGACAGGCGGGGCCCGCCTGTCATCTCTAACCCCGTGGTCACGGCGGCGGCGAGCTCACCGGCGACGACTCCGGCCACGGCGACGGCAACGGAGGCTAGGGACAGACTCAGTGGCGTGTTGCGGTTGCAGTGGTGGTAGCGCGGCACGGCGGGGAGCCCTGGTTCGCCGGCGACGAGGTGCGACGGCAGAGGCTCGTCGGAGGGGAGTTGCTGCGGCCGTTTCTATCTGCAAATGGAGGGGGAAAGAGAGGGGAAAGGTTCAGTGAAGTGCGGCGGTTCCAAAACGAGCGGAAGGAGAGGCAGGGGAGGCCTGTACCTCGATATCGTCGGCGGCCCGATGCGGCGGAGCTCCGGTCGATCCCGAGCACTAGGGCGCTCCGGGGTCGAACTAGTGATGCAGGAGGGATCAGTGGAGTGGTGTGAGGCTGGTGGTGGTGTTGGGGGAGCTCGGGGAGGCCTATATATAGGGGCTCGACGAGGACCCGAGGTCCAGTGCGCCGGCGAGCTCATCGGCGAGCCTACAGCGCACGGGAGGCGACGGGGTTGAGTCTGGGGAGTTCCTGGACGAGTCCTACGCCCAGCTGAGGTAAGAGGAGGAGCGGGGGAGTGCCAGAGGAGCGTGCGCGTGTAGAGCAGAGGAGTGGCCGAAGCGGGCGGCCGGTGCGCGTGCGGCGACGCTCACTGGAGGGCGCAGGAGGAGGGGGGACAGCGCCGGGGAGGTTGCGTACGTCGAGGCGCCTCGACTGGCGCGAGGGGGAGGCTCGAGGTGGTCGGGGGAGGCTGATTGGCCCGAGCCAGCGTGCGGGAGCACTGTTCACGCGCTCCAGAGCGCGCGTGTGACCGGCATCGACGCGCTCTCGTTGGTTTGGTCCGTTCCAGCGTGCCCAACAGTGTCTGGGGGTAGAGGGAGGAGTAAAGAATTGTCGTAAGGCCTTGGATGCTCTGGGGTGCAGAGAGAGAGAGAGGGGAGGGCTGGTAACAAGGTGAAAGATGGCTGTACAGCAAGGTAAAGCTGAGGTTTCACCCCTCAATCATGGAGCTAGGGTGCTGGGGGAGTTACTGGGGTTTGCTGGTAACCCAATGAGTCTGTGGTAAGAAGTTGAGGCCATGGAGAAAAGTAAAAGTGGTAAAAATGGGGGTTTTAGAATTTCTGTAGAAGGTGTTTGATCATGGTTTGATCAAGTAAATGAGGTCCAATTGACATGGCACTTGACAGGGTTGAAAGAGAAAATAGGGTGCTTCACCAAATTTGGGCCCATTTGAAGAAACTAGCCAATGTAACTTTGGTGAACCCTAGAAATCAACAGAAACAGTTTCATCTTGATTGAGTCAAGCTAATCATCTCCCCTTGATGCACCACTTGGTGTAGCTTCATCATT
Source organism: Secale cereale (assembly GCA_902687465.1). NCBI lineage: Eukaryota > Viridiplantae > Streptophyta > Magnoliopsida > Poales > Poaceae > Secale > Secale cereale. The sequence goes on from LR738714.1 coordinate 235,637,617, forward strand.
TGGGGTATTGATCATGCTCACAAAGTTTGAGGCTCCAGATAAAAAGTTGGTAATGTAAAGTTGTTCAAATTTGCATTTGAACAGAAAGGGTTTTGAGGTGATCTGATCAAGTTGCTCTATTCCAAATCTTGTGCCTTTTGGTCTAGGTGCCTTATTAGGCCATTCTAGCATGTGCACCAAGTTTGAGAGCATTTGGACAAGTTTGGCAATGTAGAGTTGCTCAAACTTCAAATATGGACAGAATGGTTAAGAAGGGGTTTGAGGGGGTTTTCTTGCTTCCCAAGGCATGGGACTTGGCAAGATCATCAAATATGTCATATATGACATGATAGAATTTCCCTGGAATTTTTGGAGAAAAATTCCTTTGTAAATATTCCAAAAGCTTGAAATATCCAGAAAGGGTTTTAGAGGGTTTGGCCCATTATTTTGAACATGACCAAGTGTTGAAACTCTTATATATGGTCAATATATGTCCTATGAGTCTCTCTGAATTTTGGCAAATATTTTTGAAACAGTTAAATAATTTTCCCCTATTAAAGACCATTTCTGGCCTTAAGAAAAAGCTTTTAAATAAAATAGGAAAAATAACTTTTAAAATCATATCTTTGTGGTTTCTGGGAGTCCTATAACTACTAGGTCTCAAATAAACCTTTTGAAGTAATTTTCAAACCCTAAATCAAGTACTTGCAGTGCAATACTCAATTCAGGGGTTTTGGGAGAACTAATTTTATAAAATACTTTTTGGCCAAATTAATTTTGTAAGAAAATACCATACTTCTATATAACACTTGGCATGATCATTGGGCAGAAGTTTGGGTAAGGAGATGAAATCTACAAGAGATCATAGTTGACTTTAATGAGCACATGAAAAAGCAAATGAAGAGAACTCAACCCCAAATAAAAGTCAAATGATGCTAAAAAAATTTGCTGGTCCAAATTTTCATGCTTCAAAGTTACAAACAACATGTTTACAAAATGCAAGGTGTGACATGCATCGGGGAGGGCAGGCGGCGGACGCAGAGGGTGCGGGCTTTAACGCCAGGGCGGGGGGGGGGCGCTGCTGATTGGAGCAGCGGGTCGGTCTTGTTTTCTTGCGACTCCGGCGTTTGGAGTGGTTGATCCGGGCGGTCGCCCTTCTATAAAGAAGGGGGAGAGGGACAGCGCTCCCCCCCCCACTACGCTCATCCTCTTCCAGTCTGATCTCTTTCCTTCCCAAGTTATGCCGAGAGGGCGTGGCCGTGGCCGTGCCCCTGCGGAGGCGACCAGGTCGTCCTCTCGTCAGAGGGCGGCGACGGTCAAAGAAGAGTCGGATGCCCAAGACGAGAGCCATGCTAGAGGTAGAGGCGCTGGCTAGGGTTGTGGTCGGCGAGGCGGTCTAGGTAGAGGCGGGCGAGGTCGGGGGACACCAGCGTCCTCATCATCTCCATCGCCATCTCCTCCGCCGTCTCCTCCTGCCTCACCACGCAGCCGTGTCGGGGACATGACACTGGAGTTCATCTTGCAACTGCGCAAGCCGCTGCGCAGTCGCCTCTGTCTTCTTGAAGCGTTCACGAGGGTGTTGGAGGTCGACCAGCCATCGAGGTTGAGGCTTCACATGGAGGGGTGTTGCAATGGTGCCATGTGGGTGAACACCAAGTTCCCCGCTCTTCATGTAGTGCTCCTCCGCCGGGGGTGGAAGACCTTCACGCATTCCCACTGCTTGATGAAGGGGCACATCCTCTGCTTCAAGTTAGCGGAGAGCGATCTGCTCTCCGTCAAGGTCTTCGGGCGCTCGAGACACAGGCTATGGTGCTGTGTGGAGAGCTCGACCAATGACGAAAACTCCTCCCCGAGCGACAGTGATGGGGAGGATAGCGACAGCGACGATGAGGGCAGTAGGTGGGAGGATGACGGGTCTGACTAGGCGTCGGACACACCATCCCTGGGCGATGCCGGCATCACCATCATCTGCATCGCCAGCCCATCGAACTTCTTGGGGTCGCCTCCTTGGGCGGCTGGCGTCGGGAGGTCAGAGAAGACGAAGAAGGTGGGCGGCGGCCGTCAGGTCGGAGTACGTGGGCACCAAATGCCTTCCTCGCATATTGCCGGCCCGCTACCCCATCTTTCGGCTCTTCTTCCAGCGCCATCATCACCAGCCTTCTTCGGGACGGCCACCGGGATGTTCTCTTGGTGCTTTCTGCTGCTCGCACTTCGCCTAGGCGCTCCCTTTGCCCTTTTGCCATCTTGTTCCATTTCCTAAGGAGAGCGACAAGAAAGGGATTATGGGCACCTTATCTCTTTTCAGTTTTTAAGCCTATGGGCCTTTGTAAGATTTAAATTTTGTAATCCCTTTGCTCATGTATGCATTCCGTACGAATTGTACTTGTTTACAACGTATTAATGGAGAGAAGGGTGTTTTCTGGGTTTGTTTTTGTGCGTGGGTAGGGGCCACACCAAGGAACGAATCCCTGTTATCTTAAGATAAACATCGTACCCCGGCAACAGGCCCTGCCGTCTCCCTGCTCTATAGCTCGACCACATTCACGCCCTTGGCGGAAGTAGGAGCAGAGTAGGATTTGGCCTTCGTCTGCTCTTTTCCCATCACACTACTACTGAGTTCCAGTCCAAAACAAAGTGTGTTGGACGCAGGGAAAAGGGGAGCATGATGGCATAAGAGCGAGCAAAGTCTCGTACGTTCAAGTTTCATATGCAAGTAAGGAGTGGGGGATGAAAGACTTATCTGGTTTTGTAGCCCCCGACAACCTTATCTTGCCGTGGTCGGACCCTTGGATCTGCAGCCCCCGGCAACCTTGGTTCGTCGAGGTCGAAGCACCGGCCCGTCCTCTTTCTTCCAAACAGCTCAGCAGAAATGTCCATGCATCCTGTGAACAAGAGGAGGGGAAGGAAACAAAGAGACGCATACTCAACCTCTATGCTAGGGGTTATCCGCCGCCAAGCACTATCAACCCTAACAAAGAAAGAGACTCAACCTAGCAAGCATGCTAAAACTTAGGACGCCATCGCTTCATTTTTTTATACTCAAGATATGCGCCTGGCTTTGCACAAAGGGTTACATGCCTTGCCGGCAAGGCTTGTACAAAAGGGTGGCTTGCCGGGGAGCCCGACAACCGCGCCTTACAGGTAAAAGTTGCAAAGATGTTCGATGTTCCAAGAGTTGCTCACTCGAATACCATCTTCAGTCTCCAGGCAGACTGCGCCAGGCCTGGTGACTCGTATTACTTGATAAGGGCCTTCCCACTTCGGCGTCAACTTGTTGGAATTCTTGGCCGACTGAACGCACCGAAGAACAAGGTCGCCTTCCTTAAAGCTTCGGGCATGAACCTTGCGGCTATGATAGCAGCGCAAGGCTTGCTGGTAGCGCGCTGCTCGCACAGCCGCCCGAAGATGATCTTCCTCGAGGAGCGTTGCGTCATCTTGCCGCAGCTGCTCTTGCTCAAGCTCATTATAAGCGAGCACTCAGGGTGACTCGTATGTGAGTTCCGTGGGGAGAACTGCTTCCGTCCCGTAGACGAGGGAGAAGGGTGTCTGGTCGGTGACTCGATTTGGTGTCGTTCTGATTGACCAAAGAACCGCCGGCAATTCATCAATCCAGCACCTCCCGTACTTGTGCAGCCTGTAAAAAGTCCTTGTTCGGAGGCCTCGCAGTACTTCGGCATTTGCCCTCTTTGCCTGGCCGTTGCTTCAAGGATGCTCAACAGAAGCAAAACAGACCTTGTTGCCGAGGTGTTGAATATACTGCATGAAGTTGCGGCTTGTGAACCGCGTGCCGTTGTCGGTGATGACTCTGTTTGGTACACCAAAATGGCAAACTAGGCCTTTGAAGAACTTGACGGCTGATTGTGTTGTCACCTTTCTCACTGCTTCCACCTCTAGCCACTTTGTGAACTTGTCGATTGCAACGTACAAGTACTCAAAGCCCAAGACAGCACGGGGAAAAGGGCCCGGTATGTCGAGCCCCCAGACCGAGAATGGCCAGGAAAGAGGGATTGTTTGGAGAGCTTGAGCTGGTTAATGAAGCTTCTTTGAATGGAACTGACATGCTTCACACTTTGTTACTAGTGCCATTGCATCATGGAGGGCAGTGGGCCAGAAGAAACCTTGCTGGAATGCCTTGCCGACAAGGGCCCTCGACCCTATGTGGGAGCCACATATGCCTCCATGTATCTCTGCCAACAACTCCAGTCCTTCCTCACGTGGAATGCACTTCAATTTCACACCGTTCGACCTTTTTTTGTACAAGACGTCATCGACGAACTGATACATGGCAGACCGATGGGCTACTTTCTCCGCTTCTTCCTGCTCCTCAGGAAGCTCCCCGGTTTGGAGAAATCGGATGGTATGTTGTGCCCATGCCGGAGCCTGGGCTCGACGGCAAGGACAAAAGGAATCTCCTCTGCCGTAGGAGCAATTGTCTCCATGGTCACGGCTCGATGCCCCACCGGAATCTGTTGCCCTATGGAAGGCTCAGCGTCCCCGGCAACATCTTTGTCGGCGGCCCCTGGGGGCTCGGCGGGAAAGTACTTGTCGGGGCCTGATTTCCTTCGCTTGTTATGCTCTGTCGTTGGTTCAACGGATGGTTGAGTTAATCGAAGCACAAAAGTACCTGGTTCCATAGGTAGTTTGAGGGCGGCGCGCTTTGACAAGTAGTCGGCGATATCATTCTCCGCTCGGGGAACATGCTCTGCATGTATACCGTCAAAACGCTCCTCCAGCTTCCTCACTTCATCTACGTAGGCCTCCGTCAACGGACTCTGGTAATCTTTGTTAACTTGCTTGACGACAAGCTGCGAATCACCTCCGACGATGAGCTTCTTGATTTCGAGGTCTGCCGTGATCCTGAGACTAGCAAGCAGTCCCTCGTACTCGGCAGTGTTGTTCGTCGACATCTCCCTTGGGAAGTGCATCTGAAGTCCACTATTTGTTGTCCTCACGGTTCGGTTTTTCTTTTTTTGCAGCAAAAGACGAACAATGAAAGAAATGTGCATTGCACACCTTTGTTTGGCTAAAAATCATAAGGCTAACTTGGGCTCATGTCGTGGTTCACTTTTTTCCGTGTGGTTCACTTGCCCTCATCTCTGCGGTCCATTATCGCTCGTGGAAATTTTTGAAAAAGAAACAACAAAAACTCATCTGGAAAATCTTATGTCTCACAAAAAACATGAAAGTTTATTTGTTGCAGTGCGGTTTTCACTCTGAAGCAGTGCGGTCGGTCGTATAATGTTGGTCATCCCGTAAGTGCAAAAAAATTGTTACGGAAGCGAAGAAAAAGTAATGCGGTTCACTTCTTGATAGTGTTGTGGTTCATTTACACCTAATGTGAAATGCACTCTACTTTCTCGTCCTTGAAAAAATTAGGTTTGAATAAAAGAAACCATGCAGTTCTCTTACCCGTCTGATGCAGTGCGGTTTTTTGTCCGATGCAGTGCGATTTTCAGTCGGATGAAGTACGCACGTCGATTTGGGTGTCGCGAAAAACAAAGTGTGTGCATTTCGGTAAATTCCAAATGCCTCTTAAATCGTAAAGAATTAGAGAGAGTGTTCTACATGAAAAAGTTGCGCCTCATCGATATCTTTCCAATGACATATCGTTTGAATCATTCCGACTAGTGGTTTGTAAAAATTTCGCGAAAAACTGCAGCTGCCACTCGTCGTCCGCCACACGATTTTCAAAATTAACTTAAAACAGTAAGGAATCTCAAAAACATTTCAACATATGAAAGTTTTCCTCGCCCATAGCTTTTCAACAGTATATTACACGCCTTGTTTTGACAAATGGTTAAAAAACTGGAAAGAAAACAGTACCGAAAATTTGAATTTTTTTGAAAAACAGAGTTCCGCGATTTAGTAAATTTGAAACTGCTCTTAAATCGTAATGAATTAGAGAAAATAATAGATATAAAAAAGATGCGCCTCGACGATATCTTTCCAACGGTGTATCATTTGCTTCATTCCGACGAGCGGATTGGAAAAAAAACACGAAAAAATGCTCGATGGCACTCGTTGTGGGTCGCACCATCTTCAAAACTGCTCTTAATCCGTGAGGAATTTCAAAAAGTGTTCAACATGGCGAAGTAGCGCCTAATCCATAGCTTTTCAACAGGATATTACACGCCTCATTCCGACAAACGGTTAAAAACTAGAGCGAAAAAGGTATCAAAAAAGCACTGTGTGCAGTTTTTTGCGACGGGAAGTTCACTCGCGTTTGTACTGCAGCACACTTGGTTCAAACAATGACGTGCACTTGCATTGAGCGTGCAGATCGATAATATTAGCAGAATAGTTATTCTGATAACACTTCCGCACTGCATGCTAAACACGAGAGCACTGCACTTTCTGTAGCAAGGGAACTGCAAAACAGATTAGTGAACTTCGTGTCAGAAAAAACTGCACGCAGTGTTTTTCCGGTACTGTTTTCGCTCTAGTTTTTAACCTTTTATAGGAACGAGGCATATAATATACCGTTGGAAAGCTATGGATTAGGCGCAAATTCGCCATGTTGAACACTTTTCGAGATTCCTCGTGGTTTAAGAGCAGTTTCAAAAACGATGCGGCGGACAACGAGTGACGGCAAACGTATTTTCGCGATTTTTTTCTAAACCACTCATCGGAATAAAGTAAATGATACGCCGTTGGAAAGATATCGTCGAGGCGCATCTTTTTCATATATATTATTTTCTCTAATTCGTTACGGGTTAAGAGTAGTTTTAAATTTAGTAAATCGCGGAATTGTGTTTTTCAAATTTTTTTCCAATTTTCGGTACTGTTTCTGCTCCAGATTTTGAACCGTTTGTCCAAATGAGGCTTGTGACACGTCGTTCGAAAGCTACGGACGAGGCGCAAGTTTCATATGTTGAAATGTTTTTGAGATTCCTTACGGTTTTAAGTTAATTTCGAAAATCGTGTGGCTGACGACGAGTGGCAGCGACCGTTTTTTGCGAATTTTTTACAAACCGCTGGTCAGGATGATTCAAATGATACACTGTTGGAAAGATATCGATGAGTCACAACTTTTTCATGTAGAACACTCTTTCTGATTCCTTACGGTTTAAGAGAAATTTTGATTTTACCGAAATGCGGACACTATTTTTTCGCGACACAAAATTGTCGTATATACTGTATTAGAAAGAAAATTGCACTGCTTCGGAATGAAAATCGCACTGCATCGGACGGGCAAGCGAGCTGCATAATTTCTTTTGTCGAACGTAATTTTTCTCAGACGAGTTTTTGGTGTCTTTTTTTCAAAAAAATTTAATGAACGAGAGTGGACCGCAGAGACGAGGGCAAGTGAACCGCGACATATAGCAAAGTGAACCGCATTACTATCTTATTATTTTTCTAAAATGTTCGCACTTTCATGTTGTGATGAGCAAATAACATCACTCTGAAAAGTGAACCACATCCGATAATCAAACGCACTACAGGTGTTGATGTAGTCGACTGAATTTTGAGACACATGAAACAAATTGCACTTCATAGAGAGGGGTAATGAGTTGCTACACAAATGGATTGAACTACATTTTTCAATCGTCCCACAAATAGCATAGCGAGCCACGTGGCAGCTGCCTGAGAGCACCTGGGATAACCACTTTGTTGTCTACTAGCAGACGGCAAAGACCTTTGCTTCTTTGTCGACAGCCAGCAGACAGCAAAGCACGTCGTTAACCCCTAACGGACCTAACCTGACACACTGCCGTCCATGTTCTTTGTCATCTGTTGGCTGATGCCAAAGGGCTTTGCATCTTTGCTGTCTGCCAGCAGATGGCAAAGTGCCCTTTGTCGTAGCTCGTTCAGCCGGACGGTTTGCCGTCTGCTCGCTGACGGCAAAGGCCTTTGTCGTCCGCTAGGCATGCCTTTTTCGTCAGCCATGGCAGATGGCATTGTTCCTGATTCCTGTAGTGACATGCGGAGACTAGAATTCTCTTGCATAATGGCATGTGTGTGCCCTGTTGATGCCATAGATGAAGAAGAACTCTGTGCACGCCCAGTCGGTGTGCTTTTGGCGGATAGTGGTGGTTGTGCCTGCTTTCTTGTATCAAGGCTGGAGGTGCCAGCTGATGGAGGTGTCGGTGTATCAGAACGTGTGGAAGTAGAAGATGCACGCGATGTCCATGATGAAGGTTGACGCGCAGAAAAATTAGTCTGTGCCAATGCATGTCGATCCTGCACTTCATGTTCAGCTTTGCAAGCCAGATGGAATAAACGAGTGATATTGTTATACACCTTATACTCTAAAATGGTCTGAATCTCTCTATTTAATCCACCGATAAAACATGCAAGCATAGCTTCACTATCCTCAACAATACCATATCTAATCATGCCAGTTTGTAATTCCTGATAATACTCCTATACAAAAAAAATCCTTGTCTCAAACGCTGCAGTTTTTTAGGTAATTCACGTTGATAATATGGTGGAACACAATGTGTACATATAGAAGTTTTCAAAGCAGCCCAAGTAGTATGGATATTATCATGATATAATCTACAATGTTCAGACCACCAAACAAAAGCAAAACTAGTGAATTCACAAATAGCAACAGCAACACGTCTATCCTCGGGATAATGTAAGCATGTGAAATGTTGTTCAATTTCTAACTCCCAAGTAAGATATACATCAGGAATGTACTACCCTCAAACGATGGAATATTCAATTTTAGTTTAGGAATATGGTCATAATCTCGTACCTCAGGTGGTGCCGCAGCCCTACCATTGCAATTATATGCATGAGGTCGACCTGCTGGTGGTGGTGTTGGTGATTGCACGTAGTTCTGATTTTGATCAACCTCATCCTCGTAATAGTCCACCACCTCAGCAGTAGCAGCAGGAGATACAGAAGCATCAAAAGCAGTAGCAGCGGCACCAGAAGTTTGTACTGGCTCAAGAGGAACACGCTGCGCTCGCCCTGCTGGATCGCGACGTGGAGGTGGTTGTTGTTGTTGCAATGGTGCAACAAATGCGGGTGGTTGTTGTGGTAGACGAGCGAGTACTTCATCGAACTCGGTGTCCAACTTGGTGTCAATTGTCTTATAAATGTCATCAATCCTCTCCAGTGACATTCCAAAGCTGGACATAACGTCATCCACCTGTTGACCCAACATTTGCTGAAATTTATCATGAAGCACTAGTGCAGAATAGGTCTATAGTCCCGGTTCGTAAGGGCCTTTAGTGCTAGTTCTGCAACCGGCACTAAATGTTGGGGACTAAAGCCCCCCTCCCCTTTAGTGTCGGTTCAACACGAACGAGGACCAAAGGCCCACCACGTGGCATGAGCCCGCGCTGGGGGTTGGGGGTCCTTTAGTCCCGGTTCGTGACACGAACTGGGACCAAAAGGTACCATGTGGCATGAGCCCACGTGGGGGGGACTGGGGGCCTTTAGTCCCGATTGGTTACACCAACCTGGACTAAAAGTTTAGGGGTTTTGGGGTTTATGATTTATTTTCCTTTTAGTTTTTTGTTTTCCATTTAATTCTTTTTTTATTTCAAACATATTTTACTCTACTACATATTGTACACGTTATGCATATATATAAATAGAATTTCTCGTAGAACCGATGATATATATATATATAGACACACACACACAATTTGGTATATATAATTTGTCCTACAATTTGGAGATCATTACATGCATGGAGGCATTATAGCCTGTAATGGTATTCTCCTTTGGGATCTATGACCTGGTCGAGCAAAAATCCCGCTATTTTCCATTGAATTGCTCGTCCGCGATCCTCTGGTAGGAGCTTATCCCGCATCTCCTTCATCTTTAAAGAAGGAGATCAATATGCATGTATTAGTAGTGTGTATATATATTAGATAATGATGTTAAAATTGTGTATAGTGTTCTGGAAAACGTACCCATTGGACTCTATCATCTATGTTCCTTTTGGACGCCATCATGCGAATGTTCTCGCAAACGTAGTATGCACATAAATTAGTCACCGACACCTGCTTCAGGGCCTTTACGAGAATAAAATTCAATCAGATAATAATTAATCAAGCATGATAATGGTATTGAAACTAGAATTAAATAGATGGTAGCTAGCTAGTACTAGCTACTTAATTAATTACCTTGGGTCGACACCATTTCTGCTTTTTTCCATGGGCCTTGAACCTGTTTGATGAACTTTTCCCAAGCCCTGCCCGTTGGCCAAGAAAATGAATACAGGAGTTATTAATTAGTTGATATCACGAAATGAACTAAAGAGGCTGACATATAGTTCGATAATGATTGAAATTACCTGTCGACCATCCCCCTCACGATTGAGTAGTCCTGGATGTCTTTAAGTAGTGAGTCCAGTGCTTGAACTCTTCCCTCGTCAACTTCAATGATTAGTAGGATCCAGTGAAAATTGCATGTGCATAACTCATCAACTACATTTATTAATACCTAGTAAGCAAAAACAGAATTTGTAGTACAGGACAGTGTGACTCACCCGAAGTTTCAAGGAAGTAGTATGTCTGGTTGGGTATTTAGGTGCACCAAGAACTGTAGTAAGCTTTTCTCTGTGTATGATCGATCATATTCTTGTAACCATGTCTTTTCATTAATGGTATTTGGGTCAATGAACCCAATGCCATAGCGCCCAGCTTTTTTTCATTTCATACATCTTCATTCTGTATAATACCACAGAAAAGAATATAGTGAGGATAATTACAGGTAATGAACGAGCACTACAGCTAGCTAGAGACTTAAATTACAGAAAGAAATCACTTACAAACAATAACAACTGATGATAGATTTGTCGAGTGCGTCTTGATTGAATAACTGAAATATTTCTTGAAACTCAACCCACAGATCTTTTTCATGGAAGGAATGATCTGCCTTTACTCTCACCATGAGGGACTCTCGATCGGTAGTCTTTACTTCTCTTATGTACCACTTATGCAATTCATACATTCTCAATGATAGACGTGGGAGCTCCTCAGGCTTGACCATAGGTTCGCCGCGGACATATTTCCATTTTAGTTCCTCCTTTGTAAACCTGGGGACTTAATCGATCTCTAGGAGTTGTACAACGGTGATACTGGCCTCTTCAGCATGCCTTTTATGATCATTGATTATTACCAGCTGATCGGTGGTACTCAGGTGTGTTGGAACAATGAGTGGGGGGGCGATTGCACTGCATGTTCTCCCAGCTGGGGAACAGTTTTTCACTTTTTTGGCAGCTGCTTGGCTCGAGCTTGAGCTCGACTCCTTCTTTTTTTGTGCTTGATCTGACTTCTTGATTTGGTGCTCATAGTCTGAGTCCCTATGCTTGGCAGCTGGTGGTTGAGCCATATCAATAAAGTGCTTAATGACACGTTCACGTACTTTCTCCTCTGGCGGCGGGGGCGGTTTCGGTCCAAAATGGGCCTCCAATTCGGATTGCATGATCTCGTTGGTTTCCTTGTCAGTCCTCTCATATGGTAACTTTCAAGGACTCTTGAGGCTTGGATAATATTTGTATTTCTTGCCAGCTGTTGTGCCGCTAGCCGTTGTAAGTGTGGCGCCTCTCTTCCATTGTTGCTGAGGCGGCAGAGCCTGCTGAGGCGGTGGAGACGGCTGACGTGGTGCCTGACTTGGAGGAGGAGTCGGCTGACACGGTGCCGTACTTGGAGGAGGAGGAGTTGGCTGATGCGGTGTCAGACTTTGAGGAGGAGGAGTGGGCCGACGCGGTGGCGGGCTTGGAGGAGCGGGAGTCTGCTGACGCGGTGGCGGACTTGGAGGAGGAGTCGGCTGACGCGGTGTCGGTGGTCTTGGAAAGACAATGCAATCCTTTCTCCATAGAATGATATGATTTTTGGCCTCTCCCAGTGTGCGCGCGTCGTCACCTCCAGGAATGTCAAGCTCTAGCCCCGAATATCCTGCCACCACTTCATCAACCCCAACACGAGCATAGCTAGCTGGAATCGAATTGCAATGGAAGGTTGCTTCAGGGGGATTTGCATAATCATAGCCGTCCGCCACCTTCATGGATATGTTCTTAATTTCAAAGTGTAGCTCACAAGTTATCATATCTATGATATCATCCACAGGGTATCTATCCAGCAGTGCATCATCGCCCAGGGCAGAACCCACGCTGCTCCTCGGCATGGATGGGACGGTGCTATCCAATGCTAGATCCGCTAGCTGGTGCTGCTGCACATACCCCCTTTCTTAGCTAAGTGAGTCGATCTGCTATTGTTGTCGCTTGAAAGCTTGTTCCAACTCCGCGTGCTTTGAATATAGAATGCGAAGGCGGTCTGCTTCCTGCTTCCTCTACTCCTCCTCCAGCTTCCTCTTCTGCTCCTCCTGTAGCTTCTTTCTCCCACGGCTTCTATAGTCGTTGTTCCAGTCCGCAAACCCCTCAAACCACGGAACAACGCCTTTGCCTCATGTTCTTCCCGAGTGTTTAGGATTTTTTAGGGCACATGTAAGCTCGTCGTTCTCTCACCCCCGTTTGAGCCTCTTCTACTGCAACAAGTAAACTATCGGTGGCTCCTTTAAGACTTGATCGCTCCAAAACCTCGCACGTCTTTGGGTCCAACTTCTCGCCATGCGCATAGAACCAAGTCCTGCACCTGGGGGGCAGCTCAATGTAACTGGAGTGACCCCTGGAGCCATCATCGGTTGCTCAGTGAGATCCCACTTAGGCTGGGCCACCTTGTAGGCACCTGGCCCCAGATTATGGTGCCACTGCTTTTTCACGGCATTTATCTTGTTTATCCTCGACCGTTCTTGAGCTACTTCTGATTCCTTGAAGTTCACGAAAGCGTCCTAGTGATCTCTTGCCTTCTCTAGTGTTCCCTTTGTTGGAAATATGCCCTAGAGGCAATAATAAAAGTATTATTATTATATTTTCTTGTTCATGATAATCGTCTATTATTCATGCTTGAATTGTATTGTACGGAAACAGCGATACATGTGTGAATACATAGTCCAAAATGAGTCCCTGGTAGGCCTCTAGTTACCAGCTCGTTGATCAAAAGATGGTCACGGTTTCCTGACCATGGACATGGGATGTCATGGATAACGGGATCACATCATTAGGAGAATGATGTGATGGACAAGACCCAATTCTGAGCATAGCACGAGATCGTTTAGTTCGTAATGCATAAGCTTTTCAGTGTCAAGTATTTATTCCTTAGACCATGAGGTTGTACAACTCCCGGATGCCGTAGGAATACTTTGGGTGTGCCAAACGTCACAACGTAACTAGGTGGCTATAAAGGTACGCATCGGGTATCTCCGAAAGTGTTTGTTGAGTTGGTACGAACCGAGACTGGGATGTTGTCACTCCGTATGACGGAGAGGTACCTCTGGACCCACTCGGTAATACATCATCATAATGAGCTCAATGTGACTAAGTAGTTAGTCACGGGATGATGGATTACGGATCGAGTAAAGAGACTTGCCATGACGAGATTGAACAAGGTATTGGTAATACCGACGATCGAATCTCGGGCAAGTACCGTACCGATGGACAAAGGGAATAACATACGGGATTAAGTGAATCCTTGACACGGTGGTTCATCCGATGAAGATCATCGAGGAACACGTGGGAACCAACATGGGTATCCAGATCTCGCTGTTGGTTATTGACCGGAGAGTGGTCTCGGTCATGTCTACGTGTCTCCCGAACCCGTAGGGTCTACACACTTAAGGTTCGGTAACGCTAGGGTTGTAGAGATACATGCACGTGGAAACCCGAAAGTTGTTCGGAGTCCCGGATGAGATCCCGGACGTCACGAGGAGTTCCGGAATGGTCCGGAGGTAAATATTGATATATAGGAAGTCAGGTTTCGGCCATCGGGTGATCTCCGGGGGTCACCGGGAGTGTCCCGAGACCACGGGAGGGGCCCCGAGGGCCACCGGGTGGGGCCACCCATCCCGGTGGGGCCCCTAGGCCGCAAGGGGGTAGTGTCCAGCCCTAATGGGCTGGCGCACCACTAGGGCCCACCTCCCCATGCGCCTAGGGTTGAAACCCTAAGGGGAAGGGGGCGCCCACTTGCATTGGGGGGCAAGGACTCCCCCTGGCCGCCCCCCCCTTGCAGATTGGATATGCAGGGGGCTGGCGCACCCCCTGGCCCCCTATATATATGTGGGGGGGAGAGGGCAGCCGCACCCTTGCCCTGGCGCCTCTCCCCCTCCCGTCACAACTCCGTCTCCTCAAACGCAGGGCGCCCGGCGAAGCCCTGCTGCAATCTCCACTGCATCCACCACCACGCCGTTGTGCTGCTGGATCTCTAACGACTTCTCCTCCCCCCTTGCTAGGTCAAGGAGGAGGTGACGTTGCTGTACCGGACGTGTGTTAAACGCGGAGGTGCCGTCCGTTCGGCGCTAGATCATCGGTGACGAAGAACGCGAAGAGTACGACTACTTCATCCACGCTTCTTCGAAAGCTTCTGCACGCGATCTACATAACGGTATGTAGATGCACTCTTATTTGCTCGTTGCTAGATGTCTCCTTAGTTGGATCTTGGTGAAAGCGTAGAAATTTTTTGAATTCTGCTACGTTCCCCAACAGTGGCATCTGAGCTAGGTTTAATGCGTAGCATCTTGCACGAGTAGAACACAAAGCAGTTGTGGGCGTTTGAGTTTGTTCAATTTTCTTGCCGTTACTAGTCAATCTTGATTCGGCGGTATTGTGGGATGAAGCGGCCCGGACCGACTTTACACGTACGCTTACGTGAGACTGGTTCCATCGACAGACATGCACTAGATGCATAAGGTGGCTGGCGGGTGTCTGTCTCTCCTACTTTAGTCGGATCGGATTTGATGAAAAGGGTCCTTATGAAGGGTAAATAGAAATTGACAAATCACGTTGTGGTTTTGGCGTAGGTAAGAAACGTTCTTGCTAGAAATCCTATAGAAGCCACGTAAAACTTGCAACAACAATTAGAGGATGTCTAACTTGTTTTTGCAGCATGTGCTATGTGACGTGGTATGGCCAAAACAAAGATGTGATGAATGATATATGTGATGTATGAGATTGATCATGTTCTTGTAATAGGGAATCACGACTTGCATGTCGATGAACTTGACAACCGGCAGGAGCCATAGGAGTTGTCTTAATTATTGTATGACCTGCGTGTCACTGAATAACGCTATGTAATTACTTTACTTTATTGCTAAACGTTAGCCATAGTAGTAGAAGTAATAGTTGGCGTGACGACTTCTTCAAGACACGATGATGGATATCATGATGATGAAGATCATGGTGTCGAGCCGGTGACAAGATGATCATGGTGCCCCGAAGATGGAGATCCAAGGAGCAAGATGATATTGGCCATATCATGTCACTTTAATTGATTGCATGTGATGTTTGTCATGTTTATGCATCTTGTTTACTTAGAACGACGGTAGTAAATAAGATGATCTCTCACTAAAATTTCAAGTATTGTGTTTCCCCTAACTGTGCACCGTTGCTAAAGTTCGCTGCTCCGAAGCACCACGTGATGATCGGGTGTGATAGGTTCTAACGTTCGCATACAACGGGTGTAAGACAGATTTACACACGCGATACACTTAGGGTTCACTTGACGAGCCTAGCATGTACAGACATGGCCTCGGAACACGGAAGACCGAAAGGTCGAACACGAGTCGTATAGAAGATACGATCAACATGAAGATGTTCACCGTTGATGACTAGTCCGTCTCACGTGATGATCGGACACGGGCTAGTCGATTCGGATCGTGTATCACTTAGATGACTAGAGAGATGGCATTCTGAGTGGGAGTTCATTAAAATTTGATTAAGATGAACTTAATTATCATGAGTCTAAATTCTTTACAATATCTCTTGTAGATCAAATGGCCCACGCTCCAGTTTCCCTCAACTTCAACGCGTTCCTAGAGAAAACCAAGCTGAAAGACGATGGTAGCAACTATACGGATTGGGTCCGTAACCTGAGGATTATCCTCATAGCTGCCAAGAAAACTTATGTCCTAGAAGCACCGCTAGGTGACGCTCCCGCCCCGGCAAACCAAGACGTTATGAACGCTTGGCAGTCGCGTTGTGATGATTACTCCCTGGTTCAGTGCGGCATGCTTTACAGCTTAGAGTCGGGGCTCCAAAAATGTTTTGAGCACCACGGAGCATATGAGATGTTCGAAGAGCTGAAAATGGTTTTCCAAGCTCATGCCCGAGTCGAGAGATATGATGTCTCTGACGCATTCTACAGCTGTAAGATGGAGGAGAACAGTTCTGTCAGTGAGCACATCCTCAAGATTTCAGGATTGCACAACCGCTTGTCTCAGCTGGGAATGAATCTCCCAGATGAAGCGGTCGTTGACAGAATCCTCCAGTCGCTCCCACCAAGCTTCAAGAGCTTCGTGTTAAACTTCAATATGCAGGGGATGGAGAAGTCCATTCCCGAGGTGTATTCGATGCTGAAATCAGCGGAGGTGGACATCAAGAAAGAACATCAAGTGTTGATGGTCAATAAAACCACTAAGTTCAAGAAAGGCAAGGGTAAGAAGAACTTCAAGAAGGACGGCAAGGGAGTTGCCGCGCCCGGCAAGCCTGTTGCTGGGAAGAAGCCAAAGTATGGACCCAAGCCTGAGACAGAGTGCTTTTATTGCAAGGGAACGGGTCACTGGAAGCGGAACTGCCCCAAATACTTAGCAGACAAGAATGCCGGCAACGTCAAAGGTATATATGATATACATGTTATTGATGTGTACCTTACCAGCACTCGTAGTAGCTCCTGGGTATTCGATACCGATGCAGTTGCTCACATTTGTAACTCAAAACAGGAGCTGCGGAATAAACGGAGACTGGCGAAGGATGAGGTGACGATGCGCGTCGAGAATGGTTCCAAGGTCGATGTGATCGCCGTCGGCACGCTACCTCTACATCTACCCTTGGGATTAGTTTTAAACCTCAATAATTGTTATTTAGTACCAGCTTTGAGCATGAACATTGTTTCTGGATCTCGTCTTATGCGAGATGGCTACTCTTTCAAATCGGAGAATAATGGTTGTTCTATTTATTTGAGAGATATGTTTTATGGTCATGCCCCACTGGTCAATGGTTTATTTTTGATGAATCTCGAACATGATGATACACATATTCATAGTGTAGATGCCAAAAGATGTAAAGTTTATAATGATAGTCCCACATACTTGTGGCATTGCCGCCTTGGTCATATTGGTGTCAAACATATGAAGAAGCTCCATTCAGATGGACTTCTAGTGTCTCTTGATTATGAATCATTTGACACGTGCGAACCATGCCTCTTGGGCAAGATGACCAAGACTCCGTTCTCTGGAACAATGGAGCGAGCAACCAACTTGTTGGAAATCATACATACCGATGTGTGCGGTCCGATGAGTGTTGAGGCTCGCGGAGGCTATCGTTATGTCCTCACCCTCACAGATGACTTGAGTAGATATGGGTATATCTATTTGATGAAACACAAGTCTGAGACCTTTGAAAAGTTCAAGGAATTTCAGAATGAGGTTGAGAATCAACGTGACAGAAAAATAAAGTTCTTACGATCTGATCATGGGGGTGAATATTTAAGTCATGAATTTGGCACACACCTTAGGAACTGTGGAATTGTTTCACAATTGACACGGCCCGGAACACCTCAACGTAACGGTGTGTCCGAACGTCGAAATCGTACTCTGTTGGACATGGTGCGATCTATGATGTCCCTCACCGATTTACCGCTATCTTTTTGGGGTTATGCTTTAGAGATTGCCGCATTCACTTTAAATAGGTCTCCGTCGAAATCCGTTGAGACGACTCCGTATGAACTTTGGTTTGGCAAGAAATCGAAGCTGTCGTTTCTAAAAGTTTGGGGTTGCGATGCTTATGTCAAGAAACTTCAACCTGAAAAGCTCGAACCCAAATCGGAAAAATGCGTCTTCATAGGATACACAAAGGAAACGATTGGGTACACCTTCTACCACAGATCCGAAGGCAAAGTCTTTGTTTCCAAGAATGGATGCTTTCTGGAGAAAGAGTTTCTCTCGAAAGAAGTGAGTGGGAGGAAAGTAGAACTTGATGAGGTGACAGTCACCCCTCCTGTACCGGAAAGTAGCGCAGCGCAGGAAACTGTTCCTGAGGTGCCTGCACCAACAAGGGAGGAAATTAATGATAATGATCATGAAGAAACAGATCAAGTTACTACTGAACTTCGAAGGTCCACAAGGGCACGTTCCGCACCAGAGTGGTACGGCAACCCTGTCCTGGAAATCATGTTGTTAGACAAGGGTGAACCTTCGAACTATGAAGAAGCGATGGCGGGCCCGGATTCCAATAAATGGCTTGGAGCCATGAAATCCAAGATAGAATCCATGTATGAAAACAAAGTATAGACTTTGGTGGACTTGCCTGTTGACAGGCACGCCATAGAAAACAAATGGATATTTAAGAAGAAGACAGACGCGGATGGTAATGTGACCATCTATAAGGCTCGGCTTGTCGCTAAGGGTTATCGACAAGTTCAAGGGATTGACTACGACGAGACTTTATCTCCCGTAGCGATGCTGAAGTCAGTCAGAATCATGTTAGCTATTGCCGCATTCTATGATTATGAGATATGGCAAATGGACGTCAAAACAGCATTCCTTAATGGCTTCCTCAAGGAAGAGTTGTATATGATGCAACCGGAAGGTTTTGTCGTTCCAGAGAACGCTAACAAGGTATGCAAGCTCCAGCGCTCGATTTACGGGCTGGTGCAAGCATCTCGGAGTTGGAATATTCGCTTTAATGATGTGATCAAAGCGTTTGGCTTTATACAGACTTATGGAGAAGCATGTATTTGCAAGAAAGTGAGTGGGAGCTCTGTGGCGTTTCTCATATTATATGTGGATGACATATTGCTGATGGGAAATGATATAGAATTCTTGGAAAATGTAAAGGCCTACTTGAATAAAAGTTTTTCAATGAAGGACCTTGGAGAAGTTGCATACATATTAGGCGTCAAAATCTATAGAGATAGATCGAGACGCCTCATTGGTATTTCACAAAGTACATACCTTGACAAAATATTGAAGAAGTTCAATATGGATCAGTCAAAGAAAGGATTCTTGCCTGTTTTGCAAGGTATGAGATTGAGCAAGGCTCGGTCGCCGACCACGGCAGAAGATAGAGAAAAGATGAGTGTCATTCCCTATGCCTCGGCCATAGGTTCTATCATGTATGCCATGCTGTGTACCAGACCTGATGTGAACCTTGCCATAAGTTTGGTAGGGAGGTACCAAAGTGATCCCGGCACGGAACAGTGGACAGCGGTCAAGAACATCCTGAAGTACCTGAAAAGGACTAAGGATATGTTTCTCGTTTATGGAGGTGACGAAGAGCTCATCGTAAAGGGTTACGTCGATGCTAGCTTCGACACAGATCTGGATGACTCTAAGTCTCAAACCGGATACGTGTATATTTTGAATGGAGGGGCAGTCAGCTGGTGCAGTTGCAAACAGAGCGTGGTGGCAGCGTCTACATGTGAAGCGGAGTACATAGCTGCTTCTGAAGCAGCGCAGGAAGGAGTCTGGATGAAGGAGTTCATCACCGACCTAGGAGTCATTCCAAGCGCGTCAAGCCGGATGACTCTCTTCTGTGACAACACTGGTGCTATTGCTATTACCAAGGAGCCCAGGTTTCACAAGAAGACCAAGCACATCAAGCGCCGTTTCAACTCCATCCGGAATTATGTTCAGGATGGAGATATAGATATTTGTAAAGTGCATACGGATCTGAATGTCGCAGACTCGTTGACTAAACCTCTTTCACGGGCAAAACATGATCAACACCAGAACTCTATGGGTGTTCGATTCATCACAATGTAACTAGATTATTGACTCTAGTGCAAGTGGGAGACTGTTGGAAATATGCCCTAGAGGCAATAATAAAAGTATTATTATTATATTTCCTTGTTCATGATAATCGTCTATTATTCATGCTTGAATTGTATTGTACGGAAACAGCGATACATGTGTGAATACATAGACCAAAATGAGTCCCTGGTAGGCCTCTAGTTACCAGCTCGTTGATCAACAGATGGTCACGGTTTCCTGACCATGGACATGGGATGTCAGTGATAACGGGATCACATCATTAGGAGAATGATGTGATGGACAAGACCCAATTCTGAGCATAGCACGAGATCGTTTAGTTCGTAATGCATAAGCTTTTCAGTGTCAAGTATTTATTCCTTAGACCATGAGGTTGTACAACTCCCGGATGCCGTAGGAATACTTTGGGTGTGCCAAACGTCACAACGTAACTGGGTGGCTATAAAGGTACGCATCGGGTATCTCCGAAAGTGTCTGTTGAGTTGGTACGAACCGAGACTGGCATGTTGTCACTCCGTATGACGGAGAGGTACCTCTGGGCCCACTCGGTAAGACATCATCATAATGAGCTCAATGTGACTAAGTAGTTAGTCACGGGATGATGGATTACGGATCGAGTAAAGAGACTTGCCATGATGAGATTGAACAAGGTATTGGGAATACCGACGATCGAATCTCGGGCAAGTACCGTACCGATGGACAAAGGGAATAACATACGGGATTAAGTGAATCCTTGACACGGTGGTTCATCCGATGAAGATCATCGAGGAACACGTGGGAACCAACATGGGTATCCAGATCCCGCTATTGGCTATTGACCGGAGAGTGGTCTCGGTCATGTCTACGTGTCTCCCGAACCCGTAGGGTCTACACACTTAAGGTTCGGTAACGCTAGGGTTGTAGAGATACATGCACGTGGAAACCCGAAAGTTGTTCGGAGTCCCGGATGAGATCCCGGACGTCACGAGGAGTTCCGGAATGGTCCGGAGGTAAAGATTGAGATATAGGAAGTCAGGTTTCGGCCATCGGGTGATCTCCGGGGGTCACCGGGAGTGTCCCGGGACCACCGGAGGGGCCCCGGGGGTCCACCGGGTGGGGCCACCCATCCCGGTGGGGCCCCTAGGCCACAAGGGGGTAGTGTCCAGCCCTAATGGGCTGGCGCACCACTAGGGCCCACCTCCCCATGCGCCTAGGGTTGAAACCCTAAGGGGGAGGGGGCGCCCACTTGCCTTGGGGGGCAAGGACTCCCCCCTGGCCGCCGCCCCCCCTTGCAGATTGGATCTGCAGGGGGCTGGCGCACCCCCTGGCCCCCTATATATATGTGGGGGGGAGAGGGCAGCCGCACCCTTGCCCTGGCGCCTCTCCCCCTCCCGTCACAACTCCGTCTCCTCAAACGCAGGGCGCCCGGCGAAGCCCTGCTGCAATCTCCACTGCATCCACCACCATGCCGTTGTGCTGCTGGATCTCTCTGACGACTTCTCCTCCCCCCCTTGCTGGATCAAGGAGGAGGTGACGTTGCTGTACCGGATGTGTGTTGAACGCGGAGGTGCCGTCCGTTCGGCGCTAGATCATCGGTGACGAACAACACGAAGAGTACGACTACTTCATCCACGCTTCTTCGAAAGCTTCCGCACGCGATCTACATAACAGTATGTAGATGCACTCTTATTTGCTCGTTGCTAGATGTCTCCTTAGTTGGATCTTGGTGAAAGCGTAGAAATTTTTTGAATTCTGCTACGTTCCCCAACACCCTTGAATTCTGGAGTCTGCTTGTCTGCTTTGATGTATGTAGCCCATATAGTTTTCTTGTGGTTGTTGAATGCTATCGCCATCTTCTTAAGAGCAAAGTTCTTGACTTTCTCCAGATATGCATGATCAGGTAGGATGAAATGTGACATGAGCGTTTCCCAAAGCAGATATTTTGCTCTTTGGTCAACAAAAGTAACATCTGGAGATCCCTTTGCTGGCTTTTTGCATTCTTGAACGGAGATGGGATTTGGTCCCTGACAATAACTCCGCACTGACGAGTGAACTTCTTCGCATTAATCTTAGGTTCACCAGGTTTGCCACTAGGTTTGATGGCATTGATGTTGTACTTTATGCCATCCTTCAGCTGTTTGGTCGGGCCTCGAACTGCCCTGCTGCTTGTAGAAGATTTGCCCGATCCGGAGGGCTAAAAGAAGAAAGATCCATTGGTTAATATATATACAAATCAATTAAAACATGTGATGATCACCAGATGCCTTATATAAATATACCTCGCCGGTCTTTGTTATTTGAAGAACAACATTTCCTTCATCATCATAATTCTAGACTTCATCTATTCATTCGTCTTCATAAACTATCATACCCTCACCGGTATTGTTCAGAGATTGCGAGCCGTCATCTTCTTCATTCTCATATGGGCCCAGGGAGCGTATGATATCTAACATCTTCTCTTCTTCTTCTATCCGGCGCTCCGTTCCAAAATAACTTTGAAGAGCTTCGTACCATCATGCGCCTGTTACTTCCGGCTGATTATGACGTCATGGATTTCTTCAATACTTTGATGGTACTAGACAACGTGACATATAGAAGGACATACATAGATGAGATCAGAAAAAATTGGATCAACTTGTGCACATCCATAATGGGGCATTCTTGATAAATACCTCATTAAAGGACTAAGAGAATATATTGTATACATACATATACTAATTAATTGCAAATACATATAACAAACTTTTGCAAATACAACAATAAAATATCGGGCATAACAAACTTTTTTTAAATTGATTGTGATTTTTGTAATTCTTTTTCACTTGATTTTGCAAATACATAACAAACTTTTGCAAATACAACATTAAGATATTAACATTAAAAATATTTTTAATAGAGGGTCAACTTTTTTCTATGCTTGGTCAAAATTCCTCAACTTTTTTCCATGCAATTGTTTTCTATATATACACTATATATACATATGGTGAACTTTTTCCTATGCAAATTTTTATTATACTATACATATGATATAACATTAAAAGTATAAAAAACTAAAAAACAGAAGAAAAAAATAGCTAGTGAAAAAGAAACAATTAATCTATGCAAATTCCACCATTCATCTACAAATACATATATATATGTACATACATTGTATACATACATATAAAGATTTTTTTTAAGTATATATCACAAACATCTAGTGAAAATTTGCGTAGCTACAATTAAGCATATCACAAACATCGGGCATAGCTACAATTTACATGCATACATGTATACATTCATCTACAATTAAGCATAATCACGAACATCTAGTGAAAAAATAGCCGCATCGATTGAGGGGGCGGCGAGCTCACAGCGGACCGGCGAGCTCGAGGTAGGCGATGGCGGCCGACGATGGTGGGGTCGAGGCCAGCGAGGGTGGCGTCGGGGAGGAGGGCGCAGGCGGCCAGCGTGGAGCTAGCAGGCGGCCGGCGTGGAGGAGGCGCGGGTGGCCGACGTTTGGGGCGGCGATGGCGGGGGGGTCGAGGCCGGCGCGGGCGGCGTCGACGGGGGCTTGGCCGAGGAGGAGGCGCGGGCGCGCCATGTCGTCGGGAGGAGGAGGCGAGGCGCGCTACGTCGTCGGGAGGAGGCGGCGCAGGGAACAGCGGCAACCTGGCGATGTTGGTGTGGTTCGGTGTCGATGGGAATGGAGGGGAAGGGAAAAATTCATAAGTGTAGCTTATATAGGAGGCACCTTTAGTCCCGGTTGGAGCCACCAACCATGACTAAAGGGGTTGTTTCGACCAGCCCAAGCGACGGCCTTTAGACACGGTTGGTGGCTCCAACCGCGACTAAAGGGGAGTCTCTAGTCGCGGTTGGTGGCCCTCTAGTCGCGGTTTGGAGCCACCAACCGCGACTAAAGGTCTCGTGCTCGCGTAGGCGCGGTGCAGGAAGTTTAGTCCCACCTTGCCCCGCGACGGGCAACCGCACTGGTTTATAAGCCCCGTCGCGGCTGCTTCTTCAAGCTCCTCTCTAATGCAGGCCTTCTGGGCCTACCTCACCTACGCCGCCCTGGTGGGCCTACTGGTCCTTGTGGGCTTGCATCCTGGCCCAACTACAGGTTGGGTTTCTAGTCGTATGCACGCCGTTGTGGCCCGGTAGGCAGGCTTTTTTAATTTATTTATTTTTCATTTTTTGTTGTTTATTTATTTATTTTGTTTTATTTCCGAGTTGTTTTTTGCTTTATTTAGAGTTTCTTTGTGAATATTTTTGCTTTAGGTAAAAAAGTGATAAACTTTTTATTAGTGCCAGTAGTTTTCAAATTTGAATTATTTGAAATTTGTGTGAATCACTCATTTGTGAATAACTTTACTTTAAAAATAGATTTTTCAGTGATTCTTTTTTTTGCTGTTTAATATTAGTGTGTTTTATCATTATATTCATTTTGGTAATCCTTAGGTTATTTAAAAAATGAAATGCCTTTGTAACAGATGAGTTTTCGTCCGAACCCTGATACTTCGAAAGAGATTATCCATTTTGTACACGAAGTGCATCCTGTTTTTGCTGTAACCCTCTCAACTTTTTGCACATGCTTTGTGGGTGAAATGATGATAACATGCCAACTTACAACCTTTTCGGATTTCATTTGTAGTTCTTTTCAATTTCAGGGTCATTTAGCTCAAAAAGTCAGTAAATGCATGAAAAATAGCAAATGAAGTCAAAAAGGGTTGAAAATTGACGACGTGCCTTCGAATGGTGCATATTGAACGCACAAAAAGTCAGGAGTTGAAAAAAGTTTTAAAAATGATATGCCCTTGTAAAAGATGAGTTTTAGCCCAAAACCCTGATACTTCGAAAGAGATTGTCCATTTTGTACACAAAGTGCATCCAGTTTTTGCCGTAACCCTCTCCACTTTTTTGCGCATGCTATGTGGGTGAAATGATGATACCATGCCAACTTTCAACCTTTTCAGAGTTCATTTGTAGTTTTTTCAAATTCAGGGTCATTTAGCTCAAAAAAATAGTAAATGCATGAACAATAGCAAATGAAGTCAGAAAGGGTTGAAAATTGATGATGTGGCTTCGAATGGTGCATACTGAACACACAAAAAGTCTCGAGTTGAAATAGGTTAAAAAAATGAAATGCCCTTATAACGGATGATTTTTAGCCCAAAACCCTGATACTTCGAAAGAGATTGTCCATTTTGTACATGAAGTGCATCATGTTTTTGCCGTAACCCTCTCAACTTTTTTGCACATGCTATGTGGGTGAAATGATGATACCGTGCCAACTTTCAACCTTTTCAGAGTTAATTTTGTAGTGCTTTTCAATTTCAGGGTCTTTTAGCTCAAAAATCAGTAAAAGCATGAAAATAGCAAATGAAGTCAAAAAGGGTTAAAAATTGATGACGTGGCTTTGAATGGTGCATATTGAACGCACAAAATGTCTGGAGTTGAAATAAGTTTGAAAATATGAAATGCCTTTGTAACAAATGAGTTTTTGTCCGAAACCCGGATACTTCGAAAGAGATTGTCCATTTTGTACATGAGTGCATCAAGTTTTTGCATAATATTTGTTTGTACATAATATTTCTTCGTGTTTCAAATGCCAAAACACATAAGTACCCTAACTATTACAATGATTCCCTTCGGTTTGTCCGAAGTGGGACTTTCCAGATATATCAGTCCGAAAATTCACTAGATAAGAAAGTGATGACAGTGAAGTCGGTCACATCCTAGAGTGGGATATTTGGGTGTAAAACTTTTTCTTTGAGTGTGTCCCTTTGCGCCGTAACCATGGACAATCTTCTTCATTTAACTGGATGCTCGGGTCAATATTCACTGTGAAGGGAGCAATTTCATGAAACTTTTCATAATCTTCTGACATGTCTGTCTTGTCCTCCACTCCCACATTGTTTCTTTTCCCTAAAAGAACGCATTGGCTCATCATATGATGTATTCGCTTCCTTATCTTTTCTTTTTCTCGGCTTGGTAGACATGTGCTTCACATAGAAAACCTGCGCCACATCATTCGCTAGGACAAACGGTTCGTATGCGTACACAAGATTATTAAGATCCACTATTGTCATTCCGTACTACGGGTCTTCCTTTACCCCGCCTCCTGTCAGATTGACCTATTTGCACTGAAACAAAGGGGCCTTCAAACCACGTCCATAGTCAAGTTCCCATATCTTCTTTATGTAACCATAATATGTGTTAACCTTTCCCCTCTTAGTTGCCGCATCAAAGTGGACACCACTGTTTTGGTTGGTGCTCTTTTTATCTTGGGCGATCGTGTAAAATGTATTTGTCAGCGTTCTGGGACTGGGGGTACCCAGACTTGCCAGCCCGCGGCCTAGGGCATGGCTCATCAGGAGGTCTGGTACGGCCCAACATCTTCAGCGACCACTCAAGACCCTCGCGAGGGGCCAAGCCTCACGAGGCGGGTGACACAAGGCATCCCCTGAGGCGGCCTCACCAGGCCGGCTCGTGAGGATCGGAGATATCGAGGCGAGGGGCACCTCACGAGGTCCTCGTGACGTGAGCACTGACGACCAAGGCCAGGCGGGTGCCAGCAGGTGTAGGAGTGCCAGTTTCCATTTTGGTGCTAAAGGACCAGGTGCAGACGAAGAGTCCCGAGGTATCAGGCAAAGGTTTCCATATCGGTGCAACAAGACCAAGACCAGCAGACAGCAGGACGGAGGTCACCGCGGAGCCCACGACGGCATCACCACCAGAGCCTTTGGCAAGCGAAGACCACTTTTCGTCAGAATAGCTTTTACTAGTTGCCCCCCTTCAAATTTGGTCGTTGTGGGATTCCTTCCCGCTCAATATTTGGGAAGAGGACCCGGGCCACTATAAATAGGACTAGCCACCACCTTAGAAAGGGATCGAATCATCAAGGCCACCTACACACCCACAAGCTCGCCCGAGCTCAAGAACACCCCTCTTCAGGAGGCAGTTCATCCATGTACTAGTTCTTCCTCAGCCTACAAGGCAATCAACCACACCACACTGGATTAGGGTATTACACCACAACGGTGGCCCGAACCAGTATAAATCTTGTGTCACTTGTTCTTCGGACCTGACGAGCTAGGCCTAGGGTTGTTGAGTAGATGAGCGAGAGCGGAAGGAGAGATCTTCGTGCGCACCCCAGAGTTCAAACCTTAAGGGTTTTGCCAGAACCTGAGATGACATTTGGCACGCCAGGTAGGGGTGTGCCGAAGCTTCCTCCCCATCTGTCCCGCTCTCCGCTCACCAAGTTCCCATGGCGGGCGTCCCTCCTCCGACGGGCTTGGTGGCCGCGCGCAGCGGCGCTCCGGGCCACCGGGCCTTCACCCCCGCCTTACGGCGGGTACAGTGGCCACCCAGGTTTAGGCCGAATCTGCCACCCCGCTACAACGGGGCAGCAGACCCATTCGTCTTCCTCCAGGCCTACGAAGAGGCCATCTCGGCGGCGACGGCAAGGTCATGGCCAGCTGACTCCCCATGGCGCTCAACGGCGTGCCATGCGCCTGGTTCTTCGGCTTGCCAGAATTGTCCGTGGCGTCCTGGGAGGAGCTGCGCGACCTCTTCATCACGTGCTTCAGGGCACCGGCGCATCACGCCGTCGCGGCCCTCCTCGGCAGCTCCCAAGCGCCACCCTCCGGCTATCACATCAAGCAGATCTTTCGCCAGACGGGTGTCGCCTCCATACGCCAGGGGGCTCCTCCTCGATGGGTGGCGCCCAAGGCCGACCTCGCCTTCGACTCGGGAGACCACCGTGCCTCCACCGCGGGCTCAGGTGCTCTCCCGATGCTCTGCACCGCCACCATCTGCAACATGGCAGTCACCAAGACGCTCATCGACAGTGGGGCTGGCCTCAACGTGCTCTCAGTGGGAGCTTTCAGCTTGCTCCAAGTGCCACTTGAGTGGCTACGCCCCACCAAACCCTTCTCTGGAGTTAGTAGCGGTTCCACCAGCCCTCTTGGGCAGATCCGCCTCCCGGTCACCTTCGGCACCCGAAACAACTACCGCACCTGGCTGATCAACTTCGGCATCACCCGAATCGGCCTCCCGTACAACGCCATCCTCGGGTACCCCGCGCTGGCTCAGTTCATGGCCGCGACCCATCCGGCGTATAACCTCATGAAGATGCCAGGGAGCAGCGGAGTCCTTACCGTGACCAGGGACACAAAGGAAGCTTTGGCAACCCTCAGCCGCATCTTCCAGACCGCCGCGGTGGCGCGTCCTACCGGGGAAGCCGCCCCTGGAACCGAGGGGGCTGCCCCGGCCAAGAAGAAGCAACTTTTCTCCTAAGACCAAGCCGAGACAAAGTAGGTGTCGGTGGATGAAGATGAGCCGTCAGGTGTCGCCTTCACCATAGGTGTTGGTCTTCCCCTAGCTCAAGAAGAGGCGTTGGTTGGATTCCTGCGCACGAACAGGGACGTGTTCACGTGGGAACCCAAGGATCTGGTGGGAGTCCCGAGAGAGGTGATCAAGCATCACCTAAATGTGTGCCCTAATATGCGCCCCGTGAAGCAGAAGGCCAGACGCCAATCTACGGAGAAGCAGTCCTTCATCGTGCAGGAGACTCGTAAACTGGAGGCGACGGGTGTCATCCCCGAGGTTCGGTACCCGGAGTAGCTGGCAAATCCCGTCGTCGTGCCCAATAAGGGAGGGAAAGAGCACATGTGTGTCGACTTCACCAACCTCAACAAAGCTTGTCCGCAAGATCCGTTTCCTCTGCCCCGCATCGATCAAATCGTTAACTCCACCGCCGAGTGCGACTTGTTATGTTTCTTGGACGCCTTCTCGGGTTACCACCAGATCAAGATGGCACTGCAAGACGTCGAGAAGACTACCTTCCTCACCCCGTGTGGAGTGTACTGCTACACCTGCATGCCGTTTGGGTTATAGAATGTAGGAGCAACCTTTCAGCGGTTAATGCACATCACACTGGGAAAACAGCTCGGGAGAAACGATGAGGCGTACATAGATGACATCGTGGTAAAATCTCAGGAGGCCTCGACCCTTATCATAGATCTGGAAGAGACCTTCGCCAACCTACGCAAGGTAGACCTGTGGCGCAACTCGGAGAAGTGCGTGTTCGGCGTCCCCTCGGGCAAGCTCTTGGGCTTCCTGGTGTCAGACCAAGGAATCAAGGCAAACCCCGAGAAACTCAATGCCATTGAAAAAATGAGTCCGCCCAAGAACCTCAAGGAGATGCAGAAGCTAGCCGGCTGTGTAATGTCGTTGGGGCGTTTCATCTCCAAGCTAGGGGAGAGAGCCCTCCTATTCTTCAAGCTGATGAAAAGGAAGGGCACGTTCGAATGGACCCCTGAGGCTGATGTGGCATTCGAAGACCTCAAGAGATACATCACCAGCCCACCAGTGATGGTGGCACCGAAGCCTTAGGAACCGCCGGTGCTTTACCTGGCCGCGACACCGCATTCAGCTAGTGCAGCACTGGTGGTTCTATGAGAGGGGCGCCAAGACAAGACCTTGATACCCAAGGGCGGCACTCCCGAGGCCCCATCTGCATCAAGAAACGACCGCGCCCTGCAAGACGACTCCCCCGAGGCTGCAACTACCCCAACTGGCGGCCAAGACTCCAGAGCGCCTTCACCCAGTCAAGCCACACAACCACTGGCGAGTTCGGACCTCATCCCCGTCGAGCATCTGGTATACTTCGTCAGCATGGTGCTTCGTGATGCCCGAGCACGCTATCCTATGTCGCAGAAGCTCCTGCTTGCGCTCCTTGTCGCTTCATGAATGTTGCGCCACTACTTCTAGGGCCACCCCATCACGGTTGTCTCAGCTTACCCTCTGGAAAGCGTACTCCGGAGCCTAAACGCAGTAGGAAGGGTCGCTGAATGGAATATAGAGCTACAGGCATTCCAGCTAGAGTTCAGCACAACAAGGGTTATCAAGGGGCCGTGCTTGATGACTTCGTGGCAGAATGGACCGACGCCCCAGGACCCGAAGCAAGCCCGAACCAGTCCCTCTTGTCGGGGAGCAAAGCACTAGATGGCTGGGTCATGTACTTTGATGGCGCATTTGCCCGCCAGGGCGCTGGGGCAGGGGTTGTGCTCATATCGCCCACTCAAGACAAGCTCTACTACGCCGTGCAACTCTACTTTCAGCCAGGCAATGAGGTCTCCAACAACATCGTGGAATACGAGGGCCTGATCGCGGGTCTCAAGGTGGCAATAGCCCTGGGGATGAAATGCCTCGTCATCAGGGGTGACTCCCAGCTCCTCGTCAACTTCTCGAGCAAGGTGTACGAGCCAAGGGTCGAGCATATGGAGGCATACCTTATGGAGGTACGCAAGATGGGGAAGCAGTTCTCGGGCCTGGAGCTCGAACACGTGCCCTGCGGAAATAATAAGGAGGCCGACGACATCGCCAAGAGAGCATCGAGGCGCCTGCCCCAGGAACCCGGCGTCTTCGAGGAAAGGCTCCTCAGGCCCTCGGCGTCACCCTCGCGGGAAGGACCGGCGAAGCCTCGGGAGGAACTCCCCCAGCCCCTGACCTCGGGAGCCCCCGCCTGTGGCCCGGCCTCAGGAGCTCGCTTTCTCCTGGCGCTCGAGCCTCAGGAGGGATGCTAGACCGAGGAATTCAAGTCATACCTGTTGCGAGGAGAGTTGCCGGAAAAGGAGGAAGATGCCGAGCGCATGGCCCGACAGGCTACGGCATACTGCATCCAAGACGGTGAGCTTTGCAGGAGGCGACCAAATGACGTTTCTTTATGATGCATCTCCAGGAAGCAGGGAGGCGAGCTGCTAGCCGACATCCACGCCGGGGACTGCGGGCACCACTCATCGTGGCGCACCTTGGTCGGCAAGGCATTCTGCAATGGTTTTTACTGGTCC
This sequence comes from Secale cereale, assembly GCA_902687465.1. Taxonomy (NCBI): domain Eukaryota; kingdom Viridiplantae; phylum Streptophyta; class Magnoliopsida; order Poales; family Poaceae; genus Secale; species Secale cereale. Next base: position 235,668,189 of record LR738714.1, read on the forward strand.
ACAGCACTTAACGATGCCGTCGAACTGGTCAAGTCTTGCGAGGCTTGCCAGTTCCATGCCAAGTAGATCCACCAACCGGCTCAGGGCCTGCAAACCATCCCACTCTCCTGGCCGTTCGCGGTCTCGGGGCTGGACATCCTGGACCCCTTCCTTCGAGCGCCCGAGGGCTACCGGTACCTCTACGTCGTCGTCGACAAGTTTACCAAGTGGGCTGAGGTGGAAGCAGTCCGAACCATCCCAGCCGACTTCGCAGTCAAGTTCATCAAGTTCCTCGTAAACCGGTTCGGGGTCCCTAACCGCATCATCATCGACAACGGCTCGCAGTTCACTAGTAACCTTTTCAAGACATACTGTGCTAACCTTGGAACGCAGATTTGCTACGCCTCTGTAGCGCATCCCAGGAGCAATGGCTAGGCCGAGCGCGCCAACGCGGAGGTCCTTAGGGGCCTCAAGACCCGGACCTTCAAGAAGAAGCTCGAAGCATGCGGAAGGGGTTGGCACGACGAGCTCCCATCCGTGCTATGGTCCATCCGCACCACTGCCACCAAGCCAACGGGCGAGACCCCATTCTTCCTCGTCTACGGAGCTGAGGCGGTCCTCCCTCATGAGGTCAGGCACCGGTCGCCGCGAGTCTTAGAATTTGACGAGGCGCAACAAGGCGTTGTGCAGGGGACAGACCACATGCTGGGGGAGGAGTGCCGGTGCGACGCTTCACTCCGGGCAGTAAGATACCAGCAGGCGTTGCGGCGGTACCATTGCCGCAGCATTCGCCCCGGGATGCTTGAGGTAGGTGACCTCATTTTAAGGAGAGTCCTCTCCAGAGACGGGCTACACAAGCTCTCACCCATGTGGGAAGGGCCATTCAAGATCACCCACGTCTCCAGACCCGGCGCCGTGTGCCTGGAAATAGGGGGTGGCGTCCCCGTCCCGAACGCATGGAATATCCGGCACCTCTGGAGGTTCTACCCATGAAACAAGGCCATTGCGCCTGAGAAGACTAGGCTCCGTGCCTGCGAGGAACAAGGCCCTTGCGCCTGAGAAGACTAGGCTCCGTGCCTGTGAGGGACAAGGCCCTTGCGCCTGAGAAGACTAGGCTTCGTGCCTGCAAGGAACAAGGCCCTTGCACCTGAGAAGAATAGGCTCCATGCCTGCGAGGAACAAGGCCCTTGCGCCTAAGAAGACTAGGCTCCGTGCCTGTGAGGAACAAGGCCATCGCGCCTGAGAAGCCAAGGCCTGGTGCCTGTGAAGCAAGGCTACGGCCTGTGAAGATCTCCGCTCGTGACACTCTCACGTAATAATGAGTGGGGTTGTACACTCCCCGGAGTCTCCGGAGAGCCGCCCTCGGGCCTCGGGGGCTCCCTCCCACGTCCTAGTGGAAGCACTTAGCTTCGCGCTAGTGAGAAGACTAGATTAGGTGCCGGACGCGACCGTTCATTTGCTTTCTGGAGTTGGCTTGCCCCTATCTTCCCTTTTTAATGGATTCTGAAGTTTCTAGCGTTCCTCGATTGCTTGGTTTTGATTTCTCTTTGTGGTCCTCCCCTCAGTTTTTCGGGCTAGCCCAGGTAGAGCGGCAGTTGCCTGGTGCTCTCCCCAGCACTCCCCCCTTAACATCCATGAGGCGCCCAAACCAGGGCTCGTGATTGGCACGTCCCCTCATCCTACGTCTGTGCCCCACGGGTACCGCGATGAGGGGCGGTCGACCATGTTAGGCCGCGTCAAGGGACACGGGCAGTAAGGGATAATAACCACCTAATGAGTTTCAGCAGCCTCACGGAGGGCCAAACGTCAGGGGATGAAGGCAATCCCAAGTGCGTCAAGACAGGTTACCTCGCCCAACAGGCGTGTGACACACAGGTTGCGCAAAAATGGACGGAGACACTAAGTGCGGTGCTGAATATCATAAGTCACGGTTCATTACATACCTTTCCAGGGCTCCATACTTGCTTGTTCGAGTAATGCAGGAGGAAAGAAAAACCAAGAACGACAGGCGATGTCTCTTGAGGCGCGACTACTCCCGAGGACCCGCACTCCGAGCTCGGCTAGATCCCTCCTCACGCTTCACCCTAGCGTGATGGCGAGACGACCCAGCGCCACCTTCCAGGCAGGCACGGAGGTGTGGCGGCTGATCATAGCCACTGCTGCTGGAGCTGTCGCTGAAGGAAGAACCGCCATAGCTGGACGAGCTGCGGCCATCGCTCAGGCCAAGCACCGCGCCGCCGCCATTGTCCTTGGGGCAGCACTCGGCGTGGCGTCCGTCTTCCCCAAACACCCTCACAAAGAGGATCGAGTCGTCACCATACCTGAAATGAAGGGTGCACCGTCCGCCCAAGCCACGCGCACGGGCGAACGTCTGCCACCCACGAGCCAAAGCCACAGCGCCCGAGGCGGAGGCCTCCACTGCGACCCATGAAGCTCTGTTGCAACAACCATCCGCCTGCAGCCAAAAGCCATCGGAGCTCACAGCAAGGAGTTCGTCGGCTAGGGAGCGCAGAAGCTGGAGCCGAGTGTTGGCTGGGCTCTCTGACCACACGACGAACTCCAGCGTCACCCCCGCCGAGTGGGAGCGTGGCTGGGGAGGTCTGACAACCCCAGAGCGCCTCCCTTCGTTCACAGGACCGCCAACGCCACGGCGGCCTCCTCCGCTCAAAGAACCGTCGCCGAGGTTACCGAGGGCGGCTACGGGCGCTGTGGGGGTCCGCCCACGCCCGCTAGCAGCCCCGACGGGAGTTGTGGCATGCTTGCGAGGACGGTCTCGTCAGCTCTTGGCTGGTGGTGAACCAGGCCCCTCCTACCGGTCCTTCCCCTTCTCCACGGACGAAAACTTCCTGGTCGGTGCCATGAACAGATCGGCGGAGCGAAGGGCAAGTAAGAAGGGGAAGTGAGAGGAACGGAGGAAGAAGATTGGCAGCGAGGACCCCCCGCTCGCCGCCTCATTTATAGCCAGGAGAAGGCCAATCACCGGCCTCCATAATCACAGGTAATGATGATATTCTATGCATGCAGGGACCTGTCAAGTCGTGCAGTCACCGAGGCTGCGTGGGGAAGTGGAAACGCCCACGTCCCAATCAATCACCACGCGTCAGTCAAGGCCTCAGGCTTTTGGGGCCCGCGGCGCTCCGCACTCGGCCCTTGGCTTTGCCGCGAAGCCAAGCCCGAGCGCACCTTGGGCCCGGGGGCTACTGTCGGTGTTCTGGGACCGGGGGTACCCAGACTTGCCTGCATGCGGCCCGGGGCATGGCTCATCAGGAGGCCTGGTATGGCCCAACATCTTCAGCGACCACTCAAGACCCTCGCGAGGGGCCAAGCCTCGTGAGGCGGGCGACACAAGGCATCCCCTGAGGCGGTCTCACTAGGCCGGCTCGCGAGGATCGGAGATATCGAGACAAGGGGCACCTCATGAGGTCCTCGTGACATGAGCAGTGACGACCAAGGCCAGGCGGGTGCCAGCGGGTGCAGAAGTGCCAGTTTCCTCTTTGGTGCTAAAGGAGCATGTGCACACGAAGAGTCTCGAGGCATCAGGCAAAGATTTCCATATCGGTGCAACAAGACCAAGACCAGCAGGACAGTAGGACGGAGGTCACCACGGAGCCCATGGTGGCGTCACCACCAGAGCCTTTGGCAGGCGAAGACCACCTTTTGTCAGGATAGCTTGTACAAGTTGCCCCCCTTCAAATTTGGCTGTTGTTGGATTCCTTCCCGCTCAATATTTGGGAAGAGGACCCACGCCACTATAAATAGGAGTACCCATCACCTTAGAAAGGGATCGGATCATCAAGGCCACCTACACACCCACAAGCTCGCCCGAGCTCAAGAACACCCCTCCTCAGGTGGCAGTTCATCCATTTACTAGTTTTCCTCATCCTACAAGGCAATCCACCACACCACACTGGATTAGGGTATTACACCACAACGGTGGCCCGAACCAGTATAAATCTTGTGTCACTTGTTCTTCGGACCTGACGAGCTAGGCCTAGGGTTGTTGAGTAGACGAGTGAGGGCAGAAGGAGAGATCTTCGTGCGCACCCCAGAGTTCGAACCTTAAGGGTTTTGCCAGAACCCGAGATCCGACAGTATTCCCATTCATCTCGTACCCTTTGAAAGTCATTATATTCGAAGATGGTAACTGGGACAGCAAGTACATGTCATCTTCAACAACGTCGTCATGCCTTGCACGTGTCTGCAACCAATCAGCGAAAGTCCGCATTTGTTCACGTGTAATCCAGTCGGCAAACTGCTTCGGGTGTTTGGAGCCTATAATATTCTTGTGTTCCTTGATATACGAAGCCACCAACGTGTTATTTTGTAGAACTGTTTAGTGTGCTTCAGCCAGAGAATGCACGTCCATACATATTTTTGCTTTCGGATCTAGCATGTCATTTCCACCTAGTCTGCCCTCATGCCACGATTCAGGAACACCAATCGGCTTAAGGTCAGAAATAAAGTCAACACAAAACTCAACGACCTCCTCATTTTCATGGCCCTAGGAGATACTTCCTTCTGGCCTAGCACCGTTATGAACATATTTCTTCAAGACTCCCATGAACCTCTCAAAGGGGAACATATTGTGTAGAAATACAGGACCCAGAATGGCAATCTCTTCGACTTGGTGAACTAGGATGTGCGTCATGATATTGAAGAAGGATGTTGGGAACATCAACTCCAAAATGAAAATACATTGCACCAAATCTTTCTCTAACCTTGGTATGATTTCTGGATCGATTACCTTCTGAGAGATTGCATTGAGGAATGCACATAGCTTCACAATGGCTAATCGAATGTTTTCCGGTAGAAGCCCCCTCAATGCAACCAGAACTAGTTGCGTCATAATCACGTGGCAGTCATGAGACTTTAGGTTCTAGAACTTTTTCCCTACCATATTTATTACTCCCTTTATATTCGACAAGAAGCCAGACGGGACCTTCATACTGAGCAGGCATTCAAAGAAGATTTCCTTCTCTTCTTTGGTAAGAGCGTAGCTGGCATGACCCTGATGTATGCCGTATTTTCCGTGCATACGTTGCTGGTCCTCCCGTGCCTCCGGTGTATCTTTTGTCTTCCCATACACGCCCAAGAAGCATAGCAGGTTCACACAAAGATTCTTCGTCACGTGCATCACGTCGATTCTAGAGCGGACCTCTAGGTCTTTCCAATAGGGTAGGTGATACATCTCCAACGTATCTACTTTTCCAAACACTTTTGCCCTTGTTTTCGACTCTAACTTGCATGATTTGAATGGAACTAACCCGGACTGACGTTGTTTTCAACAGAACTACCATGGTGTTATTTTTGTGCAGAAATAAAAGTTCTCAGAATGACCTGAAAATCCACGGAGACAAGTTTTGGAAATATTAAAAAATATTGGCGGAAGAATCAGCATCAGGGGGCCCACACCCTGTCCACGAGGGTGGAGGGCGCGCCCCTGCCTCGTGGGCCTCTTGGAGCTCCACCGACCTCAACTCGAACTCTATATATTCATGTTCGGTGAGAAAAAACCAAAGACAAGGATTCATCGCGTTTTACGATACGGAGCCACTGCCAAGCCCTAATATCTCTCAGGAGGGCTGACCCGGAGTCCGTTCGGGGCTCCAGAGAGGGGAATCTGTCGCCATCGTCATCATCAACTTTCCTCCATCACCAATTTCATGATGCTCACTTCCGTGCATGAGTAATTCCATTGTAGGCTTGCTGGACGATGATGGGTTGGATGAGATTTACCATGTAATCGAGTTAGTTTTGTTAGGATTTGATCCCTAGTATCCATTATGTTCTAAGATTGATGTTGATATGACTTTGCTATGCTCAATGCTTGTCAATAGGGCCCGAGTGCCATGATTTCAGATCTGAACCTATTACGTTTTCATGAATATATGTGAGTTATTGATCCTATCTTGCAAGTCAATAGTCACCTACTATGTGTTATGATCCGGCAACCCCGAAGTGACAATAATCAGGACCACTCCCGGTGATGACCATAGTTTGAGGAGTTCATGTATTCACTAAGTATTAATGCTTTGGTCCGGTAGTCTATTAAAAGGAGGCCACAATATCCCTTAGTTTCGAATAGGACCCCGCTGCCACGGGAGGCTAGGACAAAAGATGTCATGCAAGTTCTTTTCCATAAGCACGTATGACTATATTCGAAATACATGCCTGCATTACATTGATGAACTGGAGCTAGTTCTGTGTCACCCTATGTTATAACTGTTACATGAGGAATTGCATCCGACATTATTATCCATCACTGATCCATTGCCTACGAGCTTTTCACATATTGATCTTTGCTTAGTTACTTTTCTGTTGCTACTGTTACTTTTGCCACCGTTACCGTTACTTCCATACTACTTTGCTACTAAATACTTTGCTGCATATATTAAGTCTTCCATGTGTGGTTGAATTGACAACTCAACTGCTAATACTTGAGAATATTCTTTGGCTCCCCTTGTGTCAAATCAATAAATTTGGGTTGAATACTCTACCCTCGAAAACTGTTGCGATCCCCTATACTTGTGGGCTATCAAGACTATATTCTGGCGCCGTTGCGAGGGAGTATAGCTCTATTCTTTGAGTTACTTGGGATTTATGTATGTTGATCACTATGAGGAACTTCAAAGATGAAAGAACCAAGATTTTTCCCTCAACTATGAGGGAAGGTAAGGAACTGCCATCTAGCTCTTCACTTGATTCACCTTCTGTTATGAGTAAACTTGCGACACCTTCTCCTGCTATTAATTCTGATATGTCGCATGTTATTGATGATGCCACTTCTGCTATGCATGATGCTTATGATGAAACTACTTCTATGCATGATAATACTGTGCCATTAGGTGAATTTCTTGATGAACAACTTGCTAGGGCTAAAGAGAATGAAATTATTGAAACATATAATATTGATGAAAGTGATGATGAAGATTCTCCCCCTAGATATGAATTGCCTGATGTACCTAAGGGTTATGTTATGGATGAAGAAACTGCTAGAGACCTTTTTGCTTGCAAAGATAAATATGATCTCAAGAAACAATTAGCTAAGCTGAAAGAAAAGTCTTTGAATGCTAGGATGAAATATGACCCTGCTTTTGCTACTTCACCTATATGTATATCTGATAAGGATTATGATTTCTCTGTCGATCCTGAGATAATCACCTTGGTTGAATTCGATCCTTTTTATGGCTATGAATCTGAAACTATTGTGGCACATCTTACTAAATTAAATGATATAGCCACTCTATTCACCAATGAGGAAAAAATTCATTACTATTATATCCTTAAGCTATTTCTATTCTCCCTAAAGGGTGATGCTAAAACATGGTTTCATTCTCTTGACCCTGGTTGTGTGCATAGCCCCCAGGATATGATTTATTACTTCTCCGCTTATTTCCCCGCTCATAAGAAACAAGTTGCCTTAAGGGAAATATATAATTTTGTGCAAATTGAAGAAGAGAGTCTCCCACAAGCTTGGGGGAGGCTTTCCGATTACTTAATGCTTTGCCTGATCATCCTCTCAAGAAAAATGAAATACTTGATATATTTTATAATGGACTAACTGAAGGAAATATGCCCTAGAGGCAATAATAAAGATGTTATTTGTATTTCCTTATATCACGATAAATGTCTTTTATTCATGCTAGAATTGTATTAACCGGAAACTTAGTACATGTGTGAATACAGGGACAAAACAGTATGTCCCTAGTATGCCTCTACTAGACTAGCTCATTGATCAAAGATGGTTATGTTTCCTAGCCATAGACATGAGTTGTCATTTGATCAACGAGATCACATCATTAGGAGAATGATGTGATGGACAAGACCCATCCTTTAGCTTAGCACTATGATCGTTTAGTTTTACTGCTATTGCTTTCTTCATCACTTATACATGTTCCTATGACTACGAGATTATGCAACTCCCGAATACCGGAGGAACACCTTGTGTGCTATCAAACGTCACAACGTAACTGGGTGATTATAAAGATGCTCTACAGGTGTCTCCGAAAGTGTTCGTGGTGTTGGCATAGATCAAGAATAGGATTTGTCACTCCGAGTGTCGGAGAGGTATCTCTGGGCCCTCTCAGTGATGCACATCATAATAAGCCTTGCAAGAAAATGACTAATGAGTTGGTCACGAGATGATGTATTACGGAACGAGTACAGAGACTTACCGGTAACAAGATTGAACTAGGTATTGAGATACCGACGATCGAATCTCGGGCAAGTAACATACCGATGACAAAGGGAACAACGTATGTTGTTATGCGGTTCGACCGATAAAGATCTCCGTAGAATATGTAGGAGCCAATATGGGCATCCAGGTTCCGCTATTGGTTATTTACCAGAGAGATGTCACAGTCATGTCTACATAGTTCTCGAACCCGTCGGGTCCGCACGCTTAAACGTTCCTTGAGGATATAGTATTTAATGAGTTATGTATGTTGGTGACCGAATGTTATTCGGAGTCCTGGATGTGATCACCGACATGACGAGGAACTTCGGAATGGTCCGGAGATAAAGATTAATATATGGGATAATTGTGTTTAACCTCCGGAAGGGTTCCAGAATTCACCGGGAGGGGTTCCGGATGTTTCCCGAAATGTTTGGGTACGAGAACACTTTATTTGGGCCAAAGGGGAAAGCCCACAAGGTTTTTGGAAAGCGCAAAAGGAAGTTTTGCGGAGTCCAGGGGCCAGACTTTGTGGAGGCTTTTACTCCAAGTTTCGACCCCAAATCTCAACATATAAATAGAGTGGTAGGGCTAGCACCCAAGACACATCAAGATACACCAAGCCGTGTGCCGGCAACCCCGACCCTCTAGTTTATCCTCCGCCTAGTTTCTGTAGTGCTTGGCGAAGCCCTACAGAGATTGTTCTTCATCAACAACCGCCACCATGCCGTCGTGCTACCGGAACTCATCTACTACTTCGCTTGTCTTGCTAGATCAAGAAGGCGAGGACGTCATCGAGCTAAACGTGTGCTGAACGCGGAGGTGCCGTACGTTCGGTACTAGATCGGGACGGATCGTGAAGGTGTACGACTACATCAACCGCATTGATAAACGCTTCCGCTTTCAGTCTACGAGGGTACGTAGACACACTTACCCTCTCGTTGCTATGCATCTAGTAGATAGATCTTGCGCGATCGTAGGAATTTTTTTGAAATACTACGTTCCCCAACAGTGGCATCATGAGCCAGGTATATGCGTAGATGATATACACGAGTAGAACACAAGTAAGTTGTGGACAATACTGGTCATACTGCTTACCAGCATGTCATACTTTGATTCGGCGATATTGTTGGATGAAGCGGCCCGGACCGACATTACACGTACGCTTACGCGAGACTGGTTCTACCGACGTGCTTCGCACACAGGTGGCTGGCAGGTGTTAGTTTCTCCAACTTTAGTTGAATCAAGTGTGGCGACGCCCGGTCCTTGTGAAGGTTAAAACAGCACATACTTGACGAAAAATCATTATGGTTTTGTATGCGTAGGTAAGAACGGTTCTCGCTAAGCCCGTAGCAGCCACGTAAAACTTACAACAACAAATTAGAGGACGTCTAACTTGTTTTTGCAGGGCATGCTGTGACGTGATGTGGTCAAGACATGATGAGTTATACGTTATTGTATGATATGATCATGTTTTGTAAAGTTATTGGCAACTAGCAGGAGCCATATAGTTGTCGCTTTATTGTATGAAATACAGTCGCCATGTAATTGCTATACTTTATCACTAAGCGGTAGCGATAGTCGTAGAACCAATAGTTGGCGAGACGACAACGATGCTACGATGGAGATCAAGGTGTCGCGCCGGTGACGACGGTGATCATGACGGTGCCTTGGAGATGGAGATCAAAAGCACAAGATGATGATGGCCATATCATGTCACATATTTTGATTGCATGTGATGTTTATCTTATTATGCTTCTTATTTTGCTTAGTACGACGGTAGCATTATAAGATGATCCCATACAAAATTTCAAGGTACAAGTGTTCTCCCTGAGTATGCACCGTTGCGAAAGTTCGTCGTGCTGAGACACCACGTGATGATCGGGTGTGATAAGCTCTACGTTCACATGCAACAGTGCAAGCCAGTTTTGCACACGCAGAATACTCAGGTTAAACTTGACGAGCCTAGCATGTACAGACATGGCCTCGGAACACTGGAGACCGAAAGGTCGAGCGTGAATCATATAGTAGATATGATCAACATAAGATGTTCACCATTGAAAACTACTCCATCTCACGTGATGATCGGACATGGTTTAGTTGAATTGGATCACGTGATCATTTAGATTACCAGAGGGATGTCTATCTAAGTGGGAGTTCTTAAGTAATATGATTAATTGAACTTTAATTTATCATGAACTTAGTACCTGATAGTATTTGGCATGTCTATGTTGTTGTAGATAGATGGCCCGTGCTCTTGTTTCGTTGAATTTTAATGCGTTCCTAGAGAAAGTTAAGTTGAAAGATGTTGGTAGCAATTACACGGACTGGGTCCGTAACTTGAGAAGTATCCTCATTGTTGCACAGAAGAATTATGTCCTTGAAGCACCACTGGGTGATAAGCCCCCTCCCGCTAATGTAGACGCTTTGAACGTCTGGCAGACGCGGTCTGATGACTACATGATAGTTCAGTATGCCATGCTTTACGGCTTAGAACCGGGACTTCAACGACGTTTTGAACGTCATGGAGCATATGAGATGTTCCAGGAGTTGAAGTTAATATTTCAAGCAAATGCCCAGATTGAGAAATATGAGATTTCCAATAAGTTCTACAGCTGCAAGATGGAAGAGAATAGTTCTATCAGTGAACACTTGCTCGGAATGTCTGGGTACTACAATCATATGACTCAACTTGGTTGCAAAGTTGATGAAGATAGTGTTATTGATAGAGTTCTTCAATCACTGCCACCAAGCTATAAAGGCTTCATGATGAACTATAACATGCAAGGGATGTAGAAGACAATTCCCGACCTCTTCGCTATGCTCAAAGCTGCGGAGGTAGAAATCAAAAAGGAGCATCGAGTGTTGATGGTTAACAAGACCACTAGTTTCAAGAAAAAGGGCAAGGGAAAGAAAGGGAACTTCAAGAAGAATAGCAAGACAGTTGCTACTCCCACAAAGAAACCCAAGTCTGGAGCCAAGCTTGAAACTGAGTGCTTCTACTACAAAGGGACTGGACACTGGAAGCGGAACTGCCCCAAGTATTTGGCGGAGAAGAAGGATGGCGAGGTGATGTGATATACATGTTATTGATGTGTACCTTACTAATGCTCGTAGTAGTACCTGGGTATTTGATACCGGTTCGGTTGCTAATATTTGTAACTCGAAACAGGGACTACGGATTAAACGAAGATTGGCTAAGGATGAGGTGACGATGCGCGTGGGAAATGGTTCCAGAGTCGATGTGATCGTCGTCGGCACGCTACCTCTACATCTACATTCAGGATTAGTTTTAGACCTGAATAATTGTTATTTGGTGCCAACATTAAGCATGAACATTATATCTGGATCTTGTTTATTGCGAGATGGTTATTCATTTAAATCTGAGAATAATGGTTGTTCTATTTATATGAGTAATATCTTTTATGGTCATGCACCCTTGAAGAGTGGTCTATTCTAGTAGGATCTCGATCGTAGTGATACACATATTCATAATAATGAAGCCAAAAGATGTAAGGTTAATAATGATAGTGCAACCTATTTGTGGTGCTGCCATTTAGGTCATATTGGTGTAAAGCGCATGAAGAAACTCCATAGTGATGGACTTTTGGAATCACTTGATTATGAATCACTTGGTGCTTGCGAACCATGCCTCATGGGCAAGATGACTAAAACTCCGTTCTCCGAAACAATGGAGCAAGCAACAGATTTGTTGGAAATCATACATACTAATGTATGTGGACCGATGAGTATTGAGGCTCACGGTGGGTATCGTTATTTTCTGACCTTCACTGATGATTTCAGCAGATATGGGTATATCTACTTGATGAAGCACAAGTCTGAAACATTTGAAAAGTTCAAAGAATTTCAGAGTGAAGTAGAGAATCATCGTAACAAGAAAATAAAATTTCTATGATCTGATCGTGGAGGTGAATATTTGAGTTACGAGTTTGGTCTTCATTTGAAACAATGTGGAATAGTTTCACAACTCACGCCACCCGGAACACCACAGTGTAATGGTGTGTTCGAACGTCGTAACCGTACTTTATTAGATATGGTGCGGTCTATGATGTCTCGTACCGATTTACCACTATCGTTTTGGGGTTATGCTTTAGAGACAGCTACATTCACGTTAAATAGGGCACCATCTAAATCTGTTGAGACAACGCCTTATGAACTGTGGTTTGGCAAGAAACCAAAGTTGTCGTTTCTTAAAGTTTGGGGCTGCGATGCTTATGTGAAAAAGCTTCAACCTGATAAGCTCGAACCCAAGTCGGAGAAATGTGTCTTCATAGGATACCCAAAGGAGACTGTTGGGTACACCTGTTATCACAGATCCGGCGGCAAGATATTTGTTGCTAAGAATGGATCTTTTCTAGAGAAGGAGTTTCTCTCGAAAGAAGTGAGTGGGAGGAAAGTGGAACTTGATGAGGTAATTGTACCTTCTCCCGAATTCGAAAAAGTACATCACAAAAACTAGTTCCAGTGATTCCTACACCAATTAGTGAGGAAGCTAATGATGATGATCATGAAACTTCGGATCAAGTTACTGCTGAACTTCGTAGATCAACCAGAGTACGTTCTGCACCAGAGTGGTACGGCAACCCGGTTCTGGAACTCATGTTACTGGACCATGATGAACCTACGGACTATGAGGAAGCGATGATGAGCCCAGATTCCGCAGAATGGCTTGAGGCCATGAAATATGAGATGGGATCCATGTATGAGAACAAATTGTGGACTTTGGTTGACTTGCCCGATGATCGGCAAGCCATCGAAAATAAATGGATCTTCAAGAGGAAGACCGACGCTGACGGTAATGTTACTGTTTACAAAGCTCGACTTGTTGCGAAAGGTTTTCGACAAGTTCAAGGAGTTGACTACAATGAGACTTTCTCACCCGTAGCGATGCTGAAGTCTATCCGAATCATGTTAGCAATTGCCGCATTTTATGATTATGAAATCTGGCAAATGGATGTCAAAACTGCATCCCTGCATGGATATCTCAAAGAGGAGTTGTATATGATGCAACCAGAAGGTTTTGTCGATCCTAAAGGTGCTAACAGAGTGTGCAAGCTCCAGCGATCCATCTATGGACTGGTGCGAGCATCTCAGAGTTGGAATATACGCTTGGTTGATGTGATCAAAGCATATGATTTTATACAGACTTTTGGAGAAGCATGTATTTACAAGAAAGTGAGTGGGAGCTCTGTAGCATTTCTAATATTATATGTGGATGACATATTGTTGATTGGAAATGATATCGAATTTTGGATAGCATAAAAGGATACTTGAATAAGAATTTTCCAATGAAAGACCTCAGTGAAGCTGCTTACATATTAGGCATCAAGATCTATAGAGATAGATCAAGACGCTTAATTGGACTTTCACAAAGCACATACCTTGATAAAGTTTTGAAGAAGTTCAAAATGGACCAGTCAAAGAAAGGGTTCTTGCCTGTGTTACATGGTGTGAAGTTGAGTAAGACTCAATGCCCGACCACTGCAGAAGATAGAGAGAAAATGAAAGTCATTCCCTATGCCTCAGCCATAGGATCTACCATGTATGCAATGTTGTGTACCAGACATGATGTGTGCCTTGCTATAAGTTTAGCAGGAAGGTACCAAAGTAATCCAAGGGTGGATCACTGGACAACGGTCAAGAACATCCTGAAGTACCTGAAAAGGACAAAGGATATGTTTCTCGTTTATGGAGGTGACAAAGAGCTCGTCGTAAACGGTTACGTCGATTCAAGCTTTGACACTAATCCGGATGACTCTAAGTCACAAACCGGATATGTATTTTTATTGAACGGTGGAGCTGTCAGTTGGTGCAGTTCCAAGCAGAGCGTCGTGGTGGGATCTACGTGTGAAGTAGAAAATACATAGCTGCTTTGGAAGCAGCAAATGAAGGAGTCTGGATGAAGGAGTTCATACCCAATCTAGGTGTAATACCTAGTGCATCGGATCCGATGAAAATCTTTTGTGACAACACTGGAGCAATAGCCTTGGCGATGGAATCCAGGTTTCACAAGAGAACAAAGCACATCAAAAGACGCTTCAATTCCATCCGTGATCAAGTCATGGAGGGAGACATAGGAATTTGCAAGATACACATGGATCCGAATGTCGCAGACCCGTTAACTAAGCCTCTTCCACAGGCAAAACATGATCAGCACCAAGACTCCATGGGTGTTAGAATCATTACTTTGTAATCTAGATTATTGACTCTAGTTCAAGTGGGAGACTGAAGGAAATATGCCCTAGAGGCAATAATAAAGATGTTATTTGTATTTCCTCATATCATGATAAATATCTTTTATTCATGCTAGAATTGTATTAACCGGAAACTTAGTACATGTGTGAATACATAGACAAAACAGTATGTCCCTAGTATGCCTCTACTAGACTAGCTCATTGATTAAAGATGGCTATGTTTCCTAGCCATAGACATGAGTTGTCATTTGATCAACGAGATCACATCATTATGAGAATGATGTGATGGACAAGACCCATCCGTTAGCTTAGCACTATGATCGTTTAGTTTTACTGCTATTGCTTTCTTCATGACTTATACATGTTCCTATGACTATGAGATTATGCAACTCCCGAATACCGGAGGAACACCTTGTGTGCTATCAAATGTCACAACGTAACTAGGTGATTATAAAGATGCTCTACAGGTGTCTCCGAAAGTGTTCGTGGTGTTGGCATAGATCAAGAATAGGATTTGTCACTCCGAGTGTCGGAGAGGTATCTCTGGGCCCTCTCGGTAATGCACATAATAATAAGCCTTGCAAGCAAATGACTAATGAGTTGGTCACGAGATGATGTATTACAGAACGAGTAAAGAGACTTGCCGGTAATGATATTGAACTAGGTATTGAGATACCGATGATCGAATCTCGGGCAAGTAACATACCGATGACAAAGGGAACAACGTATGTTGTTATGCGGTTCGACCGATAAAGATCTTCGTAGAATATTGATACGTCCAAAATGCATCACTATTTTGTATCATAATTTATCCTTATTCATTGATATATTTCACATTACGGTGATGTTCTTATGTTGTTTTGGTCTATTTTACACAGTTTGCAAACTTTCCGATGCCGAAGCAGCAGACGCAAGATTCAGCAGTAAAAAGTGGACGTTGAGTTGCTGAAGAAGAATACCTCCAAATTACCTGAAAATTGACGGGAGATATTATTCAGACGGATCACGAAGGCACGCTAAAGGGTAACCAGAGGGGGGCCACAGGGTGCCCAGGCGCCCTGGGGGCGCCCCCCCCCCCTGGCCGCGCCGGGGGGGCGCCTGGAGCCCCTGGCCCACCTCTGGCCGCCCCCTTTTGCATATATGCTCTCCGTTATCCAAAAACCCTAGGGACGGGAATTTTTACGGAGTTCCGCCACCGCTTCGTGGCGGAAACCTACAGACAAGAAAAAGCCATCCCCGGCAGGCAGATTCCGCCGGGGAGATCACCTCCCGGAAGGGGTGATCGTCGCCATCGTCATCACCATCGTCACGGGCATCATCGAGATCATCATCAACATCATCCCCAACACCAGCACCATCTCCATCTTCATCCAAATCTCATCTTACAATTGCAACTTGTGTTGTAACTCGTACTACCTATCCTCTCTACTCCATTGGTGTTGATTACTACTTTGTGGTGAATGCTATTGAGTTTTGTTGGAGAAATATTATTATGTCCAGATTGTTTATCACCTATTTATCCCCACTGATCATGATCTCCTTTATGTCTTGTGAGTAGTTACCTTAGTTCTTGAGGACATGGGGAAAGTCTTGTTGTTAGTAGTCATATGATGTTGAAGTAATATGTGTTGTTTGATACTTAAGTTGCGTTGTCATTCTACAAGTGGTGTTGTGTGAGTCGAACACCCAACACTTCGCCTTATTAAGGACCTAGGAGAATACATTGTGTATAAAGAATGCTTATGGTCGGTTGCCGGAGTGACAGAAACCTGAACCCCAGTTCGCACGCTTTTGCATAAGGGAATAATGGATCCTCGATCGTATTGCTATGGTTAGGCTTTTGCCTTAAATTCTATCTTGTATTTGCAGATGCTTGCAAGGTGTTTAATCATAAGAGTGCAGTCATCTTAGTCTAGAGAGTGTACTAGCATAGATCCACCCACTCAACACTTATCAACACATAACATAGTATCGATACGGAATATGGTGAAAGCACATGACTACCTCTCCCGTGTGTCCTCAGGAACGCTTTAGTCTTTATAAGTTCAGTTGCTAGGCCTCTCCTTTGCTAAGAAAGGATTGGGCCACTTGTTACTCTCAGTGCCTTTTACATTGCTTGCTTTTACCTTCCTGTTGCCTATATTGAGAGAAAACCCCTAAAAAGTTATCTTTCAGTGCTTGCAGTAATTTCTTGCTCGGAATCGCTTATCAATACCTTCTACTCCTCGTTGGGTTCGACACTCTTACTTATCGAAAACGCTGCAATAGATCCCTTACGGTTGTGGGTCATCAAGTACCGTTTTCTGGCGCCGTTGCCGGGGAGCGTAGCGCTATTGGTAAAGTGAAACTGGTAAGGAAGTTTTTATAATTCTGTTTTTGTTTTTGCTATTACTGCTCTTTGTCCTTATGGATAACCCTGTTATTGGAGCGTTGCTTGCGGGAAGATGCCCCACACCTGTGGTGGTTGATCCTCCCCCTACTGAAATTGTGCCTTATAAAATACCAGCTGGCATTATCGATTATGTTTTGGCTAATCGTTATGCAGGAGACAGACATCCCGATGAACACTTGCTATATCTGTCACAACTAAGTTCATTATTTAAGCTTGCAGGTGTATCGAGGGAGTTTGTCATGAGAAAATTGTTTGCCGTATCACTTATAGATAAAGCTTCGGATTGGTATAGGCTTCTCGATAACTCACACTTGCTTGACTGGCAGGAGCTTATGTCTCTCTTTTATACTAAGTTTTATCCTCTTCATGAAATTCATCGAGACAGGAACTATATCTATAACTTTAGGTCTCGTGACGGAGAAAGCATTGCTCAAGCTTGGGGGAGATTGAAGTCCCTAATTCTCAAATGCCCTATTCATAAGCTTCCCAAGGAAATTATACTTACAAATTTTTATGCCAAGCTTTCTCGTCAGGATAAGGAGATGCTGGATGCCTCCTCTAGTGGGGTATTTCAGAAAAAGAGTGTTGAAGAAAGGTGGGATCTCATTGAAAGGATCCAGAGGAATACCGAAGATTGGGAAATTGATAAAGGTATTGAATCCGCTATAAATTATGAACATGATTATATTGAGAGCTATGTGAAAACTGATTACTTCAATACTTTTTGCTCTAAGATTGGTCTTGATTCCCATCTAGTGATTGATTTGTGTAAGAATTTTGCCTCTCACGTTGATTCTTTGAAAAAGAAGAGAGACCAGCACCATGAACCTTTTAAAGAGTCACCTATTGACATTTATGTTGCTGACCCAATTTTGCCAACAGTTATATATGAAAAGCCTCCTTTTCCCGCAAGGATAAAGGAGCACTCTTTTGTGACAGGCATAATAAATAAAAGTGAGAGAAGAGTTGATGAGCCGGAGGACCAGATCAAAGTCGATCCTCAAGTTGCATTGATTAAAGACCTTGCTACTAATGATGTTTTGGATTCCAATATAAATTTTTGTGCTGTTTCCACTAACCTTGTCACAGCCAAGAATAAAGGCCCAATTTCAGGTACTCCAGTGGTATCTGTTAAAATATGAGATCACAATTATTATGGGCTATGCGATTTGGGATCGAGTGCAAGCGCTATCCCCTATTCACTTTATGAAGAAAGCATCGGTGAGATTTCCCCTTGTGAACTTGAAGAAGTTGATGTTACCATTCATCTTGCAAACAGAACAACTATCTCTCCTATCGGAATTGTGAGAGACGTTGAAGTCCTATGTGGAAAGGTAAAATACCCTACCGACTTTCTAGTACTTGGTTTAGAGAGGGGCAATTTTTGTCCAATTATTTTTGGTAGACCTTTTCTTAGGACTTGTGGAGCTATAGTAGATTGCAAGAAAGGTAAAGTTTCTATTGAATTCGATGGTGAGCCATATGAATTTAATTTTTCTAAGTTCTCTAAGCAGCCTCGTGGTACTGATTTACCCAATGATGATAAAATTATTGAAAGTATTGCCTCTATTGCTATTCCCCCTAATGATCCTTTGCAACAATACATGGAGGACCACGAGAATGATTTGCATATGCAGGAAAGAAATGAACTAGATGAAATATTCTTGAGGCAACCTGCTATTCTAAAGCACAACCTTCCGGTTGAACCTTTGGGAATTTTATCAAAACCGAAAGAAGACCCGGTGTTCGATCTTAAACCTCTGCCCGATACGCTCAAGTATGCTTATTTAGATGAAAAGAAAGTATATCCTGTTATTATCAATTCTAACCTTTCAGGATATGAAGAAGAGCGGTTATTGGAAGTACTTCGTAAACACCGAGGCACAATTGGCTATACCCTTGATGACCTTAAGGGGATTAGTCCATCTATCTGTCAACATACTATCAACCTTGAGCCTGATGCTAAACCAGTTGTTGATCATCAACGACGGTTGAACCCGAAGATGATGGATGTTGTGAGAACTGAGATTCTCAAGCTTCTGGCCGCAGGTATTATCTACCCTATAGCTGATAGTAAGTGGGTAAGTCTGGTACATTGTGTTCCTAAGAAAGGAGGTACAACTGTGGTTCCTAATGATAAAAATGAATTAATACCTCAATGAATTATTATTGGATATAGAATGTGTATTGATTACAGGAAGTTGAACAAAGCAACCAGGAAGGATCACTACCCGTTGCCGTTCATCGACCAAATGCTTGAAAGGTTACCCAAAAATACCCACTTTTGTTATCTCGATGGTTATTCTGGCTTCTCTCAAATTCATGTTAACACTGCCGATCAAGAGAAGACCACTTTTACTTGTCCCTTTGGTACTTATGCTTACAGGCGTATGCCTTTTGGTTTATGTAATGCCCCTGCTACTTTTCAAAGGTGTATGTCTGCTATCTTTCATGGTTTCTGCGGGGATATTATGGAAGTCTTCATGGACGATTTCTCCGTCTATGGAACTTCTTTTGACCATTGTCTTCACAATCTTAATAAAGTTTTGCAGAGATGCGAGGAGACAAATTTGGTACTCAACTAGGAAAAGTGCCACTTCATGGTTAATGAAGGAATTGTTCTTGGTCACAAGATTTCAGAAAGGGGAATTGAAGTGGACAAGGCTAAGATCGAAGCTATTGAGAGGATGCCCTACCCAAGGGACATCAAAGGTATTCGCAGTTTTCTCGGTCATGCAGGTTTTTATAGAAGATTTATTAAAGACTTTTCTAAAACCTCAAGACCCCTCACTAATCTTCTCCAGAAGGACGTTCCTTTTGTATTTGATGAAAATTGTAAGGAAGCTTTTGAAGTCCTTAAGAAAGCTTTAATAACCGCTCCTATAGTGCAACCACTGTGATGCTAGTGATTTTGCTGTTGGAGCTGTTTTAGGACAAAGAGTTGATAAGAAATTGAATGTTATACATTATGCTAGCAAAACCCTTGATAGTGCTCAAAGGAATTATGCTACTATTGAGAAGGAATTCTTAGCTGTAGTATTTGCTTGTGATAAGTTTAGGCAGTATATTGTTGATTCCAAAGTTATTATTCATACTGATCATGCCGCCATTAAGTATCTTATGACAAAGAAGGATGCCAAGCCAAGGGTTATCAGATGGGCACTCCTTCTTCAAGAATTTGATTTGCAGATTGTTGATAGGAAAGGAGAAGACAATCCGGTAGCGGACAATCTTTCAAGGATGGAAGATATACCGCATGATCCCATCCCAGTTAATGATAGTTTTCCAGACGAGCAACTTGCCGTTGTAAAAGTACAATCTCTTTCCGATCCTTGGTATACAGATTATGCTAATTTTATTGTTGCAAAGTATTTGCCTCCAGGTTTAACACTTCAGCAAAGGAAGAAGTTCTTTCATGATTTGAGGCACTACTTCTGGGATGACCCATATATTTTCAAAGAAGGTCCCGACGGGATCGTGAGGAGATGCATTCCGGAACATGAGCAGAAGGACATTCTCAGACAGTGTCATGATAGTCCCTATGGAGGACATCATGCCGGTGAGAGGACTGCACATAAGGTTCTTCAATCAGGTTTTTATTGGCCTACTCTCTTTAAAGATGCTAGAAATTATGTTTTAGCCTGTGATAAATGTCAGAGAGTTGGTAACATTAGTAGAAGGAATGAGATGCCTATGAATTACTCACTAGTGATTGAACCTTTCGATTGTTGGGGTTTTGATTTTATGGGTCCTTTTCCTTCTTCGCACAAGTACACTCACATTTTAGTAGCTATTGATTATGTGACCAAGTGGGTTGAAGCAATCCCCACTGAAAGTGCTGATCACAAGACATCTTTGAAAATGTTTAAAGATGTAATTTTTCCTAGGTTTGGTGTACCAAGGTATCTCATGACTAATGGGGGATCGCACTTCACGCACGGAGCTTTTAGAAAAGCTTTGGCTAAATACGATGTTAATTGTAGAATTGCTTCACCATATCATCCTCAAACTAGTGGGCAAGTTGAGCTCACCAGTAGAGAGATTAAGTTGATCTTGCAGAAGACAGTAAACAGAAATAGAAAGGACTGGTCAAATTAGTTAGGAGATGCTTTGTGGGCATATAGAACTGCTTACAAAAACCCCATGGGCATGTCCCCCTATAAGATGGTGTATGGCAAGGCTTGCCATTTGCCATTAGAGTTAGAGCACAAAGCTTTCTGGGCTGTTAGAGAGCTTAATGCTGACCCAAAATTAGCTGGTGAGAAGCGTCTCATGAACTTGACTTCTCTAGATGAATGGAGAAGTGAAGCTTCTGAGAGCGCTAAAATGTTCAAGGAAAAGGTAAAAAAGTGGCATGATAGGAAGATTCTGAAACGTGAATTTAATGTTGGTGATAAAGTTTTGTTGTTCAGATCCCGTTTCAGGTTTTCTCCAGGTAAACTACTTTCCAGGTGGGAAGGACCATTTCATATTGAAGAAGTTTATCGGTCTGGAGCAATTAAGATTAACAATTTTGAAGGCACCAAACCTCAAGTTGTGAATGGGCAAAGACTTAAACATTACATAGCAGGAGACCCTGTCAATGTTGATGTGAATATAATATACACAACCCACGAAGAACATGTTGCAGCCATGTTTCAGACGCCAGCAGAAGCAGAATAAAGAAAAGGTATGTAGTACGGTAAGGAAACATAGCGAACCGCCCTAAAAGTTCCGTATTACGAGTTTCTGCAAAATTAGTAAAATTCCGAGCCTAAGTGGAGCCGGAGACGACCTCCAGGGAGTCCAGGCGCCCCCCTGCCCCCCCCCCCCCCCCCCCCCCGGGCCGCGCCGGGAGGCCGCCTGGACACCCGGGAGTCCGTCTCCGACCCCGCTTTGGTCCGTTACCTTCCTTTTTGTGCATAAATTTTTCCTATATATTTGTCCGGATTGTTCCGGCAACGTATCTTGCGATTTCGCGTGTTTTCTCTTCGATCTGTTTCTGCCAGGGAATCTTTCAGCTGAATTTAGGTGCCATGGCTTCTCCAAGCTCCCCCAAGGACGAGTTCGTCGTCAACGTCATCAACCCTTACCTCGCTGAGGTGAAGAAGCACCCTCAGGTTGTTCGTATGGAGGACGGCGTCCTTCATCAAGAAGATATGAAGGGACCTATCAAGGAGGGGAGCATCCAGGCCAGGCTGGAAGAAGTGGAGCAAGAAGTCTTCGAGTACAAGAAGATGATCGAGCGTGGTGTTGAAGCTAACTTTAACATCACCAATGAGCTGAAGAACTACTTCCTGAAGGAGATGAAGGAGATGTGGAAAAGCATCACCGCGTCTGAAGAAAGAATTATAGAGCTCCAAGGGCAAATTAATGATCTACATAACCAGAACTGTGAGTATGAACTAAGGTTTATGCGCATGAGTTTGGGTGCTGAATGCAGGATTCAGGAGACGAGCTTCTCATATGAGACTGGAGAACCCCTTCCATGGAAGCGTTTCGCCAAGGACTACTTGATCAACGCCAACAAGGATGATGAGTGAAATCTCCGGGGTAATGGCATTCCCTTGGCTTGTTCCAAGCTTGGGGGAGTGCCCGGTATCATTATCTTTACCTTTTGTCTTTTAGAGTCAAGTAGAGTCGTATCATGTCTAGGGAGGTTGTTATATGAGATAGGTGTGTGCATTGAGGTCTATCACTCCTTCGGTGAAGAATTGTATCCGTGAGTGTGGAGTCGTCTATGATGGAATATTAATGAGAAGTTTATTGGTTCCTTTTGCTGCACTCGGTATTCTCTTCACGCAATCAACCTTATATGATGACTCTTATGTGGAGTATTGACCTTATGTCAGGCATGGCTGTGAAAACTTTATTTAATCTTGGCAAACATAGCTTTGGTCATAACAACGAGCATGATTTTCTTAAAGTATCAACATAGCCAAAACCTTTATGTTATTATGTTTGAAGTCTTATGCTGACAAGGAAGACAACTTGATGTGTTATGCTTATTCCAATGTTCATGCTTTATATTGCTTTGCATCTTAGTCATCATCAATTGTCTGTTCTTTCAAAACCTTTGCTAGCCTAACTCTGTACTAAGCGGAATTCTGCTTGTGCATCCATACCCTTAAGCCAATACCTTCCATATGAGTCCACCATACCTTCCTACTCGTGGTATTCCACTACCACCTCCTAAAGTACATAATTTATGTGTTATCCTCAAATGTTCAAAATCTTTTATTTTGTGCCTCTGTTTTAGCTCATGAGGAAGTAATAGCTAATCCATGATCTTTTTGAGTTGGACAAGCTTCACCCCGGGATTGCATGTATAATGTGCAAACCCATAATACGAGAAGGAACTGGCATTGAGTGCGCCCGGCTCAAAAAGATAATATAACAAACAAACCCTCCTTCACGCTTTGTTCATGAGAAATCAGAAAACTTTGGCAGTGATTAACAAAGGAGAATAAGAGGATGTGATCGTCCTCGTGCGGGAGCCGTTCCTCGAAACTTGTCCAGCTCAAGAAGTAGTTGAGTTATCTATTAGCATTCGTTGACAAATCATGCACCTCTCAAAACTTGTTTTCATTCTGTTTGATTTAAGGATAGCACATGAGTTTTCCCTACTACCCTAGAGCAGGGCCCATCTTTTAATTTTAAGTTGAGTCAGTTATTCCTACTCCCTTCTATTCTTAAAGAGAGCAGACATTTGATGGTGATAAGGATCCATTCATATAAAGTTGCATTAAGATTTGTCATATCATATCCTTGTTGACATTATCATTCAATAAGTAAGTTGTTTGTCAAGCCCAGCTAAGGCAAATATCATCCTTTGTGTTAACACTTTCACTTCTTGCCTGATGACATGTTCTTTCAAAAGCTTCAATTAGTCTCATCAAAACATAAAGAAAGAGCAAAAGTAAAAGCTATTAGTTGTTCTTTGACCAAAGGACATGTTTGCCATGATTCAATTAGTTTCCTTAGCCCTACTTTTGAATATAAGTGTTACCACTCTTTTATAAAGGCCTTATGAGTTGAAGATTGCTGTTGAGGATATTTAAGTTGGTGAGGAAAATGTGATGCTTCTTGTTCGTATTCTGTTTATCGACACTTCACTCTCTAAACTTGTGGACAGGTTTACCGAGCTCAGTATTCGCTTGGGGACAAGCGAGGTCTAAGCTTGGGGGTGTTGATACGTCCAAAATGCATCACTATTTTGTATCATAATTTATCCTTATTCATTGATATATTTCACGTTACGGTGATGTTCTTATGTTGTTTTGGTCTATTTTACACAGTTTGCAAACTTTCCGAAGCCGAAGCAGCAGACGCAGGATTCAGCAGTAAAAAGTGGACGCTGAGTTGCTGAAGAAGAATACCTCCAAATTACCTGAAAATTGACGGGAGATATTTTTCAGACGGATCACGAAGGCACGCGAAAGGGCAACCAGAGGGGGGCCACAGGGTGCCCAGGCACCCTGGGGGCGCCCCCCCCCCCCCTAGCCGCGCCGGGGGGCGCCTGGAGCCCTTGGCCCACCTCTGGCCGCCCCCTTTTGCATATATGCTCTCCGTTATCCAAAAACCCTAGGGACGGGAATTTTTACGGAGTTCCGCCGCCGCTTCGTGGCGGAAACCTACAGAGAAGAAAAAGCCATCCCCGGTGGGCAGATTCCGCCGGGGAGATCACCTCCCGGAAGGGGAGATCGTCGCCATCGTCATCACCATCGTCACGGGCATCATCGAGATCATCATCAACATCATCCCCAACACCAGCACCATCTCCATCTTCATCCAAATCTCATCTTACAATTGCAACTTGTGTTGTAACTCGTACTACCTATCCTCTCTACTCCATCGGTGTTGATTACTACTTTGTGGTGAATGCTATTGAGTTTTGTTGGAGAAATATTATTATGTCCAGATTGTTTATCACCTATTTATCCCCACTGATCATGATCTCCTTTATGTCTCGTGAGTAGTTACCTTAGTTCTTGAGGACATGGGGAAAGTCTTGTTGTTAGTAGTCATATGCTATTGAAGTAATATGTGTTGTTTGATACTTAAGTTGCGTTGTCATTCTACTAGTGGTTTTGTGTGAGTCGAACACCCAACACTTCGCCTTATTAAGGACCTATGAGAATACATTGTGTATAAAGAATGCTTATGGTGGGTTGCCGGAGTGACAGAAACCTGAACCCTAGTTCGCACGCTTTTGCATAAGGGAATAATGGATCCTCGATCGTATTGCTATGGTTAGGCTTTTGCCTTAAATTCTATCTTGTATTTGCGGATGCTTGCAAGGTGTTTAATCATAAGAGTGCACTCATCTTAGTCTAGAGAGTGTACTAGCATAGATCCACCCACTCAACACTTATCAACACATAACATAGTATCGATACGGAATATGGTGAAAGCACATGACTACCTCTCCCGTGTGTCCTCGAGAACGCTTTAGTCTTTATAAGTTCAGTTGCTAGGCCTCTCCTTTGCTAAGAAAGGATTGGGCCACTTGTTACTCTCAGTGCCTTTTACATTGCTTGCTTTTACCTTCATGTTGCCTATATTGAGAGAAAACCCCTAAAAAGTTATCTTTCAGTGCTTGCAGTAATTTCTTGCTCAGAATCGCTTATCAATACCTTCTGCTCCTCGTTGGGTTCGACACTCTTACTTATCGAAAATGCTGCAATAGATCCCTTACGGTTGTGGGTCATCAAATATGTAGGAGCCAATATGGGCATCTAGGTTCCGCTATTGGTTATTGACCAGAGAGATGTCTCGGTCATGTCTACATAGTTCTCGAACCCGTAGGGTTCGCACTCTTAAACGTTCATTGACGATATAGTATTTAATGAGTTATGTATGTTGGTGACCGAATGTTATTCGGAGTCCCAGATGTGATCACGGACATGACGAGGAACTCCGGAATGGTCCGGAGATAAAGATTAATATATGGGATAATAGTGTTTGACCTACAAAAGGGTTCCGGAATTCACTGGAAGGGGTTCCGCATGTTTCCCGAAATGTTTGGGTACGAGAACACTTTATTTGGGCCAAAGGGGAAAGCCCACAAGGTTTTTGGAAAGCGCAAAAGGAGGTTTTGCGGAGTCAAGGGGCCAGATGCCAGGGTCCCTGGCGTCTGGGTCCAGACGCCGGGAACCCTGGCGTCTGGCCCTGGAGTCCGAGAAGGACTCTTTCCTTTTGGGTGAAACCGACTTTGTGGAGGCTTTTACTCCAAGTTTCGACCCCAAGGCTCAACATATAAATAGAGGGGTAGGGCTATCACCCAAGAGACATCAAGATACACCAAGCCGTGTGCCGGCAACCCCGACCCTCTAGTTTATCCTCCGTCTAGTTTCTGTAGTGCTTGGCGAAGCCCTGCAGAGATTGTTCTTCATCAACAACCGTCACCACGCCGTCGTGCTGCCGGAACTCATCTACTACTTCGCTTGTCTTGCTGGATCAAGAAGGCGAGAACGTCATCGAGCTGAACGTGTGCTGAACGCGGAGGTGCCGTACGTTCGGTACTTGATCGGGACGGATCGTGAAGGTGTATGACTACATCAACCGCGTTGATAAACGCTTCCGCTTTTGATCTACGAGGGTACATAGACACACTCTCCCCTCTCGTTGCTATGCATCTAGTAGATAGATCTTGCGTGATCGTAGGATTTTTTTTTGAAATACTACATTCCCCAACACTAACCGATGCTTCCACAGACCACCTGGATAGTTGTGCTGGTTGTGTTTTCAGGGAAAGAACTATTGATCAAGCTGAATTGCTATTGAATAATATGTTGAGTAGTGATAATGATTGGACACTTCCTGGACCAACTCCTAAGCCAACCACGAAGAAAAGGGGTATTCTATTTCTCTGTCCTGAAGATATGCAAGAGGCAAATAAATCTATGAAAGAAAAGGGTATTAAAGTTGATGATGTTAAGAATTTACCACCTATTGAAGAAATACATAGTCTTGATAACCTGACATAGGTAGTAAAGGTAAATTCTCTCTATAGATTTGATGAAGGTGATATCCCTCATAATAAGTCTACTAACCAATGCTTGGATGAGTTTGTTAATTTTATTGTTAAACAAGAAAACTTCAATGCTTATGTTAGTAGACAATTTAAACCTAATGCTTATATGGTTGGACACTTGAGTGATTATTTGTCTAGAGTTAAAGGTGAACTTAAACTCATTAGTTAACATGCTTTTTATGGTTACTACTCAGGTAGAACAAGTGCTTAAAGCACAAAATGATTTGCTCAATGAATTAAATAATAAGAAAAATGATAATGTTGTTAGAGTTATGACTAGAGGGGGTAGAATGACTCAGGAAACTTTGTATCCTGAGGGCCACCCTAAGAGAGTTGAGCAAGATTCTCAGAGAACTAATGTTGATGCACCTAGTCCTTCTAAGAAGAAGAAAAAGAAAAATGATAGGACTTTGCATGCTTCTAGTGAACATGTTGTTGACACACCTGAGAATCCCAATGATATTTCTATTTCTGATGCTGAAACACAATCTGGTAATGAACATGAACCTAGTGATAATATTAATGATGATGTTCATGTTGATGCTCAACCTAGCAATAATGATGATGTAGAGATTGAACCTGTTGTTGATCTTGATAACCTACAATCAAAGATTCAATGTTATGATAAGAGAGACTTCATTGCTAAGAAGCACGGTAAAGAAAGAGAACCATGGGTTCAGAAACCCATGCCTTTTCCTCCTAAACCATCCAAGAAAAAGGATGATGAGGATTTTGAGCGCTTTGCTGAAATGATTAGACCTATCTTTTTGCGTATGCGTTTGACTGATATGCTTAAAACGAATCCTTACGCTAAGTATATGAAATATATTGTTACAAATAAAAGAAAGATACCAGAAGTTGAAATTTCCACCATGCTTGCCAATTATACTTTTAAAGGTGAAATACCAAAGAAACTAGGAAATCCGGGTGTACCAACTATACCATGCTCCATTAAAAGGAACTATGTTAAAACTGCTTTATGTGATCTTGGAGCCGGTGTTAGTGTTATGCCTCTCTCTTTATATCGTAGACTTGATTTGAATAAGTTGACACCTATTGAAATATCTTTGCAAATGGCCGATAAATCAACTGCTATACCAGTCGGTATTTGTGAGGATGTGCCTGTTGTGGTTGCAAACGTTACTATTTTAACAAACTTTGTTATTCTTGATATTACCGAGGACAATAGTATGTCGATTATCCTTGGTAGACCCTTTTTGAATACTACAGGGGCTATTATTGACTGCAACAAAGGCAATGTCACTTTTCTTCTAAATGGTAATGAGCATACGGTACATTTTCCCAGGAAACAACCTCAAGTCCACAGTATCAATTCTATTGGAAAATTTCCAGTGATCACTATTGGAGGTTTTGAATTCCCTCTCCCTACTATCAAGAAGAAATATGATATTCTTATTGTAGGGGACATACATATCCCTGTTGAGGTAACCTAGTATTATTCAAAAATTCTCCGGTTTCATGTTATTCGGAAAGAGTTTGTTAACAAGACTTGATCAACCTTGTTAGTGGATTCCTTTTGATGAGCATGAGATGGATGAAGATGGAAAGCACAACTCTGTGTACCCTCTTTTTACTTTCAGTTATTTAGATTAAATAAAGCAAAAATAATACTTTCTGTCTGTTTTCTGAATTATCCTTGCAATAATAATACCCGGAAAATAAAAGTTCTCCAAATGTTTTGAAAATGAAATATGATTTTTTTTGTAGAATATTTAAGAATTATTGGCACTGAGAACACACTAGGGGGCCACACCACCTGGCCACGAGGGTCCAGGGCGCCCCCACCCCCCTCGGGCGCGCCCCCTGCCTCGTGGGCCCCACGTGGACCCCCTCCACTTATTCCAGCACCCACTCACTTCGTCTTCCTCCAGAAAAAATCCTTCCATAGCTCAAACCCGTGTTCTAGCTCGTTTTGCTGCCATTTTCGATCTCCTTGCTCAAAGCTTCATTCACAAAACTATTTTGGGGGATTGTTCTTCGATATGTAACTCCTCCAATGGTCCAATTAGTTTTTGTTCTAGTGCTTTATGTATTGCAAAATTTTGCTGCTAAGGTGACCCTGTTCTTGAGCTTGCATGTCAAATTTATGTGGTCAAAAGTAGTTGTAATGCATGATATAACCTCTAAGCACTTGTGGGAGTAGTTGCTATCAATCTTGTTGAGTTTGGTTCACTTTTATTTTGAGTCACTAAAAATTTCAGAAATTTTTCAGAGGAAGAAAATGTTGAGGAGATTGTTGAGAGGATCTTCAAGCCGAAGCTCAAAGGATAAGCGGAATGAGGAGAATAAAAAGCCCAAATACAATTTTCCTCGCAGTGCGGAGGTTCGGTCGTGCGAATGGCCTGTGATGCGCTCTTAAAAGCCGCTGGAATTTGTGGAGACTTTTATTAGTTGGCTGAGAATGCAGGCCTCACCGATTTCCTCCACGACAAGCGCGAACAGTATCTCCTACTCACTAATATTTTCGTGCATTTTTTTACTTCCATGCTAAGAAATCACCACCTTCAGTGGAGTTTCACTTATATGATGAGGCTAAGGAGATGTCACTCCATGATTTTTGTCGGGTCTGCAAGATACCTTTTGTGGGCAACATAGAGGAACCACATCGTAGTGATGTGGATGGGTTTATTGATATAATTGTTGTAGGGGAAACGAGGAAAGTTTCTGATGCAAGAATTACTAGTATACATTTTCCTATTCTACGTTACTTTGCGATATTTGCTAGCAGATGCTTAATTTGTCGCGGGAACAGTGGAAACCTTAGTACTCCTGATCTTGTCATTTTGTGCCATGCTTTGTTTCGTGATACAACCTTCAGCTTAGGCGCTATTGTTGCTAAACGATTAAGTCTGAACCGTACAAGGGGCCCCGTCTTTGGAGGCATATTTTCCTCGCGCCTTGCTGAACATTTTGAGATACCTATTAGGCATTATGAGGAAGAAGAAAAGTTGCTGCCCCTGTTTTTCTAGATTATAAGAGTATGGTAGCAAATCAATTTATTCTTTAAAATAAGAAGAAGATGCTTAAATATAATTTGATATTTGATAAAACTTACTGTGAGATTATTACCTTGCATGCACCCTCCTTGTTTGACATACTTTCAGGAACGTACCTCATCTTGCCCGAGGCCATTTATGCGTACCGAAAGCTGACGCAGGTCCCAGAGCCTAAGCCTGAGCCACCACTTGACCCTTATCGACAGTCTGTTTATCAGTGGGACCCGAAGGAGATCGCCAACCAGTGGCACCCTGAGGACCCTCCTCAGTACACCGGAGAGAGTAGCTTCGATCCGTGGGCATGGACCAACTTAGGCCAAAAGCCTAAGCTTGGGGGAGTACGTATTTCTCACCGACATTACATTCATTTCACACACTCATGCCAGTCGTCGGTGCTCATACTTTTTCATTGTACTATCCATGCTAGTTTATTTTCTTTTCTAAGCCTTCTTCTTGTGTGTCTAAAAAACCTCAAGAAAACAAAAAAAATTAGTTGTAGCTTTTAGCTAGTTTACTTTCCATGCCTGTAGTAGTAGTAATTAAAAGAAAAACCCATAACATTTCTCGTTCTTCTTTTGCTTGTTGGGAGCTTTCCTGTGTAAATAGTTTTATTTCTTTTCTTTTCTCTGGCGGTCAAGAGGAGAAGACCATGATGAAAATGTTGAGTGGCTCTCATATGCATTATTGTTGATTTAACCAAGAGCCATATTACCTTGTCTTATCCCTTGTATTAAATGCCTGCAGATTCCAGCTCACTATTATTATCCACACAGTTCGCTCGTGCGAGTGAAAGGCAATAATGATGATATATCATGGACTGATTGAGATGAGAGAAGCTGGTATGGACTCGACCTGTCTTGTTTTTGTAAATATGATTAGTTCATCGTTCCTGATTCAGCCTATTATGAATGAAACGTGTTTGCAATGAAAATTAGAGATTATAGTTGCTCATGTCATGCTTAATTATCTAGGAGTTTATAATGGTTTACCTTGCGTGCCAACAAGCTATTAAAATTGTTGTGATGTGGTATGATAGGGTGGTATCCTCCTTTGAATGACTCAAGTGGTTTGACTTGGCACATGTTCACGAATGTAGTTGAAACAAAATCAACATAGCCTCCACGATATTTATGTTCATGGTGATTTATATCCTACTCATGCTTGCACTCATTGTTGATTAATCTTAATGCATGTTCATGACTATTGTCACTCTCTAGTTGGTCGCTTCCCAGTCTCTTTCTAGCCTTCACTTGTACTAAGTGGGAATACTGCTTGTGCATCCACTTCCATAAACCCTAAAGTTATTCCATATGAGTCCACCATACCTTCCTATATGCGGTATTTACCTACCATTCCAAGTAAATTTGTATGGGCCAAACTCTAAACCTTCAAATGAAATTCTGTTTTGTATGCTCGGATAGCTCATGTATCAACTAGGGTTGTCTATATCCTCCATGCTAGGTGGGTTATTCTCACGATGAGTGGACTCCGCTCATCATTCACGAGAAAATAGCCGGTAACCGGGATGACAAGTCCCATGCTCAAGTCAAATCAAAATAATTGCAAACAAAACTCCCCCAGGACTGTTGTTGGTATGGACAGTACCCGTTGTTTCGGACCAGCCGTGGAGTGTGCTTGTTAGTGGTGGGGGAGTATAAACGTTACCAATCTGTTTGGGAACCTCCTATAATGTGTGTAGCATGGAAGATATCGAGATCTCTTGGTTGTTATGTTGACAATGAAAGTATGCCACCCAAAATATTATTTATCTCTGTTTCAAAACACGAGCTCTGGCACCTCTATAAATCCCTGCTTCCCTCGGTGAAGGGCCTATCTATTTACTTTTATGTTGAGTCGTCATCCTCTTATTAAAAAGCACCAGTTGGAGAGCACCGCTGTCATTTTCATGCATTGCTATTAATTTACATTGAGTATGACTGTGACTGGATCTCTTTTACCATGAATTACAATGTCTAGTCAGTCCTTGATCTTCAGGGGTGCTCTGCATTTATGTTTTGCGGTCTCGGAAATGGCTAGCGAGATACCATCTTGTTATATCATATTATGATTATTTTGAGAAAGTGTTGTCATCCAAGATTTATCATTATTGCTCGCTAGTTGATTATCAATTGATATGAGTAAACATGAGACCTAAATGTTATTGTGAATGTGGTTAGTTCATAATCTTTGCTGAAAACTAGAACGTGGGCTTTACATATTTGCAACAACAAGAGCAAACAGAGTTTGTAAAAGTTTTTCTTTATCACTTTGAGTTTGTCAACTGAATTGCTTGAGGACAAGCAAAGGGTTAAGCTTGGGGGAGTTGATACGTCTCCAACGTATCTACTTTTCCAAACACTTTTGCCCTTATTTTGGACTCTAACTTGCATGATTTGAATGGAACTAACCCGGACTGACGCTGTTTTCAGCAGAACTGTCATGGTGTTATTTTTGTGCAGAAATAAACGTTCTCGGAATGACCTGAAAATCCACGGAGATAAGTTTTGGAAATAATACAAAATACTGGCGGAAGAATCAGCATCAGGGGGCCCACACCCTATCCACGAGGGTGGAGGGCGCTCTTGCCCCCGTGGGCGCGCCCCCCTGCCTCGTGGTCCCCCTGGAGCTCCATCGACCTCAACTGCAACTCTATATATTCACGTTCGGGGAGAAAATACCAGAGAGAAGGATTCAGCGCGTTTTACGATACGGAGCCACCGCCAAGCCCTAATCTCTCTCGGGAGGCCTGATCTGGAGTCCGTTCGGGGCTCCGGAGAGGGGAATCCGTCGCCATCGTCATCATCAACCTTCCTCCATCACCAATTTCATGATGCTCACTGCCGTGTGTGAGTAATTCCATCATAGGGTTGCTGGACGGTGATGGGTTGGATGAGATTTACCATGTAATCGAGTTAGTTTTGTTAGGGTTTTATCCCTAGTATCCATTATGTTCTAAGATTGATGTTGCTATGACTTTGCTATGCTCAATCTTGTCACTAGGGCCCGAGTGCCATGATTTCAGATCTGAACCTATTATGTTTTCATGAATATATGTGAGTTCTTGATCCTATCTAGCTAGTCAATAGTCACCTACTATGTGTTATGATCCGGCAACCCCGAAGTGACAATAATTGGGACCACTCCCGGTGATGACCGTAGTTTCAGGAGTCCATGTATTCACTAAGTGTTAATGCTTTGGTTCGGTACTCTATTAAAAGGAGGCCTTAATATCCCTTAGTTTCCAATAGGACCCCGCTACCATGGGAGGGTAGGACAAAAGATGTCATGCAAGTTCTTTTCCATAAGCACGTATGACTATATTCGGAATACATGCCTACATTACATTGATGAACTGGAGCTAGTTCTGTGTCACCTATGTTATAACTGTTACATGAGGAATCGTATCCGACATAATTATCCATCACTGATCCATTGCCTACGAGCTTTTCACATATTGATCTTTACTTAGTTACTTTTCCATCGCTACTGTTACTTTTGCCACTGTTACCGTTACTTCCATACTACTTTGCTACTAAATACTTTGCTGCAGATATTAAGTCTTCCACGTGTGGTTGAATTGACAACTCAACTGCTAATACTTGAGAATATTCTTTGGCTCCCCTTGTTTCGAATCAAGAAATTTGGGTTGAATACTCTACCCTCGAAAACTGTTGCGATCCCCTATACTTGTGGGTTATCAGTAGTTCCCAAAATATAGATTTCTTCTTCCACATGGGTGCGCGTCCGTCAGCGTCATTCGGAACAGATTGTCTGCCAGGACCCTTTCCAAAGATTAAATTTAAATCCTTGACCATATCAAATATATCATCACCAGTTCGGTGGCGAGGCTTGTTCCGGTGATCTGCCTCACCATTGAAATGCTTGCCTTTCTTTCTTGCAGGATGCTTGATCGGAAGAAATCGACGATGTCCCAGGTACACATTCTTCTTACAATTATCCAAATATATATTGTCAGTATCATCTAAACAGTGCATGCATGCGCGGTATCCCTTATTTGTTTGTCCTAAAAGGTTACTGAGAGCAGGCCAATCATTGATGGTCACAAACAGCAACACATGTAGGTCAAATTCCTCTCGATCGAGCTCATCCCACGCATTTACACCTTTTTCATTCGACGGCTATAAGAGTTCTTCAACTAACGGCCTTAGGTACACATCAATGTCATTGCCGGGTTGCTTAGGGCCTTGGATGAGCACTGGCATCATAATGAACTTCCGCTTCATGCACAACCAAGGAGGAAGGTTATACATACATAGAGCCACATGCGAGGTGCTATGATTATTGATCTACTCCCCAAAAGGATTAATGCTATCTGCGCTTAGACCAAACCATACGTTCCTTGCGTCACCTGCAAACTCCTCCTAGTACTTTCTCTCGATTTTTCTCCACTGCGAGCCATCAGCGGGTACTCTCAACTTCTCGTTTTCTTACGGTCTTTTCTGTGCCATCGCATCAACTTGACATGCTCTTTGTTTTGGAACAAATGTTTCAACCGTGGTATTATAGGAGCATACCACATCACCTTGACAGGAATCTTCTTCCTGGGACGCTCACCCTTAACATCACCAGGGTCTTCGCGACTGATCTTATAGCGCATTGCACCGCATACCGAGCATGCATTCAAATCCTCGTACTCATCGCGGTAGAGGATGCGGTCATTAGGGCATGCTTGTATCTTCTGCACCTCTAATCCTAGAGGGTAGACAACCTTCTTTGCTTCGTATGTACTGTCGGGTAATTCGTTGTCCTTTGGAAGCATCTTCTTTAACATTATCAGCAACTTTTCAAATCCCTTGTCAGATACACCGTTCTCTGCCTTCCATTGCAGTAATTCTAGTGTGGTGCCCAGCTTTTTCTTCTCAGCTTCGCAATTTTGGTACAACAATTTCTTGTGATCCTCAAACATGCGCTGCAACTACATCCTCTCCTTTTCACTTGTGCAATTTCTCTTTGCATCGGCAATGGCCTGACCAAGATCATCAGCGGGCTCATCTGATGCCTCTTCTTCAGCTTATTCCCGCATTGTCGGCTCAGCTTCTTCCCCCATTGTTGTACCATTGTATTCAGGGAGCCCATGGCCAAGATAGTTGTTTTCGTCCTCTTCTTTTTCATTCTCTTCCATTAGGACTCCTCTTTCTCCGTGCTTGGTCCAAACATTATAGTGGGGCATGAAACCAGACTCAAACAGGTGGATGTGAATGGTTCTTGACTTAGAGTAATTCCAATCATTCTTACAGACAGCACATGGACAACACATAAAACCATCCGCTCGCTTGTTTGCCTCAGCTGCAAGCAGAAAACTATGCACGCCTTTAACGAACTGGGGAGAGCATCGGTCATCGTACATCCATTATCGGCTCATTTTCATTACACGACACTGAAAAGACCAAATTAATACAAGTTCATACATAAAGTTCATACACACTTATTCTCATAAAACAACATACACACTCTCTAGCTAAAGCATTTAAATGCAACAACAAATGCGATCAAGATCGCAACTAAGGTAATAATTGATCCAACAACATAATGATACCAAGCCTCACTATCAATGCCATATTTTCTAATCTTCAAGCGCATTTTCTCCATCTTGATCTTGTGATCATCGACAACATCGGTAACATGCAACTCCAATTCCATCTTCTCCTCCTCAATTCTTTTCAGTTTTTCTTTCAAATGCTCGTTTTCATTTCAATTAAATTTAACCTCTCGACAAGAGGGTCGGCTGGAATTTCCACTTCACATACATCCTAGATAAAAATATCTATGTCAACTTGATGGGCATAATTTGTCATAAACACGAAATGCAACAAATAGTTATAAAAGAGAATATACCACATCTGAATCATAAACCAGACGAGGGCCAACAGGGACGGATATCAAAACCATGACACTATGTATACAAAGAACGTACGGGTAAGAAAATTAAACAAGTAACTATCTAGATCACACAATATTTTTTTCATAAAAAGGATAAGAAACAAGAGGCTCACCAAGGTGGTGCCGGCACCGGGATGGTGCGGGCGATCGACGGTGGTTAGGACGGCGATGGGAAGGCAATAAGTAAACCACACCTACGTATGAAAACTAAGATGTTAATTTGAGCTCATATTGCATATAAATCAAATAAACTACCACATATAAATACTCCCAAACTAAAACCCACAAATCACTATAATTATAGAGCATTGCAAGAGCAAATCAAGCAATGAGAGATGAAAGGACAAAGTTGCTAACCTTTGTGAACACTTGGGTGGATGGGATGCTGATACGTCTCCAACGTATCTATAATTTTTGATTATTCCATGCTATTATTTATGAAGTATTGGATGTTTAATGGGCTTTATCATTCACTTTTATATAATTTTTGGGACTACCCTACTAACCCAAAGGCCCAGTCCAGATTGTTGTTTTTGCCTATTTCAGGGTTTTGCCGAAAAGGAATATCAAACGGAGTCCAAACGGAATGAAACCTTCGCGAGAGATATTTTTGGAGGAAATCACGCACGAAAGACTTCGGGGCCAAGCCAGGGGACAGAGGGGCCACCCTCGAGGGTGGGGGGGCTCCACCCTGCCTCGAGGGCAGCCCGTGTGGCCCCCGGTGCCCCCCTTCTTCCTATATATACCTACGTACCCCAGAAACACCATACATAGAGAGAAAACCCTAATTCCACCGCCGTAGCTTCTGTTCCCATGGAGATCCCTTCTTGAAGCCTGTTCCGGGAGGGGGTTCCATCACGGAGGCCTTCTTCATCATCATCATCGCCCTCACCATGAGTTGTGAGTAGTTTGCTACAGACCTTCGGGTCCATAGCTAGTATCTAGATGGCTTATTCTCTCCTCTCCGGGTCTCAATACAAAGTTCTCCTCGGTCTTCGAGGAGATCTATTCGATGTAATCTCTTTTTGCGGTGTGTTTGTCGAGATCCGATGAATTGTGAGTTTATGATCAAGGTTATCTATGAAAGATATTTGGTTCTTCTCTGAACTTTTTATGTGTGCTCATAATATCCTTGCAAGTCTCTTCGAATTATTGGTTTGGTTTGGCCTACTAGATTTATAGTTCTTGCAATGGGAGAAGTGCTTGGCTTTGGGTTCAATCTTGCGGTGTCCTTTCCCAGTGACAGTAGGGGCAACAAGGCACGTATTGTATTGTTGCCATCGAGGATAAAAAGATGGGGTTTTCATCATATTGCTTGAGTTTATCCCTCTACATCATGTCATCTTTCTTAAGGCGTTACTCTGTTCGTATGAACTCAATACACTAGATGCATGCTGGATAGCGGTCGATGTGTGGAGTAATAGTAGTAGATGCATAATCGTTTCGGTCTACTTGTCTCGGACGTGATGCCTATATACAATGATCATGCCTAGATAGTCTCATAATTATTCGCTTTTCTATCAATTGCTCGACAGTAATTTGTTTACCCGCCGTAGAATATCGCTATCATGAGAGAAGCCACTAGAGAAAACTATGGCCCCCGGGTCTATCTTTGTCATATTACTTTTCCGTCAACTAGCCAATTTCTGTCGCCATTGTTTATTTGCTTTCTTTACTTTCTGTTTCTATACCAAAAATACCAGAAATATAATTATCATCTCTATCAGATATCACTCTCGTAAGTGACCGTAAAGGGATTGACAACCCCTTATCGCGTTGGCTGTGAAGTTCTTATTTGTTTGTGCAGGTGCGAGGAACTCGCGCCTGGTCTCCTACTAGATTGATACCTTGGTTCTCAAAAACTGAGGGAAATGCTTACGCTATTGTGTTGCATCTCCCTTTCCTCTTCGAGGGAATACAACGCAAGCTCAAGAGGTAGCAAGAAGAATTCTGGCGTCGTTGCCGTGGAGGTTTACGCAAAAGTCATATACCAAGTACCTATCACAAACCCTTATCCTTTGCATTACATTTATTTGCCTCTCGTTTTCCTCTCCCCCACTTCACCCTTGCCGTTTTATTTGCCCTTCTTCCGCCGTGTGTTTATCGTTCGCTTGCCTCTTGTTTGCTTGTGTGCTATGTGCCTTCTATGTGCTTGCATCTTTGCTTGCTAAAAATCTATTGTTATGGATCACCTTAAAGTGTTCTACTTGGATCATCTTCGATCCTTATGCTCTCGTGCTGAAACCCCAACTAGCCTAGTTGATGGGAAATCTTTAGATGAGCATGCTCATTTTGTGCGTCACTGTTTGCCTGAAAAAGGGAGACTCTTATGGGATCGAATAAATAGATTGTTGTGTTATGCTTGGAATCTTTGTGAAATTTGTGATTTTACTTGTTGCTCTAAGAACCCTAAAAAACACCTACCCTACCTATGTGAGTTTAATGATAATGAAATCTTATCTTCTTATGCAAAGGGTGTTTATAGTTACTACGATATCGAACAAATTGAAGAATTTGTTGCTTTTAAGGGTGCTTATGAAGTTGCTTCTTTGATTTAAAAGTATGATATTACTCTCTATGAATCTGAAAATTTTGACATACTTAAATACTGCTATGAAAACTATGCTCATAATGCCAATATCAAAGAATGTATTGAAAGAATGACTGCTGCTTTGAAAGAAAATAATGATATGCATGAACCTATAGAAAATTTTAATTCCGATGATTTGATTGAAATATCCCTTGATGAACATGATGCTTGCTATCCTTGTGGCCATGATGCCAATATTTATGAAGATGAATTTGCTATAGTTCCTTATGTTAAACATGAGATCGTTGCAATTGCACACATACTTGATAGTTCCTTCGATGAAAAGCATGATTGCAATGATGTTATTATAAATTCTCTTAATGCCAGTTGTGTTAATGATATGCAAAACCCTAAGCTCGGGGATGCTAGTTTTGCTATGACTACTATTTGTTGCAATGATCATGATTGGGGTGATTCTTCTTATGATGTTGAAAATTTATTTAAGCCCCATGATGAATATGAGATTGATAATAATGTTTGCAATAATATTGAAAGTGGGTTTGGAAGATTGGCAACATTAGATCCCACATATTTGGAGAATGTTCAATCTTATGAATTTTTTGATAAAAGTGGGTTTGGAGAGGTCATGACTTTAGTTAATGCTGATCCCACTATTTTGGAAGAGTGTCAACTTCGTATGCATGTGGATCGTGTTGAGAATATGTTTTGTGACAGCTATATTGTTGAATTTGCTTATGATCCTACATGCAATTATTATGAGAGAGGAAAATATGGTTGTAGAAATTTTCATTTTACTAATTTACCTCTCGTCATGTTGAGATTGCTATTGTTTCTTTCATCTTCCTTGCATATGCTAGATCTTGCTCATCTTGCTAATTTGTTTGCTTATAAAATGCCTATGCATAGGAAGTATGTTAGACTTAGATGTGTTTGTCACATGTTTTATGATGCTCTCTTTGTGCTTCAATTCTTATCTATCATGTGAGCATCATTGAATTCTCAAGCCTATCTTAATGGCTATAAAGAAAGAGCTTGTTGGGAGGCAACCCAATTTTATGTTTTTTGCTTTTGTTGCTGTTAGGGAATAAATATTGAATCTAGCCTCTGATTAGATGTGCTTTCATGTTTGTTTAGTGTTTGTGCCAAGTAGAACCTTTGGTAAGACTTGTATGAAGTTTATTTGATCTTGCTGTGAAAAATTGAATCGTTAGCGCTCGCTAAAGTAGTCTTCAGATTTTACTAGAGCGTGATTTTTAGTTTATTCTTTTTGCTGCTAATTGGTATACAAATTGCGCAAATTTACCAATTTAGTTTGAATTTTTTGGAGTTCCAGAAGTAGGCGAACCCAGCAGATTACTACAGACTGTTCTGTTTTTGACAGATTCTGTTTTTCGTGTGTTGTTTGCTTATTCCGATGCATCTATGAGTAATATTGGAGGATATGAACCATAGAAAACTTGGAGTAAAGTAGGTTTAACACCAATATAAACAAAGAATGAATTCCTTGCTGTACCTTTGAGTGGTGGTTTGCTTTCTCTTACTAACGGAGCTCACGAGAATTTTTGTCTAAGTTTTGTGTTGTGAAGTTTTCAAGTTTTGAGTATTGCTTTAATGGACTATGGAACAAGGAGTAGCAAAGGCCCAAGCTTGGGGATTCCCATGGCACCCCAAGTAAATTCAATATAATCAAAAAGCCTAAGCTTGGGGATGCCTCGGGAAGGCATCCCCTCTTTTATCTTCATCCATCGGTAACTATACTTGGAGCTATATTTTTATTTGCAACATGTTATGTGTTTTGCTTGG
Source organism: Secale cereale (assembly GCA_902687465.1). NCBI lineage: Eukaryota > Viridiplantae > Streptophyta > Magnoliopsida > Poales > Poaceae > Secale > Secale cereale. The sequence goes on from LR738714.1 coordinate 235,708,235, forward strand.
AGCGCCTTGTATAATTTGAGTTTTTGCTTGGTAGTTTGCCACAATCATCCTTGCTGGACACACCTATTTGAGAGAGTTAAAACGGCCTAGAAATTCTTAGAACACTCAACGTGCTTCACTTATATCTTTTGAGTTGAATAGTTTTTGCTCTAGTGCTTCACTTATATCTTTTAGAGCACGGTGGTGGTGATATTTTGTAGAAATTGTTGAACTCTCATGCTTCACTTATATCTATTTGAGAGTCTATTAAAACAGCATGGTAATTTTTTTAGGCTAAAGAAACTAGTCTTCACATGATAGACATCCAACGTCAATGTAGTAAAAAAATCACACCATGTGCATTGAATAGAAAGAGATGTTGGATGCTTGATAATTGTTTTCAGACATGAGGATAGTGATATTAGAGTCATGCTAGTGGAGTTATTATGTGTAACATCCCAAAATTCTAAATTTTGGAATGTTATAATAAATAGATAAATTTGATTGCTTGTTTGATATGCTTGTGTGAAATTGAGTGAAATTCGAACTTTTGAAAGTTAAATGAGAGGGAATAAAATGACTTTCCCAAAACTTTCACTTTGCATTTTGTGATCTCAATGAATTCAAATTCTTTTCAAACACAAAACCTTAGAGTGAAGATAATATGACTTCTTCCATTTATTTAAATGATAAAGGGGCTTTGAAAGGATTTTGAATTTCATTCTCGAAATATTTTAAATTCAGAAACTTTATGCAACTCAATCATTTTCCCGAGGGAAGATAAAATGACTTCTTCAAATTATAGGAAATATGAGTTGCAAGTTTTTCTGAAATTTTCTTTAGACTCATTTTCAAAAATTGAGTTATTTGGGTTTTATTCAAATTATTTTTCTCCAAAAATAAAATATATGGAAAATAGGGTAACATGATTCCCTACAGCAAAAAATTGGAGAGAAATAAATTTGAAATCATTTTGGTATTTTAAAATGATTTTTATTGGATTTTATTGCAACAGTAGCACCTTTTGATTTATTAGAATTTGTGAGTATTTTATTTGACTGTAGAAAAATGTTCATGTTGTATGGTTTGTTTTTCTAAATTTTTTGATATATTATATGCCTATATAATATTTTAGGTTATTTTTGTTTTATTTTATTTTATCTGTGTTTTTTTAAACTCTTGGACCGAATTGGGCCAGCCCAGCAAAGCGCCAGGCCTCGGCCCAGCCAGCCGCCGTAGTCCCCGTCGTGCTCCCGACGGACTCCAGGGAGTCCACCGCCGCCACGGCGAGCGCCGTCCCCATCCCGGACTCCCCGCCGCCTTTGCCTCTTCCCCTCGCCCAAGCCACGGCCTCCCCTCCGCCTATAAAGGCCGAAGCTGCCGCCCTGCTGCCCCTCGCTTCGCGTCGCCGCCGCCGCATCTCGCTCGCGCCGCCGCCGCCCTCAACCGCCGCCGCCGCTCGCGTTGCTCGCCGCCGCCGCCCTTGCTCCACTCCGCCGTAGCCCCGCGCCGCACCATCGCCACACGCCGCCCCTCGCCGCATCCGCCGCCGTTTTCCGCCTCCAGCCGGAGTTCGCCGCCGGCTGGAACTCGCCGGAGCTCACCGTCGGCGGGATCCGACCCGCTCCGACCGGACCCGAAGCCCCACCGCCCGATCCACGGTTTCCGACGGAAATCCCGCCGAAACGGTAAAACCGCCGAACCGCCCGGGTTTTCTCTAATAGTTCGGTTTTTTTATATTTAGGTTAGATCTATCTAGTGAAAGTTCACTAGTTAGGGCTAGATAGCGAGCGTTCGCTCGTTAACTTTTTCTTTTTCTGTTTAGTTTTCGGCCAGGGACCTCTCTGTAAATATTTTATTTACAGTTTAGCCCCTAATCTTCTTTCAGCCACAACTTTTTACTCGTTGGTCCAAATCCAACGAAACCAACGCCCACGTTTTCGTTACGATCCCCTCTTTCCAGTAAAACAACTTAAACATGTTTTTGGAAATTTTAAAATTTGAATTCAACTAGTTTTAGATTCAAACTTGTTTTGATCATAACTTGAGTTTTATAACTCCGTTTTAGTTGATTCTTTTTGCAAATCGAAGCTCTTGACCTAAACTTTCTGATAAGGCCAAATTCACGTAATTTTGGTACTATTAGAAATTGGTTTCTGTTTCAAGAGTCATTCGTTTGTTTTCGAAGTTTTTCGAAGTGTTTTCTTCGTCATTTCTGATATGCTGAGTGATTGCTTATGTGTGGTTACTATTGTTTGCTTACGATAGATTGAACGGAGTGACGAGTAGACCTATCACGAGTTTTGAGTGCGAATCATCTACATCGTCAGTACAAGGCAAGTTCCAATACCCAGTTGTCATTGCATTAGTTCTATCCTCAAACACTTGCATGAGTAGGGTTGGTTACATAATATGATGCTTTGTAGTTCATGAGGTAGGAACCCAATGACCTGAGATCAACCAAAGGGGGGTATACGCTTTGTTAGTTATTGCTTAGCCATGCTCGTAGACGTGGATTGGTATGAGAGTGTCATGAAAGATGTGAGTGATTTTTAAGGGAAACTTTAAGGTGGAAATTTAATACACATCTGGGTGAATTTGTTTGGGGCACCCTAGGATGGACCAGTGGATTGCCCGGACACCTAGGGTTGCCAGTGTTGTCCTAGGAAATCCCGGGGTTTCCGTGTGATTGTCCTATTGGAATGCCACCCAGGCTCAAAGGGATCATATGATATTTTCATGCCTAGAAACTTCCATGTGCAGCCACAAGCCATTATGGGCTCTGGCATAGTATGAGTATGTTGTGTGAGCTCTTTCAGTGGTGGACTAGCAGATGTAGCGGATGTAGGTGTACGGGTCCACCCGGGGTAAAGAGTAAATGCTTCTGAAAGACTGTGTCTCGGTCATCCGTTTCTCAAACACCATGCAGTGCGAGAAATCCAACGGAGGGGATCGAGTCTTGTGGGGAAAAGTGCACAAACCTCTGCAGTGTGTACAAACTATTCATGAGTAACCGTGTCCCCGGTTATGGACATCTTTGAATATCTAGAAGTGGATTATTTGTTGATCTCAACACTCTATTTAATTAATTTATTGGGTTAATAATGACTTTGGTTTGGGATTGAGATGGAGGAACCATTCTCAATTGTTCATGATTTTTAAATTTAACAAAGTAGTTAAATAAAATTGCATTCCTTTGTGGTAGGGAAAAATCAGCTTTATGCAAAAACAGCCTTACAGCCTCCACCAACCAAATATGCATGTAGTTGTAGGCATTGTTCATCATTACTTGGTACAGTGTGAATTTTCCAGTACATTCAATGTACTGACCTACATGGCTGCAACGTCTCATGTTGCAGGAATTATTCGATGAGTAAGTGTTACGTTAGGGTTGCGCTGTCTACACTCAACTTTGTCGTTGGTGTTGATGGAACTCTACAACCTTGTTACTTCCGATGTGTTGATCGAGGTAATAGTATTTAAGTTACTTAATACATGTGATTTACCTCTGTTATAAATCCTCGAGTACTGTGTGTGTCAGCATACCGATCCAGGGATGACACTTAAGCACAGAGACTTGATCCATTCGGGTCGGGTCGCTACATTATGAAATTGAGAAATACTTGTGTTAAGGTTAGTGATTCCCGTAGCATGCACGTATGGTGAACCGTTGTGTGACTAAGTTAAAGCATGAGGTATTTGTAGAGTGCCAACCTTTGTGTGGAGGTCGGGGGCGCGCGATGGTTAACTCCTACCAACCTTCCCCCTAGGAGCATGCGTTGATTGCTTTGTTTTGATGACTCATATATTTTTGCAATAAGTATATGAGTTCTTATGACTAATGTTGAGTCCATGGATTATACGCACTCTCACCCTTCCACCATTGCTAGCCTCTCTTGTACCGCGCAACTTTCGTCGGTGCCATAAACCCACTATATATCCTTCCTCAAAACAGCCACCATATTGTTCCTCAAAACAGCCACCATACCTACCTATCATGGCATTTCCATAGCCATTCCGAGATATATTGCCATGCAACTTTCCACCGTTCCGTTTATATGACACGCGTCATATTGTCATATTGCCATGCATGATCATGTAGTTGACATCGTATTTGTGGCAAAGCCACCATGCATAATTTATCATACATGTCACTCTTGTTTCATTGGACATACCGGTACACCGTCGGAGGCATTCATATAGAGTCATACTTTGTTGTTGTAGTATCGAGTTGTAATATTGTGTTGTAATGAAAGTTTGATGATCATCATTTTTAGAGCATTGTCCCATGGGAGGAAAGGCTGAATCTATAAAGCCCATCCGCAAAAAAAAGAAAAGAAAAAGAAAGGCCAAAGAAAAAAGAAAGGCCCAAAAAAAGAGAAAAAAAAGAAAAGAAAAAGGGACAATTGCTACTATCCTTTTCCACACTTGTGCTTCAAAGTAGCACCATGTTCTTAATTGTAGAGAGTCATGCTTAGTCACTTTCATATACTAGTGGGAATTTTCGTTATAGAACTTGGCTTGCATATTCCAACGATGGGCTTCCTCAAATGCCCTAGGTCTTCGTGAGCAAGCAAGTTGGATGCACACCCACTAGTTTCTTTTGTTAAGCTTTCATTCATACTTAGCTCTAGTGCATCCGTTGCATGGCAATCCCTACTCACTCACATTGATATCTATTGATGGGCATCTCCATAGCCCGTTGATACGCCTAGTCGATGTGAGACTATCTCCCTTCTTTTGTCTTCTCCACAACCACCTCTATTCCACCCATAGTGCTATGTCCATGGCTCACGCTCATGTATTGCGTGAAAGTTGAAAGGTTTGAAAAGATAGAGCATGAAAAAAAAATGCTCGGCTGAAATCGGGGTTGTGCATGATATGAATATTTAGTGTGATAATAAGGGAGCATAGCCAACACTATATGATTTTGTAGGGATAACTTTCTTTAGCCATAGTATTTTGAGAAGACATGATTGCTTTGTTAGTATTGCTTGAAGTATTGTTATTTCTTATGTCAATATAGACTTTTGTCTAGAATCTTTCAGATCTGAACATTCATGCCACAATTAAGAGAATTACATTGAAAAACTATATTGGTTAGCATTCCACATCAAAAATTCTTTCTTTATCATTTACCTACTCGAGGACGAGCAGGAATTAAGCTTGGGGATGCTGATGCCTTCAAATCTTCACAATTTTTTGGCAAAAATGGAGGATGAGCTCGAGGTAGAGGGGAAGAACGGAGAAGAGAGGAAAGGGGAAGAACAGAGAGCTCGGGCTCGACGAAGGGTTTATATGGGAGCATCTTTAGTCCCGGTTGGTTATACCAACCGCGACTAAAGGTGCATCTATAGTACCAGTTCGTGACACGAACCAATACTAAATGTGCTCGTGGGGCCCCAGCCTGAGATAGGCCTGCCACCACACCTTTAGTCCTGGTTCGTGTCACGAACCGGTACTAGAGGTTCAAAACAAACTAGGACTAATGATTCCTGCCCCCCTAGCCATTGGAACCAGCACTAATGGGTCCATTAGTACCGGTCCTATTACAAACCGGGACTAATGAGATGAATGTAAAGTAGTTTTTCTACTAGTGAAGCTCCTTCTTCGTCATGTTCTCCCAATCAATATCGTCGGCTTGTGATCCTGCCAAGGTTAGCAGCAATAGAAACACACAAGAATATGATCCTACAGACTACTAGAAAGTGGTGATGGTGGGCTGGCACAAAATCCGTCAAGCAAATCTCAAATTCTTACCAATTCTTACCCAGCGGCAGGTGGTGATCGGCATCCGTTGTTGTCAAAACTCTCAAAGCTTGGAAAGAGCGATTGCAACATGGTGTCAAGCGCACGAATGTCGATGTATGTGGAGCTGGGAAGGCTTATGATATGATAGCAAAATGTCAGCAATAATCAATTCAGAGATGCAAAGTTGAATAAATGCTCAACGACGGGACTATGCTGGTCCTAGGCTAGACCGTACTAGAGACGCGAGCCTAGAACACTAACAAAATCACGGCGCTGCATGTAAACAAGGGAGGAGCACACTCTGAATTTTTTCCTCTATTATCGCACTTTTTTCCTCTCTTTTTTTGCCCCGCATCATTTTTTCGAAAAAGTCTACAAATGGTCTAAAAACTTCCTAGCCATAATATTTTTTAGTTTGGAACTATTTTTCTTCTGTGGGTGGAACAAAAGTTAGGAAGTCCAACTTTTCACGACTCGTAGTATCACATGATCTAGAACCCGAAAACAAAGAAACAAATACTGGACTCAGACTAGGATTGGTGGCGGAGATGAATCTGATGGAACCCGGACTGGTGGCGGATATATGTCGAGGCGGTGGAACACAGACTGGTGGCGAATCTGTACTGAATGTGGACTTGCATTGGTGTGATGATGGTGAATATATGTTGGAGCATATGGACTCGGATCGATGGCGGATATGCGATGATGGTATATGGTAGCGGTCATGACAATGGTGTGGCGGCGGCGTGACAAGCTGTGAACAGAACTCGAAACTCTAAAATACTAGACTCTAAGACCAGCAACTTGACACGGCTATGCAACCACAAATTCAACAAAGCAAAACACCGAACATGAAATTGCAAAAGTCTCAAATTGGTTTGGACATGATGATCTAACCCTAATACTTTTTTGGCTTTTTCGTGGACTATAGGTATGAAGAACATATGCGATCTAAACTATGGAAATCTAGAAAATCTCACCGAGCAACCTGGAAATATGATACCACTTGATAGAGGTGAAGGTGTCCCGATGTTTTGATGAGATAGCTATCATTTTCTGTGGGAGTCGACCTTGATGATCCGACTACGAATGTGCGCGACATCGCGCCTTAGCAATCGCTAAACCAACTTCCGAGGGGTTATTGACCTCGCCAAAGCACGATCAACCTGATCACGAGGGTCTATTTCCTGCGAGCAAATGAAGAACAAATAAGAAACTGAGATTGCAATCTGGATATTGCGAATATAAGAGGAAAGCTTTATTGATGAAAGTGGGGTTCTATGACGTCGTAGTCCGGTCGTTTAACATAAACGAAGTACACAAAGTTGCAGCTACAACAAACTTTTAATCTAAACAAAACCCAAAGTCTAAACGACGTCGTAAGGGCTGTATATATGAATGAAGAGGGGCGGAATTTCGTGGCCCTTGGAGGAGGGGTCCGAAACCAACCCTAACTCTTGTTTCCCTACACATACGGACTCTAAAAATAGCCTATACTCAAGTATTTCGAAATTACATGGGCCTGGCCCAATAATAAGGTGACACAACACCTATAATAGCGTCTGGACAAAATTTATGAAGTGGCATCTTGTATATTTCATCCAAGGCTTCATGCACTCGTTATGGTGGCTTCAAAGTCCTGAAATCATCACTTGTAACTCCATTCTTGTTCCCCTTGCACATGCCATCATCTCCATGCTTGATCTTGCTCCAATGTTCATCCTTCTTCTCCAAGCTAGGCCATTCATTTGTAAGTAAGACAAATGTATCCAATTTAGGCAGCATCATATTCTCATGAACATTAGAATCATTACCAAGAAACGAAAGTACCTGGTAATTTAATTGGCGTGCGCGAGCTCTAGTAATTGGTCTAGTATGTATAGCAACAGGAGTTGTGGGTGTATCAATGGTATTGATGTCCTCATCAAAGGCTCATGGGTCCAAGTGGAGGTGATGCAACACCTTTGGACTTGTAGTTTGACTCGGATTCTGCTGCAGCATCAGATTGTTTTTTCCATAACTCAACGCTCCGGACGAATTTGAAGGTGATTCCAACTGGGTTGGAAAGTGCACAAAATCTACTCCCTCCGTTTCTAAATGTAAGTCTTTTTAGAGATTCCACTACAAATTACATACGGATGTATATAGATATATTTTAGAATGTAGGTTCACTCATTTTGTTCCGTATGTAGTCCATATTGGAATATCTGAAAAGACTTATATTTAGGAACGGAAGGAGTACTTTCCAACAAAATAAGAATCACCCAATTCGGAGTCCAGATGAAAGAGATCTTGGCGTTTTGAATCAGGTATGTTTGTGTAGTCCGAATCTGAGTGCAAAACGTGAGAGACTTGGACTCTATCTTCTCTTGGGACAAAAGTGACGTGAGAGAACTTTTTGAACAACACCTAAACTTTTGTTTTTCCCTTATCTTCATATGTGGATTGTACAAATGTCCCGTACACATGTAATTACACATGGCACAAAAGTGTGTGAAGTATTTTTGTCCGGAATGACATAAATAAATTATTGCATACTTTGCATTAGAAATCACCTCACAAATATGCATGTATGCAATATTTTTGGTTGTATCCAAGGTATCATGTCCTCATCACCTTCCTAAGATGCCCTGTGGGCCTTTAGTCTCCTGGCTTGTCGTGGCCCAACAACAAGGTCGTCCTTGATCTGCCAAGTAAGGGCGGGGTCATACCGTGGGGTATATCCCCAACAACATCCGTTGTTATGAGCATTGTGTTGGGGAACGTAGTATTTCAAAAAAAATCCTACGATCACGCAAGATCTATCTACTAGAAGCATAGCAACAAGAGGGAAGAGTGTGTCTACATACCCTTGTAGACTGAAAGCGGAAGCGTCTAGTGACGTGGTTGATGTAGTTGAACGTCTTCGCGATCCAACCGATCCAAGCACCGAACGTACGGCTCCTCAGCGTTCAGCACACGTTCATCTTGATGTCGTCCCACGAGCTCTTGATCCAGTTGAGCGTCATGGGAGAGTTTCGTCAGCACGACTGCGTGGTGATGGTGATGATGAAGCTACCGGTCCAGGGCTTCGCCTAAGCACTCCAACGATATGACCGAGGTGTGTATTTGTGGAGAGGGGCACCGCACACGGCTAAAATCAACTTGTGTGTCTATGGGGTGCCCCCTGACCACGTATATAAAGGATGGAGGGAGGAGGAGGTCTGCCCTCATAGGGCACGCCCGAAGTATGGAGTCTTACTAGGACTCCTTGGTCCTAGTAGGATTCCTCCTCCCACATGGAATAGGAAAAGGGGAAGGGAGAAGGATAAGGAAGGAAGGGGGCGCCCCCTTTCCCTAGTCCAACTCGGACCAGTCCATGGAAAAAGGGCATGGCCACCCTTGAGGCCTTTCTCTCCTTTCCCGTATGACCCATTAAGGCCCAATACGAATTCCCGTAACTCTCCGGTACTCCAAAAAATACCCGAATCACTCAGAACATTTCCGATGTCTGAATATAGCCTTCCAATATATCGAACTTTACGTCTTGACCATTTCGAGACTGTTCGTCATGTCCGTGATCTCATCCGAGACTCCGAACAAACGTCGGTCAAGAAATCACATAACTCATAATACAAGTCATCATCGAACGTTAAGCGTGCGAACCCTACGGGTTCGAGAACTATGTAGACATGACCGAGACACTTCTTTGGTCAATAACCAATAGCGGAACCTCGATGCTCATATTGGTTCCTACATATCCTATGAAGATCTTTATTGGTCAAACCGCACAACAATATACGCTGTTCCCTTTGTCATCGGTATGTTACTTGCCCGAGATTCGATCGTCGCTATCATCATACCTAGTTCAATATCGTTACCGGCAAGTCTCTTTACTCGTTCCGTAATACATCATGTCGTGACTAACTCATTATTCATTTGCTTGCAAGGCTTATTATGATGTGTATTACCGAGAGGGCCCAAAGATACCTCTCCGACACTCGGAGTGACAAATCCTATTCTTGATCTATGCCAACACCACAAACAGTTTCGGAGACACCTGTAGAGCATCTTTATAATCGCCCAGTTACGTTGTGACGTTTGATAGCACACAAGGTGTTCCTCCGGTATTCGGGAGTTGCATAATCTCATAGTCATAGGAACATGTATAAGTCATGACGAAATCAATAGCAGTAAAACTAAACGATCAAGATGCTAAGCTAACGGATGGGTCTTGTCCATCACATCATTCTCCTAATGATGTGATCCCGATGATCAAATGACAACTCCTGTCCATGGTTAGGAAACATAACCATCTTTGATTAATGAGCTAGTCTAGTAGAGGCATACTAAGGACACTTTGTTTTGGCCTATGTATTCACACATGTACTAAGTTACAATTAATACAATTCTAGCATGAATAATAAACATTTATCATGATATAAGGAAATATAAATAACAACTTTATTATTGCCTCTAGGGCATATTTCCTTCAGTCTCCCACTTGCACTAGAGTCAGTAATCTAGTTCACATCGCCACGTGATTTAATATCGATAGTTCGCATCGTTATGTGAATAACACCCATAGTTCACATCGCCATGTGACCAACACCCAAATGGTTTACTTGAGTCAATAATCTAGTTCACATCGCCATGTGATTAACACCCAAAGAGTACTAAGGTGTGATCATGTTTTGCTTCGTGAGGGAAGTTTAGTTAGCGGGTCTGTTACATTCAGATCCGTATGTATTTCACAAATTTCTATGTCTACAATGCTCTGCATGGAGCTACTCTAGCTAATTGCTCCCACTTTCAATACGTATCCAGATTGATACTTAGAGTCATCTGGATTAGTGTCAAAGCTTGCATCGGTGTAACTCTTTACGACGAACTCTTTATCGCCTCCATAATCGAGAAACATCTCCTTAGTCATCCAGTAACTAAGGATAATTTTGACCGCTGTCCGATGATCTACTCCTGGATCACTTTTGTACCTCTGTGCCAAACTCATGGCAAGGTACACAACATGTTTGGTACACAACATGGCATACTTTATATAACCTTTGGCTGAGTCATAGGGAATGACTTTCATTCTTTCTCTATCTTCTATCGTGGTCGGGTTTTGAGTCTTATTCAACTTCATACCTTGGAACACAGGCAAGAACTCTTTCTTTGACTGTTCCATTTTGAACTACTTCAAAAACTTGTCAAGGTATGTACTCATTGAAAAAACTTATCAAGCGTCTTGATCTATCTCTATAGATCTTGATGGTCAATATGTAAGCAGCTTCACCGAGGTCTTTCTTTGAAAAAAAACTCCTTTCAAACACTCCTTTATGCTTTCCAAAAAATTCTACATCATTTCCGATCGACAATATGTCATTCACATATACTTATCAGAAAGGCTGTAGTGCTCCCACTCACTTTCTTGTAAATACATGCTTCACCTCAAGTCTGTATAAAACTATATGCTTTGATCAACTTATCAAAGCGTATATTCCAACTCCGAGATACTTGCACCGGTCCATAGATGGATCACTGGAGCTTGCACATTTTGTTAGCTCCTTTAGGATCGACAAAAACCTTCTGGTTGCATCATATACAACTCTTCTTTAAGATGTCCATTAAGGAATGAAGTTTTGACATCCACTTGCCAGATTTCATAATCATACAATCCGGCAATTGCTAACATGATTCGGACAGACTTAAGCATCGCTACAGGTGTGAAAATCCCATCGTAGTCAACTCCTTGAACTTGTCGAAAACCTTCCGCAACAAGTCGAGCTTTGTAGATAGTAACGTTACCATCGGCGTCAGTCTTCCTCTTAAAGATCCATTTATTTTCAATGGCTTGCCTATCATCGGGCAAGTCAACCAAAGTCCACACTTTGTTCTCATACATGGATCCCATCTCAGATTTCATGGACTCAAGCCATTTTGTGGAATCTGGGCTCATCATCGCTTCCTCATAGTTCGTAGGTTCATCATGGTCTAGTAACATGACTTCCAGAACTGGGTTACCGTACCACTCTGGCGCGGAACGCACTCTGGTTAACCTACGAGGTTCAGTAATAACTTGATCTAAAGTTTCATGATCATCATCATTAGCTTCCTCGCTGATTGGTGTAGGAATCTCTTGAACTAGTTTCTGTGATGTACTATTTTTCAATTAGGAAGAAGGTACAATTACCTCATCAAGTTCCATTTTCCTTCCACTCACTTCTTTCGAGAGAAACTCCTTCTCTAGAAAGGATCCATTCTTAGCGACGAATATCTTGCCTTCGGATCTATGATAGAAGGTGTACCCAACAATTTCCTTTGGGTATCCTATGAAGACACATTTCTCTGACTTGGGTTTGAGCTTATCAGGTTGAAGCTTTTTCACATAAGCATCGCAACACCAAACTTTAAGAAACAACAACTTTGGTTTCTTGCCAAACCGCATTTCATAAGGCGTCGTCTCAACGGATTTAGATGGTGCCCTTATTTAACGTGAATGCAGCTGTCTCTAATGCATAACACAAAACAATAGTGGTAAATCGGTAAGAGACATCATTGATCGCACCATATCTAATAAAGTACGGTTACGACGTTCGGACACACCATTACGTTGTCGTGTTCCTGGTGGCGTGAGCTGTGAAACTATTCCACATTGTTTTAAATGAAGACCAAACTCATAACTCAAATATTCACCTCCGCGATCAGATCGTAGAAACTTAATTTTCTTGTTACAATGATTCTCTACTTCACTCTGAAATTCTTTGAACTTTTCAAATGTTTCAGACTTGTGCTTCATCAAGTAGATATACCTATATCTGCTCAAATCATGAGTGAAGGTCAGAAAATAACGATACCCGCCACGAGCCTCAACACTCATCGGTCCACATACATCGGTATGTATGATTTACAACAATTTAGTTGCCCACTCCATTGTTTCGGAGAACAGAGTTTTAGTAATCTTGCCCATGAGGCATGGTTCGCAAGCACCAAGTGATTCATAATCAAGTGATCCAAAAGCCCATTAGCATGGAGTTTCTTCATGCGCTTTACACCAATATGACCTAAACGGCAGTGCCACAAAAAATTTGCACTATCATTATCAACTTTGCATCTTTTGGCTTCAATATTATGAATACGTGTATTACTACGATCGAGATCCAACAAACTATTGTCATTGGGTGTATGACCATCGAAGGTTTTATTCATGTAAACAGAATAACAATTATTCTATGACTTTAAATGAATAACCGTATTGCAACAAACATGATCGAATCATATTCATGCTCAACGCAAATGCCAAATAACATTTATTTAGGTTCTACACTAATCCCTAAAGTATAGGGACTGTGCGATGATGATCATATCAATCTTGGAACCACTTCCAACACACATCGTCACTTCACCTTTAACTAGTCTATGTTCATTCTGCAACTCTCGTTTCAAGTTACTAATTTTAACAACTGAACCGGTATCAAATACACAGGGGTTGCTATGAACACTAGTAAAGTACACATCAATAATCCGTATATCAAATATACCTTTCTTCACTTTGCCATCCTTCTTATCCGTCAAGTATCTAGGGCAGTTCCACTTCCAGTGACCATTTCCTTTGTAGTAGAAGCATTTAGTTTCAGGCTTGAGTTTAGCTTTGGGTTTCTTCACGGGAGTGAAAACTTGCTTGTCATTCTTGTTGAATTTCCCCTTCTATCCATTTTCCCTTTACTTGAAACGAGTGGTCTTGTTAACCATCAACACTTGAGGCCCTTTCTTGATTTCTACCTTCGCTGATTTCAGCATCGCGAAGAGCTCGGGAATTACTTTCGTCAGCCCTTGCATATTATAGTTCATCATGAAGTTCTACTAAGTTGGTGATGGTGACTAGAGAACTTTGTCAATTACTATCTTATCTGGAAGATTAACTCCCACTTGATTCAAGCAATTGTAGTACCCAGACAATTTGAGCACATGCTCACTGGTTGAGCTATTCTCCTCCATCTTGTAGGCAAAGTACTGTCAGAGGTCTCATACCTCTTGACACGGGCATGAGTATGAAATACTAATCTCAACTCTTGGAAAATCTTATATGCTCCATGGGGTTCAATTTTTTTTGAAGTCCCGGTTCTAAGCCGTAAAGTATGGTGCACTAAACTATTAAGTAGACATCATATGAGCTTTGCCAAACGTTCATAACGTTTGCATCTGCTCCTGCAATAGATCTGTCACCTAGCGGTGCATCAAGGACATAATACTTCTGTGCAGCAATGAGGATAATCCTCAGATCACGGACATAGTCCGCATCATTGCTACTAACATCTTTCAACTTATATTTCTCTAGGAACATATAAAAATAAACGGGGAGCTACATCGCAAGCTATTGATCTACAACATAGATATGCTAATACTACCAGGAGTAAGTTCATGATAAATTTAAGTTCAATTAATCATATTACTAAAGAACTCCCACTTAGATAGACATCCCTCTAGTCATCTAAATTATCACGTGATCCAAATCAACTAAAGCATGTCCGATCATCACGTGAGATGGAGTAGTTTTCAATGGTGAACATCTTATGTTGATCATATCTACTATATGATTCACGCTCGACCTTTCGGTCTCCGGTGTTCCGAGGCCATGTATGTACATGCTAGGCTCGTTAAGTTTAACCCGAGTATTCTGCATGTGCGAAACTGTCTTACACCCGTTGTATTTGAACGTAGAGCTTATCACACCCGATCATCACGTGGTGTCTCGGCACGACGAACTTTCACAACGGTGCATACTTAGGGAGAACACTTGTACCTTGAAAATTTTGAAAGGAGTCATCTTATAATGCTACCGACGTACTAAGAAAAATAAGGAGCAAAATAAGATAAACATCACATGCAATCAAAATATGTGACATGATATGGCCATCATCATCTTGTGCTTTTGATCTCCATCTCCAAAGCATCGTCATGATCTCCATTGTCACCGGCTAGACACCATGATTTTCATCGTAGTGTCGTGCTCGTCTCGCCAACTATTGCTACTACTACTATCGCTAACTCATAGTGATAAAGTAAAGCAATTGCATGGCCTTCGCAATTCATACAATAAAGAGACAACCATAAGGCTCTTGCCGATTGCTGATAATTTACAAAACATGATCATATCATACAATAACGTATAACTCATCACGTCTTGACCATATCACATCATAACATGCCCTGCAAAAACAAGTTAGACATCCTCTACTTTGTTGTTGCAAGTTTTACGTGGCGGCTACGGGCTTAGCAAGAACCGTTCTTACCTGCGCATACAAAAACCACAACGATTTTTTGTCAAGTATGTGATGTTTTAACCTTCACAAGGACCGGGCGTAGCCACACTTGATTCAACTAAAGTTGGAGAAACTGACACCCGCCAGCCACCTATGTGTGAAGCACGTCGGTAGAACCAGTCTCGCGTAAGCGTACGCGTAATGTCGGTCCGGGCCGCTTCATCCAACAATACCGCCAAATCAAAGTATGACATGCTGGTAAGCAGTATGACTATTATCGCCCACAACTCATTGTGTTCTACTCATGCATATCATTTATGCATAGACCTGGCACATGATGCCACTGTTGGGGAACGTAGTATTTCAAAAAAAATCCTACGATCACACAAGATCTATCTACTAGAAGCATAGCAACGAGAGGGAAGAGTGTGTCTACATACCCTTGTAGACCGAAAGCGAAAGCGTCTAGTGACGCGGTTGATGTAGTCGAACATCTTCGCGATCCAACCGATCCAAGCACCGAACGTACGGCACCTCCGCGTTCAGCACATGTTCAGCTCGATGACGTCCCACGAGCTCTTGATCCGGTTGAGCATCATGGGAGAGTTTTGTCAGCACGACGGCGTGGTGACGGTGATGATGAAGCTACCTGTGCAGGGCTTCGCCTAAGCACTGCAACGATATTACCAAGGTGTGTATCTGTGGAGAGGGGCACCGCACACAGCTAAAATCAACTTGTGTGTCTATGGGGTGCCCCTTGGCCACGTATATAAAGGATAGAGGGAGGAGGAGGCCTGCCCTCATAGGGCGCGCACGAAGTGTGGAGTCTTACTAGGACTCCCTAGTCCTAGTAGGATTCCTACTTCCACATAGAATAGGAAAAGGGGAAGGGAGAAGTGTCAGGCCCAAGATGCGATTCTATCCCGATCACGTGACACTTACGTGATTGGGGCACAACCGCATTTCGGGCGCTTAGCAAGATGGATATCATTACATCATACCATTACATACATATATGGGGGATACAACAATACATACAAGTCACATGAATACAACAACATCAATACAAGGCATCTGACTACGGACGCAAACATGAAAAGCACAACGACATCCATCTGCTATCCCAGGCTGCCGACCAGGAACCTAACCCAAGACTGAAGAAGAAGAAGAAGAAAGAACTCCAACACAACGACATCGCTCTCACGTCAAGTCATCGGAAACCTGCACCTGCAACTGTTGTTGTAGTATCTGTGCGCCACAAGGACTCAGCAATCCCATAACCATGGGTAACAAGACTAGCAAAGCTTAAAGGGTAGGAAGAGGTAAAGTGGTGAGGTTGCAGCAGCGGCTAAGCAATATATGGTGGCTAACTTACGAGTACAAGAATAAGATGAGCATCTACGCAAGCGGTCGCAAACTAGTAATGATCGCTAAAGATCCTGAACTACCTACGAGCCAAACATAACCCCACCGTGTTCTCTTCTCAAAGTGAAAAGAGACAGTCACGGTCACTCACACAGTTGTGTGTTTTATCTCGGATCCTCTGTCAAGTTTTCTACAACCGGACATTAACAAATTCCAATCTGCCACGTAACTGCGGGCACGGCTTTCGAAAGATCATAACCCTGCAGGGGTGTCCCAACTTAGCCCATCACAAGCTCTCACAATCAGCAGAAGTAATAATAATATTATCACCCCTTATCTTAGGGACAATCCGATCAGGCTCGGCACCCCGGTGCACAAGACATTTTGACAATGATAAAACAAGTCCAGCAAGACCTCCCGGCGTGCCGACACCCTGATAGTAGCCGCGCGTATCTCGTCTCAGGCCATGTTCGGATGAGCACTACGTACAACAACCGAAGACCCCAGATAACTGGGTGGCACCGCAAGTGGCTCTAGTTTGGGACCAACACCATCAGCACTGGGCCCCTGTATGTAGAAGAATCCTAGGGTAGCGCTAACTCCCTATGCAATTAATTAATTAATTAAGTTTTTATTATGTTGCAAATAAAACCAATGTTGGGCCTTGCTGGAGGAGTTTTATTCAAAGCCGAAGTGTCAAGGGGTCCCCATATACCCAACCGTGTAAGGAATGCAAAATCAAGGAACATAATGTCGGTTTATCGGCTCCTAAGGTGGCATGAGTGGAACAAAACACCGAGCAAAAGGCCAAGCCTTCCACCCATGCCCAGTATATAGGTGTGTTAATATATATAGACATATTGTGATCTTCCAACAACAAGTTCCAACATGGAACGATCTTCATCTTCACCTGCAACTAGCAACGCTATAAGAGGGGCTGAGCAAGCGGGTAACATAGCCAAACAACGGTTTGCTAGGAAGGTGTCAAAGGTTAGAGGTTTCATGGCAACAAGGAGAGGCTGACATTAAAGATGGGTAGCGCGACATATAACTATAGCATCGAGACAACTAAACATGGCAATGATAGTAAAGGTATCCAAGGTGATGGTCATCTTCCTTGAGATCCCGCAACGAAGAAGAACGGATCCATGAAGAAGACAAAGAAGAAGCCTTGAAGACGAACCACGTGTAGACGAACGAATCCTCACGATCGCAAGGGAACAAGCACTAACGAGAAGAAGCACACAACAAAGTAAACACACCACACAAGACATGACATAAAGCTCAACCAAGTATGATGCAAGACAAGTCTATATGATGCGAAACATGGCAAGGGATGAAGCACACAAGAACAACACAAGCCAACAAGTTTAAATGAGGACGGAATCAACATATAGCAAATCCGGTAAGTCCTCATATGCATAGTTTGAAATTAGTCCAGATATGAACAAACCTTAAGTTAAAGTTGTTAAACAGCATGTTAACATGCACCATGATGATCTACATGAAATTCTAATCAAGTTTCATATAAAGTTTATTAAATTCGGAGCTACGGCCTAGAAGATATGAGCAAAACAAGACAAGCAAGTCAACGGTGCAAGATGCACCCAAACAACAAGCAAACACACTCCAAACATGTAAACAACATGATATTATGATTCTACATGCAAAATCACACAAGTTTCATATAGGGCACACTCAAAACGGAGCAACGGATCAACACATACACACGAAACAAGATATAACAACAAGATGAAATTAACAGCCACATAGCAACTTTGGAGCAAGATATATATATATATATATATAT
>LR738714.1:235726660-235768323 GCA_902687465.1 Secale cereale
ATATATATATAAGCTACAGCACCCAAACATGATAACAAGAAGCATGGATGTGAAGTAGACATGTTACTTAACAAGCATGAACTTATAACACACCCAAAAGCTTGCTGGAACACACTTAACCAAGCATGGCAAGTTGCAATAAATTTATCCAGACTTAGTCAAAATCTGGGAAGGCAAAAACATCATCACGATGCTGTCTTCGGAGAAACAAAACAACAAGCATATCAACTCTAATAATAATATAAAGAGCATGGACATGTAGTAGACATATCATACAACAAAGAACTCCATTGGAGCATATCCATAGGAGGCATGGATCAATAACAACAAGCTACACCAAATTGATCATGCTGATAAAAACCTGACTGGTATAATTTATAGCAACTTGAGAGCAAGAAATAAATAAGCTTCAGCAGGCCATATGTGCAAGTAAGGGAATGGATTGATAGACAATAATATGGACAACAAGACATGAGCATTGGTCACTCCAAAACAAGCATGGATTTGAGTGGAGCATCAAGCAAACATAGCATCAGGTTAAACAGATTCCAGACTTAGCAGTTTTTTCACTAAGTATAAAATAGCAACATTGGCATGGCATGTTTACAAGCTTGTTTAAGTCACCTCAAGGCATATCCTGGAAATTGGATTGCACCACAGCAAAGACCATATGATTGTGCTTCTAAAACATATAGATATATGGCATGAAGACAAACACATCAATAGCAATGAGCAAGTGAAATCAGCATCTCATAACAAGTTTCAGCACTTAACAGCCAAATTCACTTTTGCAACAGAGATTAACATGGTAATATGGCACCTAACATGAAAGCTACAGCAACCATCATGTAGAGCACTTCACAATGAACATTTTGACATATCATATGCTTCATTTGGATAAACATGCACAAAGTTATCATATCTCAAACATGGCATCAAATTAACATGTAACAGCAGTTTATAACAAGTAGCACTCTTGTCACGATGATTAGGGCATCAAGATGAAGTCAAACAAGCATGGCGCAATGGAACAAATTGTAGAGCACATCACCACGATCATTTTGACATATTATTCACTCAGTTTGGACATACACACAAAAAGTTACAGGCATGCAAAGTATGCATGATTTTAAGGCCGAAAAAGGACTTAGTGGCAAAAAGACAACCTCGGGTGGACATGTCCGGGGTCTGGTCGGACCTGCCCGTCGGTGCGGCTGGACGCGGGTCCCACTTGTCGGTGACACAAGGGGAGGGGCGGACACGTCCGGGCTCCTCCCGGACATGTCCCTCAACGCGGCGCGCGCGGGGCCCACGTGTCATTGACTCCGGGAGTCAACGCGGGGGAATCAAGCGCTGCCCGACGAGGACGACACCGGCGGCGGGCTCCTGGACTCCGGCGAGGCTTGGGATGGCCGGGAACGGGCGCGCGGGGAGGGCCTCGGCCGGATCCCGTCGGATCCGGGCCAGAGGCGGCCGGCGGCGAGCTGCTGCGGCGGTTGGTGGCGCAGGGAACTCCGGCGAGGCGAGCTCGGCGGGCGGCAAGGCCGGAGAGGAGGGAGCTCGGGGCCGAGCTGAACCGGGGCCGGGGCGACCAGATCCGGCGGCGGCGCAGTGCGGGGACGAAGCTGCGGCTCAGGGCCCTGCGGCGGGACGACGGCGATGGCCGCCGGCGGCGGTAATGCGGCGAGGGAGCAGAGGGGTGCGGAGAGACGACGCCGCGTGGAGCGGGCGCGCTGGCGGGCCTCGGCCCAGATCGGACCCCAGGGCGGGCCCGCTTCGGGCCCTGGAGGGGCTGGCGGCGGCAGTTGACCCCGGGGAGGGCGCGTGTCGCTGGCTGGTTGGTTGGCGGCGGGTTTTGCGGCGGCTGGCCTACGGGCCGGTGACAAGTGGCGGCGCTGGAGTGGCTTGGTGCGGAAATGGAGGTGGGGGCAGCGGCTGGCTGTGTGGAGGGGGCTGGCCGCGCGATTTTCGAGGTGGAGGGGCTAGGAGGTAGGGGAAGGCTAGGGGAGTCCCTTTTTGGCATGGAGGGGGTGTTTATATAGGGAAAAGATTAGGGTTTGGGGGGGTTTAGGCCATTTTGGAGCCACCGGATCACGATCTAATGGCACCGGAGCGGAGGGGGTCTAGGAAGGCCTAGGTGGGCTGGTTGTAGCTGTGCAAAGAGGTGCCGGGCTGCGAGAAGAGAAGGGAAAAGAGGCTCGTGGGGTTTTCAGAGACCGAAAATGTCCGACGTTTTGTCCGGCTACTAGTGCCGCTATATATATCCGTTGGGCTATCAAACGAGCTCCGAATCCGATGAAATTTGGCAGGCGGCCTGTCTACACTATAATGAGACCACACGCCAAGTTTCACCCCATTCCGAGAATGTTTTCCGGCCACTCATAAAATAAATATTTGGAGGTGCTGCGGGCGCGTGGGAGTGTGTCTGGGCTCAGAACGGACAATGGAAAGGACGAGGGGACTCGGGCGGATGCAAGTTTTGAAAACATGATGATGCAATGCACACGATGATAAGGCAAAGATGCAACACACAAGCAGATGACATGGCAACGACGACGAATAACTGGCTGACACCTGGCGCACCGGTCTCGGGGTGTCACAACACTCCCCTACTAACAACAGATCTCGTCCCGAGATCTTAAGAATGAGACGGCAGGGAAAAAGGAAGAACACAAGTTCTTCGAGAACAAAAGAGTGGAACCAAAGAACCTTGAGAGGTTGAACAACTTGAAAGGAAGAATACCATGGCGATGAACGAAGCTGCAAAGACTTCATTAAACAAGTGGAACAAGGTATACAATGAGAATCAAGGAGGATGAAAGGCACGACACAAGAGCTGAAGGAATAAGAATGAATTCAAAACCACTCCGGTTAACAAGAGATGGAACGGAATTCGTACGAAGGAACTCGGGCAGCACTCCGGCTGAAACTGAAAGAAATAGCACACCGGCTGAACATGAATGGAATAGGATAAGAACCTGAGTAGATTGAACAAAAACATGACGAAACGAACAAGACAATGCCTCCCGAATAATTGAAATGATGGAATTAAAAGAATGGAGAAGAAGATGACAACTTGAGCACAAGTGACATGAACGAGAATTTATACAAGAAAGACCTGAACGGAGTTGTTGGGAAAATCAACAACAGAAGAATAAGCTTGAAGTGGACTTATTTAAACATCTCAAAACTTGAGGTGAATGATGCCGCAACCAAAAGATTTAATAGATGAGAATGAAGAAATGCAACACTCCTGTGACGCCCGAGACCGACGTCCCAGAAGATTCCAGATGTTCTGGGTTGCCCGTGTGTTTCTTTTGCTTGTGTTATTTATTTCTGCATTGCATCATGTCATCATGCCATCATGTCTTTTTAATTTTTGCATCTCAAACTTAATAAATCGTGTGGACCTTCGGTCCATTTAAATCGAGGGAAGGATGTCTTCTCTTTAAAACATATAAAAGTCTCTCATTATTTTAGGGAGCTATATAAATAAATATTCCATTGTGGAATTACCCCAACACACTTGCAAATTCCCCATGTTTATTCCACTTCGAGTTTCTACTTCTAAACCTTGTCATAATTCTTTCCGTTGTTTCGAGGTTCCTCCAAAACCACCCCAACTATTTTATTTTAATTCCTGACATTTTTGCGGGTCCAGGGAATTTTACCTCTTGCCCTAACTCCTTTCCTAGCACCTCCCTTCTTTTCTTCTTGTTGTTGTTTTCTGTTTTTTTTAGTAAAACAGCAGCAAGGTTAAAGGAAGAGCCAGCCGGCCCATCTCTGCTTCCGAGGCCCAGCCTCCAGCCTCTAGGCCTCCCTGGCCCACACTTCCCAGCCGGCCTCAAGGCCCAGCCCGATCCCCACCAAACCCTAATCCGCATCGACCGATTTCGCTCCTCAGTCCCTCCGTTCCCTCGCGCTGTCGAACCCTCTCTCGCAGCCCGACCTATTTCCCCGTCCTCTCCCCTACCCCGATCCCCTTCTCCCTCTGTCGCCGCCACCCTCTCCCATCTCGATCCCGAGGCCCCAGCGCCCGATTCCGCTCGCCCCCATCTCGATCTCCCACCTATGGAGCTGCGCGACCCTCCCCTCGCCCCAAGAGCGCCTGGCGCCCGAGCCACCGCGCGCGTGCGGCTCGTCTCTGGCCGCTGTGCCATGGAGCGCCGCGCCAGGGCCTCCTCCCTCCGTTCTCCTCGAAGCGGCCGCTCCCCACAGGTCCCTTCGCCAGTCGCCGTCGTCGCGCCAGGATCCTCTCCGCCCGCCTCCAGCCCCGAGCGCCGGACTTCCTCCGTTCTCCTCGTCCGCGACCAGCCAAAGGCCGCACCTCCAGCATCCCGGCTCCCTCGTCCGTGCAGCGCCGGCCGCCCCGCATCTGCATCGTCAAGGCCGCGGCCATGAGCAGCTCCTAGCGAAGGCCCCGTTCTTTTCCAGCTCGCCGACCCGCTTCCTTCTTTTTCCTTTTTTTTGTTTTTGTTTTTGTTTTGTTGCTGCTATCTGTTCATCTCAAGTAACCATGGAGCAGTAAGTGTATCTGTTTTTGGACCCGTACAACTACCATCGCCGTGTACCCCTACCGTCGATGAGACAAGTACCGCTACGCAAGAACCGTGTACGACTACGAGGAGAAACGCAAGTTCCACGACCAAGTACCACTACCGTCGCCGAGACCCCCCCAAGTACCACGACGACCGAACGGCTACGGTGACGAGTACATCTACGAACGTGTACCCCTACGTCGACGACGATCCCGACAAGTACCTCTACACGCGGCATGAACATCTACGATACAAAAACGCCGACACAAGACGATGACGAGTACCCCTTCGGAGAAGTACATCTACAAACTCGACGCCCGAACATCTACTTCCTCTACGACCCGCGTGAACGACTACTTCCTCTACTTCCACTACTACGGCTACTTCCTCGACGCTCTCGAACCGTCCCGAAACGAGTGTTTCGAAGGTATAACCCGAGACGTGGCCCGTGTGATGCTTGTTGTGTGTTGTATGAAATGTTCCCCTTGTGCACCGTGTCCGTTTCGTCCGTTTGACATGTTCCTCGGTTGCCTCGTCGCCGACCCGTGGGAACCCGGTAATGGGATCACCCCACCTCTTTCATCTCGTTTGACTAGCTCTCCGTTATCTTTTGCACCGGTCTCTCAACGAGTTACCGGAACCGATATGAGCTGTTGTATCATTTTCGGTTCGTTGCCGTGGCACCCTTTCGTTCCACCACGGTGACAAATGCTTCTTATCTTCTTCTTGTCACCTTTTAATAAAACTTGCATAAACTTGATCATGTCATCCGCATCATTTAATAACACTAAAATGTTTAATTGTTGTTGCTTTATAATTATTAAACATGCTTATGGGGATTTTCCGGATATGTTGTTGTTATTTCCGGCCTCATTTAAATTGCCTTAATAGTGTAGTTTTGATTATGCTTCACCTCTTGCCATGTTAAAAACATTTAATCTTGTCTTGTTAATAACGAGAGTCAATTAAATAATTATTGTGGTGTTTCATCAATATGCAACTCGTTGCATATTGAGCTCCACTTAAGTTGTAGTTTTGTTTGTGCACCTTGCCATGCCTTGCATATTTAAACCGGACATGCATCATATTTGGATGTGCATCGTATGCCATGTTTATGATTGTGTGTTTACCGTGTTGTTCTTTCTTTCCGGTTGTTTCTCTTGTTAGCTTCGGTTTCGTTCCGGAGTTGTGAGGATTCTCTCGACTGTGTTGCTTCGTCTACTTCGTGGATCCGTTCTTCTCCCTTGTGGAATCCCAGGCAAGATGACCGAACCCGGATACCATTACTATCTTTGCCTATTGCTAGTAGTCTCGTTCTTTAGTTTTGCCTCGATGCCCATGTCTTTCTTGTGAGCCTCCTACTTGTAACCATGAACCTGTTTAACCACCCTACCTATGCAAACCGTTGAATGGCTAAGTACGCTTCGCTCAGCCCTTTTTATAGCATTGTTAGTTGCAGGTGAAGATTGAAGATGCTTGCTTCATGTTGAAGTTTGGTTGGGTTATATCACACTATATAAATGCTTAAAATGAAATCATCTATATACTGGCAGGGTGGAAGGCTAAGCCTTTTGCTTGGTGTTTTGTTCCACTCATGCCGTTAGGAACCGTATAAACCGGTGTTATGTTCCTTGATTATGCGTTCCTAACACGGTTGGGGTGTATGGGACCCCCTTGATAAACCGCTAAGTGCTAAGTCTTTTCCAGCAAGTCCCAACATTTGGTACTATTTGCCTCATAATAACAACTTAATTAATTAATTAAATTTGCATAGGGGGTCGCTCCCTCGAGGATCCTTTATTTCTACATAGCAGGGGGGCCAGTGCCGATGGTGTTGGTCCCAAACGGGGAGTCTGCGGGAACCACCACGGGGAAACTCGAGGATTGGGTCCTGTAGAATCGCCCATCCGGTCGTGTCCTGAGACTTAAATACGCGCGGCTACTATCAGGGTGTCGACACGCCGGGAGGATTTGCTGGATTAGCCTTACCTTAGTTCGGTTTAACTTGAGCACGGGATTCCGAGAATACTCGGGTCTTCCCACCTATGGAGTTGCGACTCCGCGGATCGTGGGCTTGTAATGGGTCAAGTTGGAACACCCCTGCAGGGTTTGAACTTTCGAAAGCCGTGCCCGCGGTTATGTGGCAGATGGGAGCTTGTTAATTCCGGTTGTAGATAACTTGACACAATGATTCAATACACTACCAGCGTGTGTACCGTGACTGTCAATTTCCGAATAGGGATTCGGGAGTTGAACACGGTGGGGTTATGTTTGACCGGCTTTAGTTAGGATCACTTCGTGATCATCTTTCGACCGATGCTCTTCTCTTCTCGCTCTCTATTACGTAAGTTAGTGCTAGTTGCTGCTGCAGACTCTTGTTGTTTCTTCACCTCTCGTTCTTTCTTCAGCCTTATCCTCACCCAAGGCTTAAATAGTCTTGTTACCCGGGAACGGGATTGCTGAGTCCTCTGTGGCTCACAGTTACTTCACCACACCAGATGCAGGTTCAGCTGAGTTGATGCAGGAGTTGGTTCAGTTCTTCACCGGGAGCTCGATGAAGAGTTTGGCTGTTTTTGCTTGTGACGTTTCGATGTTCAGTAGTGGTTTCTACTAGGATTCGATCTTGGCATGTGGCTTTATGTTGTTTTGGTATCTTTCTTTTGGATCTTACCCTTAGATGGGCTGTGATGTTCTGAATGATGACTGCTTATGTTATGTATTGTGTGAAGTGGCGAGTGTAAGCCAACTATCTCCTTTTGCAATTTAATCCCTCTTTTACATGAGTTGTGCAAAGATACCAAACTTGAGATCATTCTAGGATGGATTTATGCCTTTAAGTCGTGCCTCGACACGTAGGAGGTATAACTCCATCCTGGGCATTACAAGTTGGTATTCAGAGCCTTCTCCGACCTAGAAGCCCCCACTGATTGATCGAATCGTTGACGGTCGAGTCTAGGCACACACTGAAAACTTTTTGAGTCCTATATTATATCGGAGAGTAGGATTTCTTTGCTTCTCATCCCCTTTCTCTCTGGTGAGGACTCCTGACGATTACTCTTGCCTCTTCTACTTTCAAAAATTGCACCAAATTTTTTTTAGGATCCCGCGAGTATTCTGGGATTGTTTCGATGTTCTTGTGACAAGGATATTGTTCTCGATGCCTCCTGTTACCGAGGAGTTGAGCTTCGGGGTATTGTTGTCACAAGCATATCGCGGCAGTACTAAATACTTAAGACGGCCGACATCGAAAATCTCTCCTATACGGCCAGTGGCAAGATAACCCCGACATCACCCAGTACTGGGGAGGTAGTTTGAGAGTATTGCCATAGCTTGTTATAGTGGATGCTTTTCGAAGGTCCGAGGTAAACAGTTTCCGAGAAAGACTGGTTATGTGTTGAAGGATGGATACACCTGGATGTAGGTTTAGAGTTGATTGCGCGGTGCTTCCCGTGTATCCCCAACACCTGATTGCATAACTGGAAACTTTCGGAAATCTATAGGTGGGTTCATCTAGTAGTTCTAGGCATTCTTCCAACGGATGCACGATATGAAGTTTGGGGTTCTACATTGAGTGAAGTGGTTTTATGGACTTGTTCTGATCGGGAGTTGCATCTTAAAGGGTCCTTGGCTATGCTGATCCGGGGATTGCAAAACCCTTTTGTAACATGTTCCATGAGCTTTCAGCACGAAGATGTCGAACGAAGCTTCTATCTTGTATTTGTTCTATCTGATCCTTGTTCCTTTTTATTTACTTTTTGTTCTCCAAGTGGCTTCTCGTCGAGTTGATGTACCTGCGGAATTCATCCGTTCATTTCTCTGTTCGAATGATATTGTGAAGATCATGTTACATATCTATCCTTTGTTCTTGTTTTGATTCTGGTATTCGAGTTGCTTCGTTGTCAAATGTTGATTCCATACCTTTCTTAATCGGTGTTCTCATATTTCTATGAGAGTGCTGGTCCTTCTTGATCATCAAGATGGTCATGTTAAATTCTTTTCCAACCGGGGTGTCTTCTCTTCAAGTTATTCCATACGGACGCCGTTGAGAAATCTGACGTTTTGTCTGTTTCATTCATCCCAAGTCGTCTTTGTTTTTCCCCGCCCTCCCTCCCTTTTTTCTTCTTGGAGCCAGAAATTCTCAGATGAAATATCCATTTTATTCATGTGATATTTTCTTCATTCTTTTCCTTCAATGTTCTTATCCGGTGATTTATCGTGAAGATGCTCAAGAGCTTCTAGTTCATCATTCTTTTGTTCTCAATTCTTTCGGTGGATGTAATTCAAGATTTCGGTGTTGATCTTATCCTTTTCCTTATGTCTTAATGCTTTCTTATTCCGGTGCTCCAATTAATCATTCTCCTATTGTTTTTCATATCCGGAGAGCTCAAGATATCTCAGAAGATTCATAATTCCATTCTTAATCCGTTCAAGCTATTTTGAGGATTATCATCTTTCAAGCCATTTAATTCAACCGGTGCAATATCTCTTAAGCAATCTTTTCCAACGGTGATTTCTTTGAGTGGGCCCTAACCCACAGGTTTTTTCCCAGGATCTTACCTGCCTCTTCTATTTTCTGGAGTTATACTCAAATTCTTTTCATAATGTGACGTAAGAATGATTCCCATCAGTCACATGCCTTCTCCAAGATCGCTTTCAAATTCTTTTTCATCATTGGTTCAACCTTTTTAATTCTTCATTCCAGAGTGCTCAACAATTCTTATGGCATTTCTCGTCTTCATTCTCAACATTTGAAGACCGGAGAAGTGTTTATCTTAAATCTTGGCCCGTCTTCTTGAAGATTTGTGATTCTAGCTTCATGCCATCCTCAATATTGTTTCGATCGTGAGGAATTCTTTTTATACCCATCCGAAGCATTTCATGAATTCTTTTCTTTGTGATCCTCCGAAGGCCATCAGTTCAGAATACTTCTTCGTTCTCAGTTTTCAACTTCGCCCTCCCAAATATTCTGCATTGATGTCTCTTCGTTCGTCTCCATATTCTTACGGTGGTTCTTTCAAGTTTACTCTTCCGTTGTTATCGTTTTAATTCATTTGTTCTTTTCACAATCCTACCGGTGCTTTGTTGAAGATTTATCCGAGCTTGTGCGAGATCTCTCTTTAATTCCTTCCCAACGAGAATAAGTAGTATGCGAAATCCTTTGGTTGTCATCAATTTAATTGGTGAAGGAGATGCATAACATAATTCTTATTCTTATTCCTTCAAGCTGATTTAATTCTTTTGTCTGGAGCTTGTTCATCATATCTTATCCTTGGTTCTAAATTTCTTCATCTTGCTTTCCGGAGCTTCAAGTTATTTCAATTATATCATTTCAAACCTCAATCTAATTCATCGCAGGCCTTGAATCTTATACTTTTCATCTTTCACTTCTCATGCTTTCATTACCGGAGTTCTTCATGGTGGTTCATCATGATTTAATTCATCCTTGAAGTCTTCATCAAGATTCTTGTTGGAGCTCAAGCATTCTTCTTCATGCATTCCAATTGCAATTCTTTCTACCTTATCTTTTCAGATGGTGTTATGTCATTCTTGACAATTCCTTCATGTTTCATGATTCACGAGTTATCAAGAGTGAGATATTTAAACCCATCATTTTTCCTTGTTCAGGAGATCTTTTCAACCCTTCAATTTTTTCATTGGAGTTATCTTGGGTTGTATTTCACCTAAAATCTTTCCCTAAGGATTGTTGCTATTGTGGTGCTTATAAATGACCCAAGTTCTTCATTTATCATTCCGGTGATATAAGTTTATCGTCTCCTTGTTGATCTCAATCCAATCAAATGTTTCCGTTAGTGGCTGGTTGTCACCTCATAACTTTGAGATGTTTTCCATAAGCCCACATAAGCTTATTCTTTTCGTTGTTGATTTTTCCAACAACTCCGTTCAACCCTTCTTCGTAAGGATGCTCTTTCAATTCATTTGCCGGAGAAGCTGTCTTTTCTTCTCCATTCTTTTCTTTCGTTGATCTATATGCTATTCTTTCATTCCGGAGGCATTGTGATGTTGCTCTCTTTAACCATCATCTCGTTTTTATCGAGATCATGTTCTTTCCCTTGCTTATCATTTAACCGGAGTGTTGTATTCTTCATTCTAGTTCCCTCATCTATCAAGTTTTGCCTCTCTTTATACCGGTGTGCTGTCTGAATCCTTCTTAACCTTGTGCCATTCTTTTAATTGTTTCGGAGGCAGTATGTTGTTGTTTTCATCAAGTATCATCTCAACTTGCCTAGTTCTTGTTCAATTCCTTCCATTTTTAGACGGAGTGCTGTCCAAATTCTGTCATTCTTATTCCTTGGCTATACCGTTGCAGTTTCAAATTCTTTCGTCATCCGTGAGCTCTTGTTTCATGGCTTTTATCCTATAAGGTTCTCATAATGTTCCTTGTTCCTCCTTTTACCGGAGTGCTCTTATCTTCGTTCATCTCCATTGTATTCTTCTTTCATTTGTCAAACCTCTCAAGGTCCTTTGGTTTCACTCGTCTGTCAAAGAAGCAACTTTGTTTTACCTCTTCCTCTTTGTTTTTACCCGGTGATATCTCTAGGATCTCGGGTCGAGATCCTCTATTAGTGTGGGAGAGTTGTGACGCCCGAGACCGACGTCCCAGAAGATTCCAGATGTTCTGGGTTGCCCGTGTGTTTCTTTTGCTTGTGTTATTTATTTCTGCATTGCATCATGTCATCATACCATCATGTCTTTTTAATTTTTGCATCTCAAACTTAATAAATCGTGTGGACCTTCGGTCCATTTAAATCGAGGGAAGGATGTCTTCTCTTTAAAACATATAAAAGTCTCTCATTATTTTAGGGAGCTATATAAATAAATATTCCATTGTGGAATTACCCCAACACACTTGCAAATTCCCCATGTTTATTCCACTTCGAGTTTCTACTTCTAAACCTTGTCTTAATTCTTTCTGTTGTTTCGAGGTTCCTCCAAAACCACCCCAACTATTTTATTTTAATTCCTGACATTTTTGCGGGTCCAGGGAATTTTACCTCTTGCCCTAACTCCTTTCCTAGCACCTCCCTTCTTTTCTTCTTGTTGTTGTTTTCTGTTTTTTTAGTAAAACAGCAGCAAGGTTAAAGGAAGAGCCAGCCGGCCCATCTCTGCTTCCGAGGCCCAGCCTCCAGCCTCTAGGCCTCCCTGGCCCACACTTCCCAGCCGGCCTCAAGGCCCAGCCCGATCCCCACCAAACCCTAATCCGCATCGACCGCTTTCGCTCCTCAGTCCCTCCGTTCCCTCGCGCCGTCGAACCCTCTCTCGCAGCCCGACTGATTTCCCCGTCCTCTCCCCTCTCGCTACCCCGATCCCCTTCTCCCTCTGTCGCCGCCACCCTATCCCATCTCGATCCCGAGGCCCCAGCGCCCGATTCCGCTCGCCCCCATCTCGATCTCCCACCTATGGAGCTGCGCGACCCTCCCCTCGCCCCAAGAGCGCCTGGCGCCCGAGCCACCGCGCGCGTGCGGCTCGTCTCTGGCCGCTGTGCCATGGAGCGCCGAGCCAGGGCCTCCTCCCTCCGTTCTCCTCGAAGCGGCCGCTCCCCACAGGTCCCTTCGCCAGTCGCCGTCGTCGCGCCAGGATCCTCTCTGCCCGCCTCCAGCCCCGAGCGCCGGACTTCCTCCGTTCTCCTCGTCCGCGACCAGCCAGAGGCCGCACCTCCAGCATCCCGGCTCCCTCGTCCGTGCAGCGCCGGCCGCCCCGCATCTGCATCGTCAAGGCCGCGGCCATGAGCAGCTCCTAGCGAAGGCCCCGTTCTTTTCCAGCTCGCCGACCCGCTTCCTTCTTTTTCCTTTTTTTTTTGTTTTTGTTTTTGTTTTGTTGCTGCTATCTGTTCATCTCAAGTAACCATGGAGCAGTAAGTGTATCTGTTTTTGGACCCGTACAACTACCGTCGCCGTGTACCCCTACCGTCGATGAGACAAGTACCGCTACGCAAGAACCGTGTACGACTACGAGGAGAAACACAAGTTCCACGACCAAGTACCACTACCGTCGCCGAGACCCCCCCAAGTACCACGACGACCGAATGGCTACGGTGACGAGTACATCTACGAATGTGTACCCCTACGTCGACGACGATCCCGACAAGTACCTCTACACGCGGCATGAACATCTACGATACAAAAACGCCGACACAAGACGATGACGAGTACCCCTTCGGAGAAGTACATCTACAAACTCGACGCCCGAACATCTACTTCCTCTACGACCCGCGTGAACGACTACTTCCTCTACTTCCACTACTACGGCTACTTCCTCGACGCTCTCGAACCGTCCCGAAACGAGTGTTTCGAAGGTATAACCCGAGACGTGGCCCGTGTGATGCTTGTTGTGTGTTGTATGAAATGTTCCCCTTGTGCACCGTGTCCGTTTCGTCCGTTTGACATGTTCCTCGGTTGCCTCGTCGCCGACCCGTGGGAACCCGGTAACGGGATCACCCCACCTCTTTCATCTCGTTTGACTCGCTCTCCGTTATCTTTTGCACCGGTCTCTCAACGAGTTACCGGAACCGATATGAGCCGTTGTATCATTTTCGGTTCGTTGCCGTGGCACCCTTTCGTTCCACCACAGTGACAAATGCTTCTTATCTTCTTCTTGTCACCTTTTAATAAAACTTGCATAAACTTGATCATGTCATCCGCATCATTTAACAACACTAAAATGTTTAATTGTTGTTGCTTTATAATTATTAAACATGCTTATGGGGATTTTCCGGATATGTTGTTGTTATTTCCGGCCTCATTTAAATTGCCTTAATAGTGTAGTTTTTATTATGCTTCACCTCTTGCCATGTTAAAAACATTTAATCTTGTCTTGTTAATAACGAGAGTCAATTAAATAATTATTGTGGTGTTTCGTCAATATGCAACTCGTTGCATATTGAGCTCCACTTAACTTGTAGTTTTGTTTGTGCACCTTGCCATGCCTTGCATATTTAAACCGGACATGCATCATATTTGGATGTGCATCGTATGCCATGTTTATGATTGTGTGTTTACCGTGTTGTTCTTTCTTTCCGGTTGTTTCTCTTGTTAGCTTCGGTTTCGTTCCGGAGTTGTGAGGATTCTCTCGACTGTGTTGCTTCGTCTACTTCGTGGATCCGTTCTTCTCCCTTGTGGAATCCCAGGCAAGATGACCGAACCCGGATACCATTACTATCTTTGCCTATTGCTAGTAGTCTCGTTCTTTAGTTTTGCCTCGATGCCCATGTCTTTCTTGTGAGCCTCCTACTTGTAACCATGAACCTGTTTAACCACCCTACCTATGCAAACCGTTGAATGGCTAAGTACGCTTCGCTCAGCCCTTTTTATAGCATTGTTAGTTGCAGGTGAAGATTGAAGATGCTTGCTTCATGTTGAAGTTTGGTTGGGTTATATCACACTATATAAATGCTTAAAATGAAATCATCTATATACTGGCAGGGTGGAAGGCTAAGCCTTTTGCTTGGTGTTTTGTTCCACTCATGCCGTTAGGAACCGTATAAACCGGTGTTATGTTCCTTGATTATGCGTTCCTAACACGGTTGGGGTGTATGGGACCCCCTTGATAAACCGCTAAGTGCTAAGTCTTTTCCAGCAAGTCCCAACATTTGGTACTATTTGCCTCATAATAACAACTTAATTAATTAATTAAATTTGCATAGGGGGTCGCTCCCTCGAGGATCCTTTATTTCTACATAGCAGGGGGGCCAGTGCCGATGGTGTTGGTCCCAAACGGGGAGCCTGCGGGAACCACCACGGGGAAACTCGAGGATTGGGTCCTGTAGCTTCGCCCATCCGGTCGTGTCCTGAGACTTAGATACGCGCGGCTACTATCAGGGTGTCGACACGCCGGGAGGATTTGCTGGATTAGCCTTACCTTAGTTCGGTTTAACTTGAGCACGGGATTCCGAGAATACTCGGGTCTTCCCACCTATGGAGTTGCGACTCCGCGGATCGTGGGCTTGTAATGGGTCAAGTTGGAACACCCCTGCAGGGTTTGAACTTTCGAAAGCCGTGCCCGCGGTTATGTGGCAGATGGGAGCTTGTTAATTCCGGTTGTAGATAACTTGACACAATGATTCAATACACTACCAGCGTGTGTACCGTGACTGTCAATTTCCGAATAGGGATTCGGGAGTTGAACACGGTGGGGTTATGTTTGACCGGCTTTAGTTAGGATCACTTCGTGATCATCTTTCGACCGATGCTCTTCTCTTCTCGCTCTCTATTACGTAAGTTAGTGCTAGTTGCTCCTGCAGACTCTTGTTGTTTCTTCACCTCTCGTTCTTTCTTCAGCCTTATCCTCACCCAAGGCTTAAATAGTCTTGTTACCCGGGAACGGGATTGCTGAGTCCTCTGTGGCTCACAGTTACTTCACCACACCAGATGCAGGTTCAGCTGAGTTGATGCAGGAGTTGGTTCAGTTCTTCACCGGGAGCTCGATGAAGAGTTTGGCTGTTTTTGCTTGTGATGTTTCGATGTTCAGTAGTGGTTTCTACTAGGATTCGATCTTGGCATGTGGCTTTATGTTGTTTTGGTATCTTTCTTTTGGATCTTACCCTTAGATGGGCTGTGATGTTCTGAATGATGACTGCTTATGTTATGTATTGTGTGAAGTGGCGAGTGTAAGCCAACTATCTCCTTTTGCAATTTAATCCCTCTTTTACATGAGTTGTGCAAAGATACCAAACTTGAGATCATTCTATGATGGATTTATGCCTTTAAGTCGTGCCTCGACACGTAGGAGGTATAACTCCATCCTGGGCATTACAACTCCCTTTCAAAGGAATGCGGAGAATTATTTGCACTCGAGAGACAAAAGAATAAGAATGCTTGAGCTGCTCCAGAAGAATTTGAAGAACACTTGTAGGATGATTTGAATCATGATGAATCACCAAGAAGAACTCCGGTAACGAAAGAATGATGATAACGGATGAAGAGAATATGATTAAAGCATTGCGATGATATAGACGAGGGTCCGACGAGAAGGCTGAGGAACTTATGAACTCCGGAAAGACAAAGATTAAGGCACTTGGGACTAGAATTTATTCATCAAGAACAAACTCCGAAGGAAAAGGTTAAATGAACTTGAAGAAAGAATAAGAATTATGTTATGCTTATCCTCCATCAATTAAATTGATGAGAAACAATGGATTCACATACTACTTATTCTCGTTGAAATGATTAAAAAGGGATATATCACAAACTTGTGGAAATCTTCATGAAGCACCGGTAGAATTGGAAAGAACGAATGAATTGATATGAAAACACCGAAAAAGAACTCTTGATCGAACCACCGTGAAGAATTAAAGCCGAGTGAAGAAAGGAATGAACCACCGGGAAGAATAAAAATCGAGTGATGAAAGAGAACAAACCACCGTAAAGAATTGAAATTGAGGGAATATGATCAATCGCCGGGAAGAATAAGCACTTGGGGAATTAGAATGACGAGAATGAAGAGATCGTGAACTGATTAAAGAATACATGAACGAAGCACCGGACGAATGTGAGACGAACGAAGAGGCATGAATGAAGAATATTTGGAGGACGAAGTTGAAAACTGAGAACGAAGAAATCTTCTGAAATGATGGCCTTCGGAGGAACACAATAGAAAAAGAATTCATGAAATACTCCGGAAGAATGAAAATAAGAAAGGTTGAATCAATGATGAAAAGAATTGCAAACGATCTTGGAGAAGGCATATGACTGATGGAATCCATACTTCCGTCATACTTGAAAGAGTTTTGAAACACTCAGGGAAATAAAAGAGTCAGGTAAGATCCTGGAAAAAGACATGTGGATTATGAGCCCACCGAAGAGAAAACACCGTTGAAAAGGATCGAAAGGAGATGATGCACCGAATGATTAAAAGACTCGAAGGAGGTGACAACCTCAAATTAATTGGAACACAGAATAATCTGAGATGCCTTCGGAACTCCAGATAAATTAGGAAAGGAATATGAACAACATCGAATACTTGATTTGAATCCATCGGAAAAAAGAAAGAGATAAAGGAGGATGAACAAGAGGAGAATTCCTCGGATAATAAAGTAGATGAATGATGACGAACTAGACGAGAATGCACCAGTTGTAATACTGAGGAAAAATGCAAAGGATCACATGAGTAGGATGGATACTCGATTAAGGGCTCCGGTCCGAGAAGCAAAAGGGTGGGCGGGTGGGAAAAAGAAAGACCACTTCGGAAGGGGAACACCATCGGTTGAAAAGAACTGAGGGTTGAAGCAAAAGACGAGGAGGGTCGAATCCACTTGATGAGAGTTGCACCAGATGAAAGAACTAACAACGCAACGAACGAAAACTAACCACGATCCAAAAAAAATTTGAAGGGTAAGAGGAGTAATTCAAAACACCTACGTCAAGATTCCTCACCAGAGCGACGAAGGGACTGAGGAGTAAAAAGAATTCCTACTCTCCGATATAACTAGACTCCGAAAAAGTTTTCTTCTAGACTCAACAATGGCCAAGCTATGATCAAACAAGGGGGCTCCTATGGTCGGTCGAGGCTCTGATACCAACTTGTCAGGCCCAAGATGCGATTCTATCCCGATCACGTGACACTTACGTGATTGGGGCACAACCGCATTTCGGGCGCTTAGCAAGATGGATATCATTACATCATACCATTACATACATACATGGGGGATACAAGAATACATACAAGTCACATTAATACAACAACATCAATACAAGGCATCCGACTACGGACGCAAACATGAAAAGCACAACGACATCCATCTGCTATCCCAGGCTGTCGACCAGGAACCTAACCCAATACTGAAGAAGAAGAAGAGGAAGAAAGAACTCCAACACAACGACATCGCTCTCACGTCAAGTCATCGCAAACCTGCACCTGCAACTGTTGTTGTAGTATCTGTGAGCCACGAGGACTCAACAATCCCATAACCATGGGTAACAAGACTAGCAAAGCTTAAAGGGTAGGAAGAGGTAAAGTGGTGAGGTTGCAGCAGCGGCTAAGCAATATATGGTGGCTAACTTACGAGTACAAGAATAAGATGAGCATCTACGCAAGCGGTCGCAAACCTGTAATGATCGCTAAAGATCCTGAACTACCTACGAGCCAAACATAACCCCACCGTGTTCTCTTCTCAAAGTGAAAAGAGACAGTCACGGTTACTCACACAGTTGTGTGTTTTATCTCGGATCCTCTGTCAAGTTTTCTACAACCGGACATTAACAAATTCCAATCTGCCACGTAACCGCGGGCACGGCTTTCGAAAGATCATAACCCTGCAGGGGTGTCCCAACTTAGCCCATCACAAGCTCTCACGATCAGCAGAAGTAATAATAATATTATCACCCCTTATCTTAGGGACAATCCGATCAGGCTCGGCACCCCGGTGCACAAGACATTTTGACAATGGTAAAACAAGTCCAGCAAGACCTCCCGGCGTGCCGACACCTTGATAATAGCCGCGCGTATCTCGTCTCAGGCCACGTCCGGATGAGCACTACGTACAGCAACCGAAGACCCCAGATAACTGGGTGGCACCGCAAGTGGCTCTAGTTTAGGACCAACACCATCAGCATTGGGCCCCCTTGTACGTAGAAGAATCGTCGGGTAGCGCTAACTCCCTATGCAATTAATTAATTAAGTTTTTATTATGTTGCAAAAAAAACCAATGTTGGGCCTTGCTGGAGGAGTTTTATTCAAAGTCGAAGTGTCAAGGGGTCCCCATATACCCAACCGTGTAAGGAACGCAAAATCAAGGAACATAATGCCGGTTTATCGGCTCCTAAGGTGGCATGAGTGGAACAAAACACCGAGCAAAAGGCCAAGCCTTCCACCCATGCCCAGTATATAGGCGTGTTAATATATATAGACATATTGTGATATTCCAACAACAAGTTCCAGCATGGAACGATCTTCATCTTCACCTGCAACTAGCAACGCTATAAGAGGGACTGAGCAAGCGGGTAACATAGCCAAACAACGGTTTGCTAGGAAGGTGTCAAAGGTTAGAGGTTTCATGGCAACAAGGAGAGGCTGACATTAAAGATGGGTAGCGCGACATATAACGATAGCATCGAGACAACTAAGCATGGCAATGATAGTAAAGGTATCCAAGGTGATGGTCATCTTGCTTGAGATCCCGCAAGGAAGAAGAACGGATCCATGAAGAAGACAAAGAAGAAGCCTTGAAGATGAACCACGTGTAGACGAACGAATCCTCACGATCGCAACGGAACAAGCACTAACGAGAAGAAGCACACAACAAAGTAAACACACAACACAAGACATGACATAAAGCTGAACCAAGTATGATGCAAGACAAGTCTATATGATGCAAAACATGGCAAGGGGTGAATCACACAAGAACAACACAAGCCAACAAGTTTAAATGAGGATGGAATCAACATATAGCAAATCTGGTAAGTCCTCATATGCATAGTTTGAAATTAGTCCAGATATGAACAAACCTTAAGTTAAAGTTGTTAAACAGCAGGTTAACATGCACCATGATGATCTACACGAAATTCTAATCAAGTTTCATATAAAGTTTATTAAATTCGGAGCTACGACCTAGAAGATATGAGCAAAACAAGACAAGCAAGTCAACGGTGCAAGATGCACCGAAACAACAAGCAAACACACTCCAAACATGTAAACAACATAATATTATGATTCTAGATGCAAAATCACACAAGTTTCACATAGGGCACACTCAAAACGGAGCAACGGATCAACACATACACACGAAACAAGA
The DNA here is from genome assembly GCA_902687465.1 of Secale cereale. Taxonomy (NCBI): domain Eukaryota; kingdom Viridiplantae; phylum Streptophyta; class Magnoliopsida; order Poales; family Poaceae; genus Secale; species Secale cereale. Next base: position 235,745,945 of record LR738714.1, read on the forward strand.
TATAACAACAAGCTGAAGTTAACAGCCACATAGCAACTTTGGAGCAAGATATATATATATAAGCTACATCACCCAAACATGATAACAAGAAGCATGGATGTGAAGTAGACATGTTACTTAACAAGCATGAACTTATAACACACCCAAAAGCTTGCTGGAACACACTTAACCAAGCATGGCAAGTTGAAATAAATTTATCCAGACTTAGTCAAAATCTGGGAAGGCAAAAACATCATCACGATGCTGTCTTCGGAAGCACAAAACAACAAGCATATCAACTCTAATAAGAATATATAGAGCATGTACATGTAGTAGACATATCATACAGCAAACAACTCCATTGGACCATATCCATAGGAGGCATGGTTCAATAACAACAAGCTACACCAAATTGATCATGCTGATAAAAACCTGACAGGTATAATTTATAGCAACTTGAGAGCAAGAAATAAATAAGCTACAGCAGGCCATATGTGCAAGTAAGGGCATGGATTGATAGACAATAATATGGACAACAAGACATGAGCATTGGTCACTCCAAAACAAGCATGGATTTGAGTGGGGCATTAAGCAAACATAGCATCAGGTTAAACAGATTCCAGACTTAGCAGTTTTTTCACTAAGTATAAAATAGCAATATTGGCATGGCATGTTTACAAGCTTGTTTAAGTCACCTCAAGGCATATCATGGAAATTGGATTGCACCACAGCAAAGACCATATGATTGTGCTTCTAAAACATATAGATATGTGGCATGAAGACAAAGACATCAATAGCAATGAGCAAGTGAAATTAGCATTTCATAACAAGTTTCAGCACTTAACAGCCAAATGCACTTTTGCAATAGAGATTAACATGGTAATATGGCACCTAACATGAAAGCTACAGCAACCATCATGTAGAGCATTTCACAATGAACATTTTGACATATCATATGCTTAATTTGGATAAACATGCACAAAGTTATCATATCTCAAACATGGCATCAAATTAACATGTAACAACAGTTTATAACAAGTAGCACTCTTGTCACGATGATTAGGGCATCAAGATGAAGTCAAACAAGCATGGAAAAATGGAACAAATTGTAGAGCACATCACCACGATCATTTTGACATATTATTCACTCAGTTTGGACATACAGACAAAAAGTTACAGGCATGCAAAGTATGCAAGATTTTAAGGCAGAAAAAGGACCTAGTGGCAAAAAGACAACCTCGGGTGGACATGTCCGGGGTCATGTCGGACATGTCCGTCGGTGCGGCTGGACGCGGGTCCCACTTGTCGGTGACACAAGGGAGAGGGGCGGACACGTCTGGGCTCCTCCCGGACATGTCCCTCGGCGCGGCGCGCGCGGGGCCCACGGGTCATTGTAGGATCGAAAGTATGTCTAGAGGGGGGGTGATTAGACTACTTGACAATATAAAAAAAATCTGCCTTTTGATTATGCAAAGTTTTTGGCAGTTTCACAATTAAGATCAATTCAAGTATCACCCTACACATGCAATTCTAGAGTATAAGCAGCGGAAAGTAAATTGCACATGTAGTAAAGAGAGGTGGAGAAGATCAAACGCAGTTTGGAGACACGGAGATTTTTGTCGTGGTTCCGATAGGTGGTGCTATCGTACATCCACGTTGATGGAGACTTCAACCCACGGAGGGTAACGGCTGCGCGAGTCCACGGAGGGCTCCACCCACGAAGGGTCCACGAAGAAGCAACCTTGTCTATTCCATCATGGCCTACGCCCACGGAGGACTAGCCTTACTCGGGGTAGATCTTCACGAAGTAGGCGATCTCCTTGCCCTTACAAACTTCTTGGTTCAACTCCACATCTCAAAGACGGAGGCTCCCAAGCGACACCTAACCAATCTAGGAGGCACCACCCTCCAAAAGGTAATAGATGTTGTTGATGGTGATGAACTCCTTGCTCTTGTGCTTCAAATGATAATCTCCCCAACACTCAACTCTCCTCACTGATGTGGCTGTGGTGGAAGAAAGGATTGAGTGGAAAGCAACTTGGGAAGGCTAGAAATCAAGTTTCATATGGTAGGAATGGAATGACTTGATCTCAACACAAGGGTAGGTGGTTCTCTTCTCAGAAAGTGTATAGTAGGAGTGGTAGACTTTCTGATGGCTCTCCTCACGAATGAAGAGGGGGTGGAGGGGTATATATAGCCTCCACACAAAATCCAACCGTTACACACATATTTGAGCAATCTCGGTGAGACCGAAGTTAAAACTCGGTCAGACCGAAAGTTCAAATATAGTGAACGTTGGGATTTTCGGTGGGACCGAAAATACCATCTCGGTGTGTCCGATGTGAGTCAAAGGTAGGAGCTTGCCATTCTCGGTGGGACCGAAATTAACAACTCGGATATTCTGATATAATGTCAATTGGTTACAGAAGGTTGGCAATCCAGTTTCGGTGAGACCGAACTCAAAATCGGATGGACCGAAAAATTAGGGTTTGGAAGAATAGCTGAGGTGGTTCATCTCGGTGGGACTGAGTTTGCAGAATCGGTTTGTCCGAGATTACTTATGAGTGTGTTAAGTAGTGAAGGGTGTTGATAGTTGAGGGAGCTAGATCACTAAGCACTTGAGCAACCAGATCATCAACACAACCTCATCCCCTTTTAATAGTATTGGCTTTTCCTATGGACTCAATGTGATGTTTGATCACTAAACCAAAAATGGAGTCTTGAGCTTTTGCCAATGCTTGTCTTAGCATTTTGAGGGGTCCACTTCTTCAGACATTTCCATACCCATATCATCGAACTTCTCTGAAATGATTCTCAAGTAAATATTAGTTCAATGATATATATGTTGTTATTAATTACCAAAACCACCCGGGGATTAGTTGCACTTTCAATCTCCCCTTTTTGGTAATTGATGACAACATATAGATCAAAGCTTCGACACAAGATATAATCAATGAATAATATCGTCGCTTTGAGAAGTATGTGATAAACAAGAGCTCCCCCTAAATTTGTGCATTATTTAAAATTTGCGTTTGAATGCAAATGCACAATCGATTAGGATTATGGGTCACTCTTCCATGTCACATACATCTTGGTGGAGCGCACAAAATGATAAGAATGAATAACATGCACTCAACCACCAAGACAAGAGTAAATAGCCATACAATAAGGAATAGCATATGATAAGCATTAAGCACACATTAAAGCATAGTATGACCAAGCACTCATTAAGGTAGCATCAAACGTAGTAGCAAGCACACTGAAAGTTTCGAAAGACCAAAAGAAACCAATGTATCTCAAAGGAAACCGGCAAAAGAACGAAAGAGCACTCTCTCTCTCGAAGCCCTATGATCTATACAATTTCTCCCCCTTTGGCAACAAGTTACCAAAAAGTTCGAAAAGGTATAGAGCTAAGCGTCACTGCGGGCTCTGCTGGCGGCTCCCGTCTGGGTAGATGTCGGAGTAGAAATGACGGCATCGGCGAAGACTTCTGCTGATGTCTGCGCTGGAGGAGTGGATGCTGGAGCTGGAGTAACTGCTGGAGTTGTGGCTGGTGCTGAAGTGGTAGCCCTAGAGTCAGTCACTGGGATAGCTGCAGATCTGGATCCTCTGGGACCTGAGCAGTCTGGCGATGAGAGTCCTGGACTAGATCATCCTGCATGAGCTCTGCTCTCTCCTGCCTTGCTTCCTCCATGTCTGCCTCAAGCTTGTTGACGGACACCTGAATCTCTGTCAGCTTCACGTCCAGAGCGTGGATCTTGTCCTCAACAATCCTCTCTAGGATTTCCTGAGATTGCTCAATGCTGGCCAGGCGTTGTTCAATCCTCTGGGTAGCTTCAAGAATCTGCTCTCTGAAGCTCTTTGGTTTAGCTGCTGCTGCTGCTACCTCTTTGTCAGCTTTAGCTTTCTTCGCAGCTTCGATTTTGGCTTGTCCTTCAACTGAGGTTGGATCCTCCTCATCCATCACAACTACGTTGTCCTCATGCTCTGGCTGCAGTGGCAAGTGCTTCCTATCCAACAAGAATTTGCCCGTGCCAAACTTGGCATTGATGAGCATCTGAATCTGCGGGGCAAACCCACATGACCGCTTCTGGTCAGCTGCAGTCCTCTTAATGGTCTCTACCATTAAGTCCATCACCTTGAAAGGTGCCTTCTCATCAAGAATGTGCAGCATGTTGATAGAGTAGCCTCGAATCATGCGGTGGTCTCCAGACTTGGGCATCAATGTATGCCTCAAAATAGTGTTAGTGGTGGTTAGACCTGCCTGGAGATAGTACACTGAGCCAAGCTTCCACCCTTCCAAATCAGCAGCGGGGATCTCCTTGTACATGTTCTTCATGGAATCATGACTCTTCTTAGGAATCCCATAGACATCAATGTCGTCCTCTCTCTGCACTGGAGCATTCAGAAGTTCTGCCCATTCTTCAACAGACGAAGAAAACCTTTGACCTTCAGTCATCCAGGTGATCTTGCCATCAGGATAGAAGTGGGCTGTGGCGTAGAACTGCATGATCATCTCGTCATTCCAAGATGTCAGCTCTTGACCCACAAAATCAGCAACTCCACATGCAGTAAAGCTCTCATGCACATGGGGAAAGAAGTCTCGGTGCTCTTCACTGTCAATGTATTTCCAGTCAACATACCTGGTGTCAGCAACAATAGGCTTCTTATCCATCAGCACGGTCTCATAGAAGTCCTGCTGCTCTCTGGTGTGGAATCTGGGGTCCACAGCAGTCCTTCTCCTCACGGCATATGGATCAGACTGTCTCCATTGCCTGAGACCTTTATCCTTCCTTGCCTTCATGTCCTCAGCTTGAGGATGAGCATCATTGTGGAGTGGCAACTTAGGACGGAGCTTAAGCAACACATGCTCTTCATCTGACTCAGACGGTGGCATCTCACCTTTGTTCTTCTCAGAAGCTGGAATGCTCCTGGTTGTCCTCTTGGGCTTGGCTGGAGCTGCCTTGGCTTGAGCAGGCTTCTTGGGCTTAGAAGAGGCTTGAGCCCTAATAGCATCACCCATGAACTTAGCTTTCTGAGGAGGGGGCTGGGGTGCATCTTCTTCTTCTTCAGCAGCTGCATCAACTTGGGGTTCAGCATATACTACCCTCTTCCTCTTGGAAGTTTTCTTCACCTTACTTGGAGCTGGCTCTTCCAAGTTTAGCTTCTTTGCAACAGCTGATTGCTTTACCTTGCTTGTGCCTTTCCTTGACTGCTGCCCTTGGTGCTCTTTGGCAACAACATTCCTCTTGGGCTTGGAGGTAACTTCCTCAGCAACGAAGTCAGAGTCCTCATCATCAGAATTTCTCTTCTTTCTGGTTCTGGTGGCTGCAGGAGGCAAACCACTAGGGGTGCTCCTCTCACCATCATCACTGGAACTGCTAGCCTCGGGACTGGTATCTGCCTCTGGAATCTCTGCAAACGGTGATTCAGACCTGTTCTGGCTGTCACTGACATCTGACATGGCTGACAACCTGTGAAAAGATAAGGTATAGGCAGAGTAGAAGAGTTATCACAACTGCAGAGGTTTTTGCAAAAAAATGAGTTCAAGTCTTAGTTTTGAGTTTTCACAGAATGCATTTCGGTCAAACCGATTTTATGTTTCGGTGAATCCGAAGTGTATACAGAGGCCTACACACCACTTTCGGTCAGACCGAAATGGGTTTCGGTCCTACCGAAACACTAGGGTTTCACTGAAACTAAGTTTCGGTCACACCGATTTGCACAACTCGGTTAGACCGAATGGTGCAGTGCAATGGCCAGAGGCCAAATCGGTCATTCCGAGTTTCAAAATCGGCTTCACCGAGATGTGTTCCGTGGAAACCTAAACCTAAGAATTTCGCTCGAAACTAGAGGATCTGATCTGATGTTTAGGGAATATCTCAAACGTGGATAGATTCATGGCAAACCAATCGTGCAAGAATCAGATGGGGAGCACGAAAGGGATCGGGACTCACCCTAACTTGGTGGAGTCCCTCTACGGCGGCAACGGCGCGGAGAGGATTACCGTTGACGGCGGCGGAGACCTGCGGCGAGGGCGCACAGGCGACGACGGCGACGATCCGAAGACCAGGGCGACGGCAGCAGGGGACTTGGGGGCGAAACGGTTTGAAGAGTTAAATCGCGCGCAGCCCTCAGGTATATATATCCCCATACTGTCGGTGGGACCGAGTTGAAAAACTCGGTGACACCGAAATGGCTAACTGCTGTGCAGTTATTCATATCGGTCACGCCGAGATTTTAAACTCGGTTTCACCGAGATGAAACCTAGATCAGTCTAAGCGTTTCGGTTGGACCGAGATGGAAAAGCCGGTCAGACCGAAATGGACTTAGAAGGTTTTGGAAGTCAGCCTTAGACGGATCGGTGGCTCCGAGTGCTCCTCACTCGAAGGGTCCGAAAATGACTTGTTCAAAGTTGTGATATGAGCATGAATAGAATTTGAGACAAGAAAGCATAGATAGCTAGGGAAGGTGCTTAGGCATTCTTGTCCATCCATTTGGCCAGAAAAATCAAAACAACAAATGGATGTCCTTGAATGGATAAAATCATGCATTCAACATGCTCACACAATAAGATAGCAACTGAAATATGTGTCAAACATGCACAACCAATACTCTAGCTACTAGCACACAATTTGTCGATGACTAGGTCATCTATATATGAGTATTTTGACTTAGGAGCCAAATGAGAATATTTGATCATAGGTCATACTCATCGTTTAAGCACAAGTGGGGTTACCACTTTTACATAAAGCATTTATGTGTCCACATCATTTGGAGATGATTTAGCTCAATTTTTAGAGCAAAACTCCCCCTAGATGTGAGAACCCCTTTTAAAGGGTCAAACTAACCTTGGGTTGTCGTAGAAGACTTCATCTAGATGTTGAAGATGTGGATGCTCAATGTTGATGTAGATCATCAAGAGTTGGGAGCTATCCTTTGGATTAGGGCACTTTCAATAACTACATGGGTTAGTCCCACAAGGAACAAACAAGAATATACATAGACATAGATTGAAGTACACAAAAGATGATGTCCATGAAAGCAATGATTACCTTGTCCCTTTACTTACCAACAAGAGGGTTTGTGACTCCATGAACTAGTGCATGATGTGGAAGTTGATTGCACAAGTTCTTGCCAAAATGAATATGAGTGAACTTTGTTGGCGGAGTCACCCTCAAGAACCTTCTAGTTCTTCTTCTTTGGGATCCACATCATCTTGATGGGAATCCATGGGGTTGTAGTTGAGCTTGACGAAGTAGAACTTGATGTGTCCTTGGGAACCCACTTGACCATGGCTTGAGGTGCTTCAATGAATGCATCAATCTCCTCTTGAAGCTTGTCCTTGGCCTTTAGCTTGTGGTCTTGTGGTAGAAGGTCATCTTGAGCTTGTTCCACATTGGAAGAAGTAGGATCATACTTCTCCTTTTGTGAAACAAACTGTGGAGTAGGGTATTGACCTTCTTCCCACTCAACACCTTCGGCGTTGAACTTTCGCTCAAAACCAATCCCTTGATTCTTCCGGTGCCTTCCTTGTTTGCGAACAATCTCCTCAAAGTTCTTGCTTCCGGCAAGACTCTTGTAGACACCTTTCTCTATGATTTCCTTCAATAAGCTATTTTCTTGCTCAAGTGTAACTTGGCTTGAAACATTGTTAGTGGAATCAAGAGAACTACTAGAAGCAACAATATTGGATTTAACATGGTTATTGTTACTACTAGAGGAAGAATTTTTCTTATGCTTGTCATGTTTAGTCTTAATAGGTGGCAAGAAATTAGACAAGAGAAGTCGTTTGGCAAGATATGAAGAACTCTTCTTTCGAAGATCGTCATTGATCGCTTTTAGAAACTCATGTTCTTGCTCTAGACTGAGCTTCTCGAAGCGTAGCTTCTCATGAGATCTTAGGAGCTCTCTATGATCTTCTTGAGTTGTTTCATGAGCTAACTTAAGAGTGTTTAGTTCTTTAGTTAGACGCTCAATCTCCTTCATAGCATTGTCATTCGACTCTTCTCGACTATAAAGACTACTAGCATTTTCATCATTACTAAGCTCACTAGATTTATCATGCAAGAGCTCATCTACACCAAGCAAGTCATCCTCATCACTATCAAAGTCAATGAATTCAGGGTGTGTTACCTTGGGGCCTTTAGCCATGAAGCATCTTCCAATTCCCTCATTTGGTGAATCAAATAAGTCGTAGGAGTTGGAGTTGGAGGATACGAGTGCAAGTCCGGCAACACCTTCATCTTGACTGTAGTTGGAGTCGGAGTGATAGCTTCCATCGGATTGATTGTCGGAGTCGGAGCCGGAGACCCATTCACCTACATGAGCTTGATGTATTCTTCTTGTGTAGCTCCTTGATGACTTGTCTTTCCTCTCCGAATCCTTGCTTCTCCGAGAGGGTCTTCGTTCATAACGATCATCTCTACTCCTTCTCTCTCTCCGAGGTGACTCATCTCTTGCTCTTCTTCTTGGAGATTCTTCTCTTCTCTTGTGGGGAGCCGTACACTCATTTGAGAAGTGTCCGGGTCTTCCACAATTGTAGCAGTTTCGATCACGACTAGAAGATCTCTTTTCATCATATGATCTAGACTTTGAGCTTCTTTCTTTGCCTCTATTCTTGTAGAACTTGTTGAAGTTCTTAACCGTTAGGCTTATCTCTTCATTGGAAATTAACTTGTCACTTGAGGTAGTGGGAGCATCACTTGTAGCTTTGTAGGCACCACTTGACTTGTTGTGAAGCTCTTCCTTATCCTTAAGTGTCATCTCATGAGCAACAATTCTTCCAATGACTTCAGTTGGCTTGAGAGTCTTGTAGTTTGGCATCATTTGGATCAAAGTGCACACGGTGTCATACTTTCCATCCAAAGCTCTTAGAATCTTCTTGATGATGAATCGGTCGGTCATTTCTTCGCTTCCTAAGCCGACAATCTCATTTGTGATGAGAGCAAGCCTAGAGTACATTTCAGCGACTCCTTCACCATCCTTCATCTTGAACTTGTCAAGTTGACCTTGAAGAATATCTAACTTTGATTCCTTCACAGATTCAGTACCTTCGTGCATTTCAACCAAAGTATCCCAAATCTCTTTAGCATTCTCAAGACGGCTGATTTTGTTGAACTCCTCGGGACACAAAGCATTGAAGAGAATGTCACAAGCTTGAGCATTGTTTTGTAACATCCGCAACTCTTCCGGTGTAGCTTCGCGATCCGGAACTTTTCCTTCTTCGAAGAAATCACCTTGCATACCAACACAAATAATGCCCCATGCGGCTGGGTTATGACCAAGAATATGCATTTTCATTTTATGCTTCCAACTAGCAAAATTTGTACCATCAAAGTAAGGACCTCTACGATAATTACCCTCACTAGACGCCATACTCTCCTAGGTTGTGAAACCAAGCTTATGGAGTCCAATGCAATGGAAACCAAAACAATGGAGACCAAAGCTCTGATACCACTTGTAGGATCGAAAGTATGTCTAGAGGGGGGGGGTGATTAGACTACTTGACAATATAAAAAAAATCTGCCTTTTGATTATGCAAAGTTTTTGGCAGTTTCACAATTAAGATCAATTCAAGTATCACCCTACACATGCAATTCTAGAGTATAAGCAGCGGAAAGTAAATTGCACATGTAGTAAAGAGAGGTGGAGAAGATCAAACGCAGTTTGGAGACACGGAGATTTTTGTCGTGGTTCCGATAGGTGGTGCTATCGTACATCCACGTTGATGGAGACTTCAACCCACGGAGGGTAACGGCTGCGCGAGTCCACGGAGGGCTCCACCCACGAAGGGTCCACGAAGAAGCAACCTTGTCTATTCCATCATGGCCTACGCCCACGGAGGACTAGCCTTACTCGGGGTAGATCTTCACGAAGTAGGCGATCTCCTTGCCCTTACAAACTTCTTGGTTCAACTCCACATCTCAAAGACGGAGGCTCCCAAGCGACACCTCACCAATCTAGGAGGCACCACCCTCCAAAAGGTAATAGATGTTGTTGATGGTGATGAACTCCTTGCTCTTGTGCTTCAAATGATAATCTCCCCAACACTCAACTCTCCTCACTGATGTGGCTGTGGTGGAAGAAAGGATTGAGTGGAAAGCAACTTGGGAAGGCTAGAAATCAAGTTTCATATGGTAGGAATGGAATGACTTGATCTCAACACAAGGGTAGGTGGTTCTCTTCTCAGAAAGTGTATAGTAGGAGTGGTAGACTTTCTGATGGCTCTCCTCACGAATGAAGAGGGGGTCGAGGGGTATATATAGCCTCCACACAAAATCCAACCGTTACACACATATTTGAGCAATCTCGGTGAGACCGAAGTTAAAACTCGGTCAGACCGAAAGTTCAAATATAGTGAACGTTGGGATTTTCGGTGGGACCGAAAATACCATCTCGGTGTGTCCGATGTGAGTCAAAGGTAGGAGCTTGCCATTCTCGGTGGGACCGAAATTAACAACTCGGATATTCCGATATGATGTCAATTGGTTACAGAAGGTTGGCAATCCAGTTTCGGTGAGACCGAACTCAAAATCGGATGGACCGAAAAATTAGGGTTTGGAAGAATAGCTGAGGTGGTTCATCTCGGTGGGACTGAGTTTGCAGAATCGGTTTGTCCGAGATTACTTATGAGTGTGTTAAGTAGTGAAGGGTGCTGATAGTTGAGGGAGCTAGATCACTAAGCACTTGAGCAACCAGATCATCAACACAACCTCATCCCCTTTTAATAGTATTGGCTTTTCCTATGGACTCAATGTGATCTTTGATCACTAAACCAAAAATGGAGTCTTGAGCTTTTGTCAATGCTTGTCTTAGCATTTTGAGGGGTCCACTTCTTCAGACATTTCCATACCCATATCATCGAACTTCTCTGAAATGATTCTCAAGTAAATATTAGTTCAATGATATATATGTTGTTATTAATTACCAAAACCACCCGGGGATTAGTTGCACTTTCAGTCATTGACTCCGGGAGTCAACGCGGGGGAATCGAGCTCTGCCCGACGAGGACGACGCCGGCAGCGGTCTCCTGGACTCCGGCGAGGCTTGGGATGGCCGAGAACGGGCGCACGGGGAGGGCCTCGGCCGGATCCCGCCGGATCCGGGCCAGAGGTGGCCGGCGGCGAGCTGCTGCGGCGGTTGGTGGCGCAGGGAACTCCGGTGAGGCGAGCTCGGCGGGCGGCAAGGCCGGAGAGGGAGGGAGCTCGCGGCCGAGCTGAACCGGGGCCGGGGCGACCAGATCCGGCGGCGGCGCGGTGCGGGGACGGAGTGGCGGCTCGGGGCCCTGCGGCGGGACGACCACGATGGCCGCCGGCGGCGGTGACGCGGCGAGGGAGCAGAGGGGTGCGGGGAGACGACGCCGCGCGGAGCGGGCGCGCCGACGGGCCTCGGCCTAGATCGGGGCCCAGGGCGGGCCCGCTTCAGGCCCTGGAGGGGCTGGCGGCGGTAGTTGACCCCGGGGAGGGCGCGTGTCGCTCGCTGGTTGGTTGGCGGCGGGTTTTGCGGCGGCTGGCCTACGCGCCGGTGACAAGTGGCGGCGCTGGAGTGGCTCGGTGCGGAAATGGAGGTGGGGCGGTGGCTGTCTGTGTGGAGGGGGCTCGCCGCGCGATTTTCGAGGTGGAGGGGCTAGGAGGTAGGGGAAGGCTAGGGGAGTCCTTTTTGGCATGGAGGGGGTGTTTATATAGGGAAAAGATTAGGGTTTGGGGGGTTTTGGGCCGTTTTGGAGCCACCGGATCACGATCCAACGGCACCGGAGTGGAGGGGGTCCAGGAAGGCCTAGGTGGGCTGGTTGTAGCTGTGCAAAGAGGTGCCGGGCTGCGAGGAGAGAAGAGAAAAGAGGCCCGCGGGGTTTTCAAAGACCGAAAACGTCCGACGTTTTGTCCGGCTACTAGTGCCGCTATATATATCCGTTGGGCTATCAAACGAGCTCCGAATCCGATGAAATTTGGCAGGCAGCCTGTCTACACTATAATGAGACCACACGCCAAGTTTCACCCCATTCCGAGAACGTTTTCCGGCCACTCATAAAATAAATATTCGGAGGTGCCGCGGGCGCGTGTGAGTGTGTCTCGGCTCAGAACGGACAATGGAAAGGACGAGGGGACTCGGGCGGATGCAAGTTTTGAAAACATGATGATGCAATGCACACGATGACAAGGCAAAGATGCAACACGCAAGCAGATGACATGGCAACGACGACGAATAACTGGCTGACACCTGGCGCACCGGTCTCGGGGTGTCACAACACTCCCCTACTAACAACAGATCTCGTCCCGAGATCTTAAGAACGAGACGGAAGGGAAAAAGGAAGAACACAAGTTCTTCGAGAACAAAAGAGTGGAACCAAAGAACCTTGAGAGGTTGAACAACTTGAAAGGAAGAATACCATGGCGATGAACGAAGCTGCAAAGACTTCATTAAACAAGAGGAACAAGGTATACAATGAGAATCAAGGAGGATGAAAGGCACGACACAAGAGTTGAAGGAATAAGAATGAATTCAAAACCACTCCGGTTAATAAGAGATGGAACGGAATTCGAACGAAGGAATTCGGGCAGCACTTCGGCTGAAACTGAAAGAAATAGCACACCGGTTGAACATGAATGGAATAGGATAAGAACCTGAGTAGATTGAATAAAAACATGACGAAACGAACAAGACAATGCCTCCGGAATAATTGAAATGATGGAATTAAAAGAATGGAGAAGAAGATGAAAACTTGAGCACAAGTGACATGAACGAAATTTATACGAGAAAGACTTGAACGGAGTTGTTGGGAAAATCAACAACAGAAGAATAAGCTTGAAGTGGACTTATTTAAACATCTCAAAACTTGAGGTGAATGATGCCGCAACCAAAAGATTTAATAGATGAGAATGAAGAAATGCAACACTCCCTTTCAAAGGAATGCGGAGAATTATTTGCACTCGAGAGACAAAAGAATAAGAATGCTTGAGCTGCTCCAGAAGAATTTGAAGAACACTTGTAGGATGATTTGAATCATGATGAATCACCAAGAAGAACTCCGGTAACGAAAGAATGATGATAACGGATGAAGAGAATACGATTAAAGCATTGCGATGATTTAGACGAGGGTCCGACGAGAAGGCTGAGGAACTTATGAACTCCGGAAAGACAAAGATTAAGGCACTTGGGACTAGAATTTATTCATCAAGAACAAACTCCGAAGGAAAAGGTTAAATGAACTTGAAGAAAGAATAAGAATTATGTTATGCTTATCCTCCATCAATTAAATTGATGAGAAACAATGGATTCACATACTACTTATTCTCGTTGAAATGATTAAAGAGGGATATATCGCAAACTTGTGGAAATCTTCATGAAGCACCAGTAGAATTGGAAAGAACGAATGAATTGATGTGAAAACACCGGAAAAGAACTCTTGATCGAACCACCGTAAAGAATTAAAGCCAAGTGAAGAAAGGAACGAACCACCGGGAAGAATAAAAATTGAATGATGAAAGAGAACATACCACCGTAAAGAATTGAAATTGAGTGAATATGATCAATCGCCGGGAAGAATAGGCACTTGGGGAATTAGAATGACGAGAACGAAGAGATCGTGAACTGATTAAAGAATACATGAACGAAGCACCGGACGAATGTGAGACGAACGAAGAGGCATGAATGAAGAATATTTGGAGGACGAAGTTGAAAACTGAGAACGAAGAAATCTTCTGAAATGATGGCCTTCGGAGGAACACAATAGAAAAAGAATTCATGAAATACTCCGGAAGAATGAAAATAAGAAAGGTTGAATCAATGATGAAAAGAATTGCAAACGATCTTGGAGAAGGCATATGACTGATGGAATCCATACTTACATCATACTTGAAAGAGTTTTGAAACACTCCCGGAAATAAAAGAGTCAGGTAAGATCCTGGAAAAAGACATGTGGGTTATGAGCCCACCGAAGAGAAAACACCGTTGAAAAGGATCGAAAGGAGACGATGCACCGAATGATTAAAAGACTCGAAGGAGGTGACAACCTCAAATTAATTGGAACACAGAATAATCTGAGATGCCTTCGGAACTCTGGATAAATTAGGAAAGGAATATGAACAACATCGAATACTCCCTCCATTTTTGTATACAAGGCCACAAACCCATATTACAGGTACCAAGGTAAAAATTAATGCAATGTTTAAGTCAATGTTGGAAGCTAGTTTGTCACCTTGTTTGTCGTGTTAATTAATGTGGTTTTTCTCTCCCACGCAAAACAAGCCAACCCTCTTACTCCTCGTTGGTTGATTATTGTTGGGAATGCAAGCCAACCTACTTACACTTGCATGCATTCAATCAATTTTGCCTCGATTAATGTTAGTGGCCTTGTATAGTTGCAAATTGTAATTTTGATAGTGGCCTTGTATACAAAAATGGAGGGAGTACTTGATTTGAATCCATCGGAAAAAAGAAAGAGATGAAGGAGGACGAACGAGAGGAGAATTCCTCGTATAATAAAGGAGATGAATGATGACAAACTAGACGAGAATGCACCAGTTGTAATACTGAGGAAAAATGCAAACGATCACACGAGTAGGATGGATACTCGATTAAGGACTCCGATCCGAGAAGCAAAAGGGTGTGCGGGTGGGAAAAAGAAAAACCACTTCGGAAGGGGAACACCATCGGTTGAAAAGAACTGAGGGTTGAAGCAAAAGACGAGGAGGGTCGAATCCACTTGATGAGAGATGCACCAGATGAAAGAACTGACAACGCAACGAACGAAAACTAACCACGATCCTTAAAAAAATTGAAGGGAAGGAGGAGTAATTCAAAACACCTACGTCAAGATTCCTCACCAGAGCGACGAAGGGACTGAGGAGTAAAAAGAATTCCTACTCTCCGATATAACTAGACTCCGAAAAAGTTTTTCTTCTAGACTCAACAACGGCCAAGCTATGATCAAACAAGGGGGCTCCTATGGTCAGTCGAGGCTCTGATACCAACTTGTTAGGCCCAAGATGCGATTCTATCCCGATCACGTGACACTTACGTGATTGGGGCACAACCGCATTTCGGGCGCTTAGCAAGATGGATATCATTACATCATACCATTACATACATACATGGGGGATATAACAATACATACAAGTCACATTAATACAACAACATCAATACAAGGCATCCGACTACGGACGCAAACATGAAAAGCACAACGACATGCATCTACTATCCCAGGCTGCCGACCAGGAACCTAACCCAAGACTGAAGAAGAAGAAGAAGAAAGAACTCCAACACAACGACATCGCTCTCACGTCAAGTCATCGGAAACCTGCACCTGCAACTGTTGTTGTAGTATCTTTGAGCCACGAGGACTCAGCAATCTCATAACCATGGGTAACAAGACTAGCAAAGCTTAAAGGGTAGGAAGAGGTAAAGTGGTGAGGTTGCAGCAGCGGCTAAGCAATATATGGTGGCTAACTTACGAGTACAAGAATAAGATGAGCATCTACGCAAGCGGTCGCAAACTAGTAATGATCGCTAAAGATCCTGAACTACCTACGAGCCAAACATAACCCCACCGTGTTCTCTTCTCAAAGTGAAAAGAGACAGTCACGATTACTCACACAGTTGTGTGTTTTATCTCGGATCCTCTGTCAAGTTTTCTACAACCGGGCATTAACAAATTCCAATCTGCCACGTAACCGCGGGCACGGCTTTCGAAAGATCATAACCCTCCAGGGGTGTCCCAACTTAGCCCATCACAAGCTCTCACAATTAGCAGAAGTAATAATAATATTATCACCCCTTATCTTAGGGACAATGCGATCAGGCTCGGCACCCCGGTGCACAAGACATTTCGACAATGGTAAAACAAGTCCAGCAAGACCTCCCGGCGTGCCAACACCCTGATAGTAGCCGCGCGTATCTCGTCTCAGGCCACTTTCGGATGAGCACTACGTACAACAACCGAAGACCCCAGATAACTGGGTGGCACCGCAAGTGGCTCTAGTTTGGGACCAACACCATCATCACTGGCCCCCCCCTATATGTAGAAGAATCCTCAAGTAGCGCTAACTCCCTATGAAATTAATTAATTAATTAAGTTTTTATTATGTTGCAAATAAAACCAATGTTGGGCCTTGCTGGAGGAGTTTTATTCAAAGTCGAAGTGTCAAGGGGTCCCCATATACCCAACCGTGTAAGGAACGCAAAATCAAGGAACATAATGCCGGTTTATCGGCTCCTAAGGTGGCATGAGTGGAACAAAACACCAAGCAAAATGCCAAGCCTTCCACCCATGCCCAGTATATAGGTGTGTTAATATATATAGACATATTGTGATATTCCAACAACAAGTTCCAACATGGAACGATCTTCATCTTCACCTGCAACTAGCAACGCTATAAGAGGGGCTGAGCAAGCGGGTAACATAGCCAAACAATGGTTTGCTAGGAAGGTGTCAAAGGTTAGAGGTTTCATGGCAACAAGGAGAGGCTGACATTAAAGATGGGTAGCGCGACATATAACGATAGCATTGAGACAACTAAGCATGGCAATGATAGTAAAGGTATCCAAGGTGATGGTCATCTTGCCTGAGATCCCGCAAGGAAGAAGAACGGATCCATGAAGAAGACAAAGAAGAAGCCTTGAAGACGAACCACGTGTAGACGAACGAATCCTCACGATCGCAACGGAACAAGCACTAACGAGAAGAAGCACACAACAAAGTAAACACACCACACAAGACATGACATAAAGCTCAACCAAGTATGATCCAAGACAAGTCTATATGATGCAAAACATGGAAGGGATGAATCACACAAGAACAACACAAGCCAACAAGTTTAAATGAGGCCGGAATCAACATATAGCAAATCCGGTAAGTCCTCATATGCATAGTTCGAAATTAGTCCAGATATGAACAAACCTTAAGTTAAAGTTGTTAAGCAGCAGGTTAACATGCACCATGATGCTCCACACGAAATTCTAATCAAGTTTCATGTAAAGTTTATTAAATTCGGAGCTACGGCCTAGAAGATATGAGCAAAACAAGACAAGCAAGTCAACGGTGCAAGATGCACCCAAACAACAAGCAAACACACTCCAAACATGTAAACAACATGAAATTATGATTCTACAAGCAAAATCACACAAGTTTCATATAGGGCACACTCAAAACGGAGCAACGGATCAATACATACACACGAAACAAGATATAACAACAAGCTGAAGTTAACAGCCACATAACAACTTTGGAGCAAGATATATATATAAGCTACAACACCCAAACACGATAATAAGAAGCATGGATGTGAAGTAGACATGTTACTTAACAAGCATGAACTTATAACACACCCAAAAGCTTGCTGGAACACACTTAACCAAGCATGGCAAGTTGCAATAAATTTATCCAGACTTAGTCAAAATCTGGAAAGGCAAAAACATCATCACGATGCTATCTTCGGAGGCACAAAACAACAAGCATATCAACTCTAATAAGAATATAAAGAGCATGGACATGTAGTAGACATATCATACAACAAACAACTCCATTGGAGCATATCCATAGGAGGCATGGATCAATAACAACAAGCTACACCAAATTGATCATGCTGATAAAAACCTGACAGGTATAATTTATAGCAACTTGAGAGCAAGAAATAAATAAGCTACAACAGGCCATATGTGCAAGTAAGGGCATGGATTGATAGACAATAATATGGACAACAAGACATGAGCATTGGTCACTCCAAAACAAGCATTGATTTGAGTGGGGCATCAAGCAAACATAGCATGAGGTTAAACAGATTCCAGACTTAGCAGTTTTTTCACTAAGTATAAAATAGCAAAATTGGCATGGCATGTTTACAATCTTGTTTAAGTCACCTCAAGGCATATCATGGAAATTGGATTGCACCACAGCAAAGACCATATGATTGTGCTTCTAAAACATATAGATATGTGGCATGAAGACAAACACATCAATAGCAATGAGCAAGTGAAATCAGCATCTCATAACAAGTTTCAGCACTTAATAGCCAAATGCACTTTTGCAACAGAGATTAACATGGTAATATGGCACCTAACATGAAAGCTACAGCAACCATCATGTGGAGCACTTCACAATGAACATTTTGACATATAATATGCTTCATTTGGATAAACATGCACAAAGTTATCATATCTCAAACATGGCATCAAATTAACATGTAACAACAGTTTATAACAAGTAGCACTCTTGTCACGATGTTTAGGGCATCAAGATGAAGTCAAACAATGTAATGCCCCGGATGTAATACTTTCCCTTTTGGGCTTATAATATATCTCCGGCTTCATCTATTTCCATTTCGGGTTCTTTGTCTTTCGGGCTTTCGTCGTTTTGTTGTGTGAGTGTGTGGCATTCATTCATATCATGTAGACATGTGCATTGCATTGCATCTGTGTTGTGGGTTGTTTCCGGTTCGTGGCGTTTCTTCCCGTTGTCCGTTTCGTGTTCCGGAGCTCCCTCGCGTGTCCGTGACGTCCCGTAGGCCTTCTTTGTTGTTCGGGCGTTTTTCGTTACCGGTGTGCCGCGAGGTTGTGTTGTGTGTTGTTGTTTTGTTGTGTGCAACCCGCCTCTCAAATCTCGTCTCGTTTGGACTCCGTTGACTTTTCCCTCCGTTGTCCGTGTGGGTCCGAAGTGCCCTTACTTCGTGTCCCGGAAATACCCCTGCTGCAGTCTTTTATCTCCGTCTGGTCCTTTTAAAATCATCCCGCGATCGGATCCGTTGGATCCAGATCGGAGGGCTCCTAAACATCCCTAACCCCAAACCCTAGTCTAAGTTGCTATATATAGACCCCTAGTCTATTTGGACATCCCCTTCTTCTTCCCTAAATTTCAGATCTCAGATCCAATCCTGTTCCTGCCCGGATCCCGAGGGGATCCATCAGATCGCCGCCGCCAGCCGCAGCTTCGAGCAGCGCCGGGATCTGGTCGAGGCAGCCTCGAGTCAACGCTCCAGGCGCTGGCACCGCACCGCGTCGGCCTCGTCCACCTGGCCGCGAGGCGACCGCGCCAGGCCTCGTCGCCTCCTCCCCTCGCTACGGACCGGGCCGGCCCGTACAACCACCGCCGCACTGAGGCCGGGGGACCACATCCCCGTGGCCCGCCGCGCGCCTTCGCTCGACGGCGCCCGCTTCGCTCCGCCGCGCCTGGCCCGTCTCGCCTCCCGGGCCGTCGCCGTTCTCTGCCCCGCGCGGCCCACCTTCCAGGCCTCGCGCCGCCCCGATTCGCGTGGGCCGCCTTCCAGCGATTCCAGCCCGTGCGCCGCCGCAACCCGGGCCGCGCGCCGCAGCGCTTTCCGCGTGGGCCTTCCGCTCAGCGCGCCGGTGGGCCGCCGCCGCGCGCACAGTACCACCGCCGGGCCGCCGCACTGTAGCTCCCCGGGCCTGCTACTGTTCATCATCCCAGATCTGATCCCCTAAGGTTGTTTTTTTTTCTCTATCTCCCCAGATCTGTTAATCTGAGATGCCTACTTTGCACTACTGTATCTTTTTACCTGTTGCTCCGTTTTGAGCGTGTGATATGTCCAGATGTTCGTGGAGATGCCCTCTACGTTTTACCTGTTGTAGTCATGCATGTTAGAGATCATCTAGGGGCTTGTTTTGCTGTTACAAGAGTGCATGTTGATATAAACTGCTGTTATGTGTTATTTTTGTGCCACCTTTGACATGTGATATCTTCTAGCTCGTTTGTCCAAACGATGCAAATGACATGTCCACGTGTTCGTCTCGTCACGAACTACGTGTTGCTTGTGATAGGTTGCATGGTAGATGTATTGTTTCCTTGTTATCTTCGTTGCAAGATGCCATGTTCAAATGTTGTGTTTTTACTTGTTATGAAATGCCATGTTGTTGAGCTTGTTGCAATCGGTGTGTTCACCACATTGATGCATGCTTGTGTGTTTCGGGATCACCGCCATATGTATTTTGATGAGGTGCTTACCCTTTGCCATGTTTAGTTCCGAGGTGTCTTAAACATGCTCTTTTTGATGCTATGATGATGTTGCTGTTTTAGGACTTAGTGAAATTTCACTAAGTCTGAAATCTGTAACGTTCCGATGCCATGTTCGTGTGATGTTGTAGGACAAAGCATGATAGTTTTGGGGTGGATTTTGATTGTTCCATGAAATATATATTGTTGTCTTTCCATCCATGTCCTCACATGTCCTTTTGAGGTGCTGTAGCATGCTTATCTTTTGCTCCAAACTTTCAATAAAATTCTGCTGCCAGAATTTTATTTCAAAGTTCAATATGTCCAAGGTCATTGCTAATGATCCGTGACTCCGTTTGGGGTGCACTTTGGACCTAGTTGCTGTACATTATATCTAGATTGTGTTCAAGTCTTTTGCCATGCTTTTTGGGTGCTGTAGATTAATTATTTTGTGCTCCCAAGATGCTATGTTGCTGTAATTTGCAGTTTTCGCTCAAATCTTGTTTCGGGCATAACTTTTAGCCCGTAACTCCGATTCCAGCGAATTTTATATCAAACTTGGGTGATTTTCTGTGTAGATTAATAATATCAGGTTGTTATCTTGTTTTGGAGGTGTTTTGCTTGAGTGATGTTTTCCGTGCTCCATGTGCATCTCTAGTGCATCCATCATGCATACATGTTTATCGAGTGCGCATTGCATCGTGTTGATTGGTGCTTGTTGTGTTTGTCTTGTTTAGACCCGGAAGTTGAGCACGAGTTTTCCAACGAGGTTGAGCACGAGGTTTCCAACGAGTTTGAGCAAGAGGACCCTTCTTTTGATCCGAACTTCTTCTCTTCAGGCAAGATGACCGAACCCCGATAACTTTACTATCTTCGCCTATTGCTAGTAGTCTCGATCTATAGTTTTGCCTCGATGCCCATGTTCTTCTTGTCAGCCTCCTACTTGTAACCAATTGCCATGTTTAACCACCCTACCTATGCAAACCGTTGCTTGGCTAAGTACGCTTCGCTCAGCCCTTCTTATAGCGTTGCTAGTTGCAGGTGAAGTGAAGATGCTTGCTTCATGTTGAAGTTTGGTTGGGTTATATCACACTATATAAATGCTTTAATTGAAATCACATATATATTGGCAAGGGTGGAAGGCTAAGCCTTTTGCTTGGTGTTTTGTTCCACTCATGCCGTTAGGATCCGTATAAGCCGGTTTTATGTTCCTTGATTATGCGTTCCTAACACGGTTGGGGTGTATGGGACCCCCTCGATAAACCGCTAAGTGCTAAGTCTTTTCCAGCAAATCCCAACATTGGTACTATTTGCTTAATAACAAACTAAACTTGCATAAGGGAGTAATTAACCCTCTTTCTTAATCAACAACCCCGGGCCAGTGCTCCACATGAGTGTTGGTCCGAAACGGGGGTCCTGCAGGGCCGCCTTGGGGCAACCCGAGGTATCTGGCATACACCTGTAGCATCACCCATCCGGTCGTGTCCTGAGACCTAGATACGCGCGGCTACGATCAGGGTGTCGACACGCCGGGAGGATTTGCTGGATTAGCCTTACCTTAGTTCGGTATATCTTGAGCACGGGATTCCGAGGATACTCGGGTCTTCCCACTTTGGAGATTGCGACTCCGCGGATCGTGGGCTTGTAATGGGTCAAGTTGGAACACCCCTGCAGGGTTTGAACTTTCGAAAGCCGTGCCCGCGGTTATGTGGCAGATGGGAGCTTGTTAATTCCGGTTGTAGATAACTTGACACAATGATACTAATACACTACCAGCGTGTGTTCCGTGACTGTCAATTTCCGAATAGGGATTCGGAAGTTGAACACGGAGGGGTTATGTTTGTGAGCTTGTAGCTAGGATCACTTAGTGATCACTTCTCGCGATGCCTTCTCTTCTCGCTCTTTCTTGCGTAAGTTAGTGCTAGATGCTGCTGCAGACTCTTTGTTGCTCCTTCACCTCATTTCTTTCTTCAGCCTTTTCCCTCACCTAAAGGCTTTGATAGTTCTGTTACCCGGGAACGGGATTGCTGAGTCCTCTGTGGCTCACAGTTACTTCACACCAGATGCAGGTCCAGCCGTGAGCTGTCCAGGTGATGGCACCGAGCTGGATTGGGAGTACGACGAGGAGCGTAGTCGTTACTACGTGCGCTACCCGGACGATCAGTAGTGGAGACTCTTACGAGGATTCGATCCGCCTGTGGTTGTTATTTATCTGAGTTTGGTACTTTGACATTTGGTTTTGCCCTTAGAGGGTTGTAGTGATCTTTTGTATGATGTTTGAGACTTGTACTGTTATTCTGTGACGTGGCGATTGTAAGCCGACTATTTTAAGTTTACCATCCCTCTTTTACATGAGTTGTGCAAAGATTACCAAACTTGAGATCATTCTAGGATGGACTTATGCCTTTAAGTCGGGCCTCGACCCGTAGGAGGTATAACTCCATCCTGGGCATTACAA
>LR738714.1:235787024-235820262 GCA_902687465.1 Secale cereale
GGGTCTTAATGTCTTGTGCACAAAAGGCAAGGCACTAACCTGCAGGGGGTTGCTCAACCTGGGAACTTCCGATAGATGGTTTTGTGCCACTTTGATTTCTTGCTGACATTAGTTGTTTTGAGCTGTTAGTACCATCGCAATGGGTTGTAACATGGCCTGATGAACTTGAATTCAGATGAAATGAACACGAGAGAGAACTGAATCTAGGGTTTTATCTCGCTATGGCTTAGGCACAACCACCTAGAGGTGGCTACGATTGTACGAAGAATGTCTCGAATGAAGGGGAAATTTGGATTTATCTCATTACAAAATAACAAATTGCCTTCAGACTTCTGCATGCAGGGGAAAACAATGTCTCATCAAGTTTAGTGGATGTCTGATGAGCTGTGAAAAGTATTTTATAGCTTGCACCTCCTAAACACTATTAAGAGTGGAGTGTTTTGAGTAGATGTAATCAAGATATGTATGACATGGCGAGATCAAAGATGACATCAATTATTTTGTCAATATACTTCTAATTAGGGTTTGGATTTTACATTGAAAAGAGCGTCATCAAATTTGCTGAAATAAGTGGTACTTCGTAGGTTATCCCAAATTGTTGGGTATTTCTATATCACTACGCCAAGGCAAAGTATTTTGCTACATAGTGCGAATTTTTTAAAGAAAGTGTTTTCTACAAAAGAGTGAGTGAGAGGACAGCGCAACTCGACAAGATTGCAGAATCTTCATGATCAAGTCAGAGCAAAGAAAAGCTAGAAGTAATTCTAGAATTTCTTACCGCGACTGATACGAAAGCCTCTAAACGAGATATAGAGACTTCGGCTGAACTTGCAATTGAACTGTATAGGTTGGACAAATTCGTGCAGACCTTTGTAGTGTGCAGATGAAATATTATTGAAGAAACAATGAACCTGTAATACATAGAGAAGTGTTGATGGGCCCTGACTCTAGAATTGGTTGTATGCCAAAATAATCCAAGATAGTATTCGTTTACATGATTCAAATTTAGAACTTGATAAACCCTCCAGAACACTTATATTGTGACATATAATAATGGATCTATAAAACTGACTAAGATAAAAATGTGTTATAAAGCCTCACTTGTTACTAATGGTCTATGATAAGATCAAGGAGTTAAGTATAACGAGATTGTCTCATCGTAGCAAATACTTAAAGTCAGTTCGGGTTAAACTAGCAAATACTTAAAATCAGTTCGGGTTAAACTAGCAATAGCTAAATATTTCAATTATGAGATATAATAGATGTATGTCAAAATAATTTCCTTGAGATGGAAATAGAACCAAGGTTGTATATGTGATACGGTCCAAGGTAATTTTGTCAATTCAGAGGATGCTGGTAAGTGTGCAAACTTTAAGAGATCTTATAATGGACTGAACCAAGCATAATGAAGTTGATATCTTTGTTATGATGAAATGATTAAATAATTTGATTTCACCGAGGAAAACAAAGATGCTTGTATATACAAGAAAGTAAGTGGGAGCGTAATAATATTTCTAAATATCATGTGTGCATGACACATTGTTAATTACAAATTATATAATTTTTTTGACACGAATTAAGACTTCATTGAAACTAGTTTTCCAGTAAAGTACTTAGGCAATATAGCCTTGGTATTAGGCATAATGTTCAATGGATATAGTACTGTTTAATCAGGTTTAGGCAAAATACATATCGACAAGATACTAAAAGTAGTTTAGTATAAAACGCCAAGAAAAGTTACTTGTCAATGTCACGTGGAAGGAGTTGTAAGCAAGAATCACTATCCTAAAATACTGATGAGCGAAAAATGTTTTCAATCATACTTGTATTCCATGTTGTAAGTAAAGTTATCAGGATGGTCAAAGTGTTGATCATAGGACAACAGTGAAAATGTTGTTAAGTACCGACGACATGTTTCTCGCACACAGGGAAAATGAAGAGTTTGTTGTAAGGAGTTACATTAATACAAACTCGCTGTAAGTACTACATTGATAGAATTTGCATATGTGCTCCAAGCGATTTTTCAATTTCAAATTAAATGATTTATGCTAGCACGGTAAGTTGGAATTGATTCAATTTTTTTTTACTGCGGTGTATTCCATAACAGAAGGTTGAGTATATTGTCGCTTTAGAAGCAACGATGAAGGATGATGAATCAAAGTTCATTTATGAGCTTGGTATGGTTTTTAGATAATTATGTCAATGGAACATTGTTCTCAATAGTGGTTCCACGGCTCAATCTAAGAAATCAAAGGTCCTGCCAGTGATTCAGTATATACAAAGTCAGTTTCACACAAATTATGAATTCTTGTGAAAGTATTATAGATGCATAGAAATGCAAATGATAGACGCAGATCTAAAGTTGTCAAGATATGATAAAGGCCATACCACAAGCAAAGCATGAACAAACAACAGATATCCATTGGCGTAAAGGAAAATGTGCTAACTAGATTACTGACTCTACTCCAAGTGGGGGTCTGTTGAAAATATGTCATAGAGGCAGTAATATTATATCATTATATTTCTGTGTTCATAATTAAAACTTTATATTCTATGCTATAACTGACATGATCCTAGAATATGTGATTCAGTGGAAAATTCATATGCACGTGCGCAATGATAAACGGTAAAATATGATTCACAGTCTCGTATCTAAGACTAGCTCAAGTGTTGTTGGTGATCATATTTTCTGGATCATAGGATATTGATAAGTGTAATGATAGTCCTAAAACAACATTGAGAATATGACGTTGGAAGAACGATTACACTGAATTGACCCAAACTTGTTTGTTATACTTTGAGATGCAATCGTCACATGTTAATTGTTATAACACGGAGAGTTAATATGTGATTTAATTCCTTAGACCATGAGAGCATCGTAGTCACTTCTTACCGTACGTTGGACTTTGGGGTTGCTCAAATATCATCCATAATACGATGATCATAACGACAACTTATAGATTCATCAGAAAGTTTGACAAGGGACTAGATAGCTCAAGAGTGGGATTTGCACTGGAGCTTCTTAACCACTTTAAATTATAGGGACAACTTATAGATATCCTCCGGCGATGGACATATTGAAAGGATCGATACGGTTGACTAGAGGGGGGGGGGAGGGTGAATAGGCAACTAACAATTTTTAGCTTTTCTTAACCACTTTAAATTAAGCGTTAAAGTAAGTTGTCTAGATATGCTACTAAGATGACAACTAATAGGAAGTAAAGATAACAACCACACAAGCAAGCTATAAGAGATAAACAAGTAAAGCTTGCACAAGTAAAGGAAAGAAATAACCACAAGTGGAACCGGTGAAGACGAGGATGTGTTGCCAAAGTTCCTTCCCTTTGAGGGGAAGTACGTCTCCGTTGGAGCGGTGTGGAGGCACAATGCTCCCCAAGAAGCCACTAGGGCCACCTTATTCTCCTCACGCCCTCACACAATGCAAGGTGCCGTGATTCCACTAGTGGTGCCCTTGAAGGCGGCAACCGAACCTTTACAAACAAGGTTGGGGCTATCTCCACAACTGAATTGGAGGCTCCCAACGATACCACGAAGCTTCACCATAATGGAATATGGCTTCAAGGTGACCTCAACCGTCTAGGGTGCTCAAACACCCAAGAGTAACAAGATCCGCTAGGGATTAGTGGGGGGAATCAAATATCTCTTGGTGGAAGTGTAGATCGATGCCTTCTCAAGCAATCCCGAGCAAATCAACAAGTTTGATTGGCTAGGGAGAGAGATCGGGCGAAAATGGAGCTTGGAGCAACAATGGAGTATGTGGGGGAAGAGGTAAGTCAACAAGGAGGAAGAAGAAGCCTTTATATAGTGGGGGGAACAATCCAACCGTTATCCCCCACTCAGCCCCGCACAGAGCGGTACTACCGCGCCAAGGGGGTAGGGACCCAGAGCGGTACTACCGCGGTCTCAGGGCGGTACTACCGCTGGGAGCGGTACTACCGCCTCTACTACCGCACCTAGCACCGCAAAACTCGACACGAAAACATGCTCGCGAGTCAAGGCGGTGGTAGCACGGATCAGCAGCGGTACTACCGCAGTGTGTATCAAGCGGTACTACCGCTGAGTGGGGCGGTACTACCGCTTGAGGCACACAGGCGGTACTACCGCTAGGATCCGCGGTACTACCGCTGGAGCCAGGAAAAACTAGAGAAGATGGGAAAGAAGAACTCCATTGCGGCGGAAAGGAATGGTGGGTGCAATAAGGAAGTGTACGTGTTGATTCCACCCAAACCTTACCAAAGTGGATCCCCTCTTAATAGTACGGCTTTCCTATTACTCAGATCCACCGAAAAATAAGCAAAAGGAAACACCGTCTTCCATAGATTCCGATGGGCATCTAATCGTCTTGTGCCTATGTGAGATATATCTGAAAGAGCTTAGAACACATGATTAGTTCGCAAACGTATTGTCATCAATCACCAAAACACCATTTGGCTAAATATGCCCTTACAATCTCCCCCTTTTTGGTGGATTGTTGACAAAACGGGATTTGCACAAAAGGAATAATGACATAACGTAAGTGCAAAAACCACACCCCTAAAATATAGACGGGCTCCCCCTAGATGTGTGCTATCTAGATAAGTGCTTTGGACTGCACGGCACACATGCTAGGATCAACACTCCCCCTATATTTTAGAGACCAACAACCTAAGCAAGATATGAGAGCATAGTACATAGTAAGATAATCATGCATGCTAGAGAGTACCAGGTACATAAATAAGATAGGGTAGCATATGTCTCACACCATATGACGGGAACTTAGGTCTCACGAAAACCTAAGCAAGATATGAGAGCATAGTACATAGTAAGATAATCATGCATGCTAGAGAGTACCAGGTACATAAATAAGATAGGGTAGCATATGTCTCACACCATATGATGGGAACTTAGGTCTCACGAAAAACCAACCAAACCACAAGAAACGGAAAGCACACAAGCGACAGAAACACAAAGGCACAAATCCCTAAACTCTCTCCCCCTTTGGCATCGAGACACCAAAAGGGCAGAGAGCTAAGCTACGGCTCCAGGTGAGAGCACGAGAAGGTCTCGAACATCAGATCTCAGCAGGGTCATCTTCTTCGTCGTCGTCGACCTGAAACTGCTCGGCATCGGAATCTGTCCATGGGCAGTGCTGCTTGATCCACTCTTCCTCCTCGGTTACCTGTTCCTCAGAGCCACTGTCCACAGTCGCACCCAACTGACGCATGAGCTCCTTGTGACGTCCCCTGGCCTTCTTCTCTACCACATGAGTCATGTACTGACCATGAGACTCCATGCAAAACAGCTTCTTCATCTTCTTCTTGAGCTTCTTTGCCCATGAGGGCTCTGCACCAGATGGCTCATATTCATCATCATCATCTGCTTCAACCTCAGCCTCCTCAGTCTCCATAGCAGCAGCGGAGGATGAGCCTCCAGTCTTGGAAGCATGAGTGCCCCAGTTGTCCTTCCGCCTCAGACGCTTGATCTCATGAGACACCAACTCTCCAGTCTCCAGCAATACGTTGGGATAGACATGATCCCAAGCCTTCTCAATCAGCAGCATGATGAAGGGTTCATAGATCAGGCACTTGCGTTCAGAAATAGCAGACAAGAGCTCAGACCACATCACATGTGAAATGTCCAGGGTCTCACCAGTGTTCCTCTCTAACTGATGTTGGCAAAAGAGAAGCATGTCCACAAGATAGGAGTGAACCATATCATGATTCCCAATCCGAGGGAAAAGAGTCTCACGGAAGATGCGGTGAAGGATATCCAGATAGGTAGACAACTCATATGTTACCTTCTTAGTCTCAGGGTGGACCTTCACAGTGCAGTAGGGCCAGAGAGCTTGCTTGTGAGTGGAGGTAGTGTTCTGATGAGGACGAAAGCCAACTGGTGTCTCAAGCCCCTGGTCTTCCACCCCAAGTAACTCCATGAACGCCTTCCACTTGACAGACAACAGTTTGCCATTGGTCATCCATGTCAGAGTTCTGTCCTCATCCGTCCCTAGATGGACCGTGGCATAGAATTGAGCCACAAGATCTGCATCAAAGTCCTTGTTGAACTGAATGATATAAAGAATGTTGAGCTGAGTGCACATCTGAAGAGCATCGCCAAAATACACCGGATCCTTCTCCAGGTATTCCGTGTCGATGGACCGAACACTGACAAAGAGATTCTTCTTAGCCTTGAGCACACCAAAGTAGACAGCAAACTGAAAGCGATTCCATAACGGACGGTTGAACAAATTGGGTTCTTGATCAATCTCATAGGGATTGCAGCGACGCCTTGCCCAGAACTCCTTGCCACTCATTTGTGTCACAGTTTTGCCCTTTGTCTTTTCCATGGCCTTCTTCTTCTGTTGAGGTGGAGGTGGAGCACTCGAGGAACCTCCAGCAGACTCAGATGTG
This sequence comes from Secale cereale, assembly GCA_902687465.1. Classification (NCBI taxonomy): domain Eukaryota; kingdom Viridiplantae; phylum Streptophyta; class Magnoliopsida; order Poales; family Poaceae; genus Secale; species Secale cereale. The sequence goes on from LR738714.1 coordinate 235,793,432, forward strand.
CGGTAGCGCTTTGAGGTTGCACGATTGGGGTTGATACGGCGAGCCTGATGCTCAGGATGTTCATCACCTGGAACCAAACACAAAAACAGACGAACCAACCAAAAGGAACGAGCATAAGCCAATGAACACAACAAAGGAAGATCAAGGAATGAAGAAATATGAGTGAACTAGGCACGCCGCGGTAGTACCGTGATCTGTTAAGCGGTAGTACCGCTCCAGGGAGCGGTAGTATCGCTCGAGGCGGGGAAACTACGGTTTCCTACTACAGTGGTCAGATCCGGCACTACCGGCCTGTCAAATTCAAAAATATTTCTATCATACTCTAATCTAGATAGTCTAGTTGCTTTCTCCATCCTACTCAAGCCTAGATTTAGCCAAAAATCTAAAGATGCAAACACTATTGCCCGTAAAACACAAGATCTGAAAAAGAGACACGAGGAGAAGAGGAACGGGGGCAATACCGGCATCCATGGCAAGAGGACTTGGTGGGGATCGACTCCACCGAAGGAAAAGGAGAGGAACACCCCGGAGGAGGAGATCCGCCGGAGCCCTCTTGCGGCGACGAACTGCTGGAGAGAGAGAGAGAGAGAGAGGAATGAGGGGGCGAATGAATGGGTATGGGGGAGAGAAACCTCCCCCTGCCCCGATATAACCCCCACGTACCTCCCCGCAGCGGTAGTACCGCGCACCACCTGCGGTAGTACCGCCCAGCACGCCACGACAACAAAAGGTTCAAGGCAAAGCTCAAAAAGAAACACACAAAGAGGAAAAAAACAAACCACCACTCACACACACACACTAGCAAGAGACAAGAGACCCCTCTACAAGAGAGGGCGGTGACCGAAGTCACCTATGTTTGAGTCTAGAGGTTTGGCGCCGCGAAGATTTTAACCTTAGGCCCATGACCAAAACTCGTCCTTGAAGCACTAGTACCATCAAAGATGGTTAATGAAAGACTAGATCAATTTATGCATAATGGGGGGGGGGAGAGTTCATTGAGAGAACAATGCTCCCCCTATGTCCATGCCTACATCTAGACAAGATAACTATATTGAGTGTGAGGAGTGTGTGCAAAGTCTCAAGCCACATTGCTCAAATCGATGATATTTAGCTCATGCCTTAACTCGTGAAATCTTGCTTCATCCAACGGCTTCGTGAAGATATCTGCAAGGTTATCATGAGTGTTGACATAGTGAGGCTCGATCTCTCCTTGCCTTATGTGATCCCGGATGAAGTGATACCGAATCTCTATATGCTTCGTCTTGAAGTGTTGCACCGGGTTGAGAGAAATCTTGATGGCACTTTCATTGTCACACCAAAGAGGCACTTTGTCACAAGTGACACCGTAATCCTTTAAAGTTTGCCTCATCCATAAGAGTTGAGCACAACAACTGCCAGCTGCCACATACTCAGCTTCGGTGGACGAGAGAGACACACAACTTTGCTTTTTGGAAGACCAACTAACGAGAGAGCAACCAAGGAATTGGCACCCTCCGGAAGTGGACTTCCTATCCACTTTGTCTCCCGCCCAATCCGAATCAAAGAAACCTACAAGGTTGAAGTTTGCTCCTCTTGGGTACCATAAGCCAAAGTTTGGGGTATGAGCCAAATATTGAAAGATTCGCTTGACAGCCACAAAGTGACTTTCCTTAGGTGAGGATTGAAACCGTGCACAGATTCCCACACTCAACATAATATCCGGTCTAGATGCACAAAGGTAAAGCAAGGAACCGATCATAGAGCGATATACCTTTTGATCCACCGCTTTACCATTGGGATCAATGTCAAGTTGGCACTTGGTTGGCATTGGAGTAGTAGCCGGCTTGACATCACTTAGATTGAACCTCTTGAGCATGTCTTGAGTATACTTGGATTGTTTGATGAAGATCCCTTCTCTTCTTTGCTTGATCTCAAACCCAAGGAAGTACTTCAACTCTCCCATCATGGACATCTCAAAATGTGTGGTCATGAGTGCGGCGAACTCATCATTGAAAGCTTTGTTAGGAGAACCAAAGATAATATCATCAACATATAGTTGGCATACAAACAACTCCCCTTTGACCTTCTTAGTAAAGAGAGTGGGGTCGGTTTTCCCAATTTCAAACCCACGATCTTGTAACAACTCGGTAAGATGCTCATAACACGCACGTGGGGCTTGTTTAAGGCCATAGAGTGCCTTATCGAGTTGGTACACGTGATTGGGGAGCTTAGGATCCTCAAACCCCGGGGGTTGTTTAACATACACCAACTCATTAATAGGACCATTAAGAAATGCACTTTTCACATCCATTTGTTGCAATTTAAAGTTATGATGGGAAGCATAGGCAAGCAACAAACGAATGGATTCAAGGCGAGCAACGGGGGCAAAGGTTTCACCGTAGTCAATACCCTCGACTTGGGAGTAGCCTTGAGCCACCAGACGCGCCTTGTTGCGGATGACAATGCCATGAGCATCTTGCTTGTTCTTAAAGATCCACTTGGTTCCAGTGACATTATGGTTCTCCTTTGGCCTTGGCACCAGACGCCACACCTTGTTGCGCTCGAAGTTATGGAGTTCTTCATGCATGGCATTAAGCCAATTAGGGTCTTCGAGCACCTCATAAACCTTCTGAGGTTCAACATAGGAGACAAAATCTTGATGAGCACAATAGTTTGCTAATTGTCTACGAGTGCTTACCCCCCTTTTGATGCTTCCTAGAATTTTCTCCATGTGATGTTCTCTGGAAGCAAGCCTGGAGGCAACTTTTGCTGCACGACGCTCTAATTGCTCTTCAAGAGATAACTGAGGAGCATTGAGTTGATCATCTTGAGCATCGTCAGGAGCTAGATCTTGATCTTGAGCTTCCCCTTGACCTTGATCTTGCTCGGAGGACAGAACTTGGCCTTGTGCATCATTTGGTGGCTCCCCACCATCTTGTGATTGATCTTGCACTTGGCCTTGTTCGTCCGGTTGAGGCCTTCACTTTGTTCTTCGGAAGCGTGTGGGTCTTGGGTTGGTGATGGTTCCACTTGAGTAGAACATTGTCCTTCTCCGTCAGCCACAAGGGGTTCCTCAACGGGTAGGATATATCCAACGCCCATTCTTCTTATGGCATGAGGAGGAATTTCATCACCTACATCACAAATACCACTTTGATCCACTTGGGAGCCATTATTTTCATCAAACTCTACGTTACTCGTCTCCTCAATGAGTCCATTGGACTTGTTGAGGACACGGTAAGCATGAGAGTTTGTAGCATAACCAACATATATGCCCTCATGAGCTCTAGATTCAAATTTAGACAACCGAACACCTTTCTTGAGGATGAAACACTTACACCCGAACACCCGGAAGTACTTGAGATTGGGTTTGTTACCGGTAAGGATCTCATATGGAGTTTTGTTCAAGCCTTTGCGGAGATAGAGCCGATTTGATGCATGGCAAGCGGTGTTGATGGCTTCGGCCCAAAAGTTGTATGGAGATTTGAATTCCGCCATCATGGTTCTTGCCGCATCCATTAGAGTTCGGTTCTTTCTCTCCGCTACACCGTTTTGTTGAGGGGTATAGGGAGCTGCATATTGATGTTTGATCCCCTCATCACTGAGAAACTCATCCAGGGTGTAGTTCTTGAACTCGGTGCCGTTGTCACTTCTGATCATCAAAATCTTTGCTTCATGTTGTCGTTGATCTTCATTTGCAAAGTTGATGACGGTTTGTTGGGTCTCACTCTTCTTCTTGAAGAAGTATACCCAGGTGTATCTTGAGTAATCATCCACAATCACCAAGCAGTACTTTCTACCCCAAAGACTATCAAAAGATGGAGGCCCAAAGAGGTCCATGTGAAGGAGCTCTAGGGGTATCTTTGAATAGATGATAGTCGTGGGAGGGTGAGCCGTCTCATGTAACTTTCCTTCAATGCAAGCCCTGCACGCACGATCTTTGGCAAAGCTAACATTTGTTAGTCCACGGACATGGTCCCCCTTGAGAAGACTTTGCAAAGATCTCATATTGACATGGGCCAAACGACGATGCCAAAGCCACCCCACATCAACTTTAGCCATTAAGCATGTCACGACCTTAGTGGTTTGCTTCGAGAAGTTAACCACATAAAGACCGTTCTCGACATGCCCAACATAGGCTAATTTAAGAGTCTTGCTCCACAAGAGGGCCACGGTATCAATATCAAAGGATGTAGCAAAGCCCATGAGTGCAAGTTGGCGAACAGAAAGTACATTGTATGCAAGGGACTCAACAAGCATGACTTTCTCGATCGTGAGATCATGAGAGACACCAACCTTGCCAAGCCCCAATACCTTAGAAGCTGAAGCATCACCCCATTCGACGTTGGTGGCCATAGATGAACCTAGATGCACGTCCACCACCAAGTCTTTGCTTCTGGTCATATGATTTGTGGCTCCACTATCGAGCAACCATGATCCCCCACCGGAAGCAAACTCCTACAAGAGATCAATGCTTGGATTTAGGTACCCATTTGGTAATGGGTCCTTTGAGGTTAGTAACAAGGGTATTAGGAACCCAAATGGACCATTCAATGTACTCATAAGAAGAACCAACAAATTTAGAAAACACATGACCATCACTAGCACGACATAAAACATATGAAGGATTAAAGTCGCCGGCCATGTTTGATGGTATGGTGGAGTTTTTCTTGACACCACCACCTTTCATGGTTTTCTTCTTCTTTGATGCGCCCTCTCCTTCTTTCACAAAAGTTTGTCGGAGAGGGGGTGGTAGCTTGGTCTTGTCATTCTTCTTCTTCTTGGGCTTAGGAACAAACCCAATTCCTTCCTTTGCCACAACCTCCTTTTGATTGCTCAAAAGATTGTTGAGGTTCTTCTCACCTTGTATGCATGTCACAAGGCCTTTCTCAAGTTGCTTCTTCAACTCGGCATTTTCTTCAACAAGATGCACATGCTCGCAACATGGGTTAGTAGCATTTGCATTATCAATTAATACCATGCGAGGAAAGATAGCCTTTTCCTTGGTTAGCGAAACTTGGAGTTGATCATGAGACTCTTTAAGAGAAGCATGCATACCTTTCAAGTCCTTGTGAGCCTTGTCGAGTATGACAAACTCTTCCTTGAGTTTAGCATGGTCAACCTCAAGTTTTGCCTTCTCGGAATTAAGCACACGAGAGACAACTAAAGCATGATCAAGATCTTTCTTTAATTTAGCATGATCATCGTTGTGTGACTCCTCAAGAGCCAAACGAAGACCACGCTCTTCCTCTAGGGCGTTAGAGAGATCCGATATCTCATTGGCATAGTCTCGACTATGTCCTTCCATTTTAGTAATGGTTTCCTCGTGAGCCTCGATCATGGCATTGGCCTCACCGAGTTGTTCCAAGAGAGCAACAAAATGCTTCTTGGGTTTGCCCTTGAGTTTGTTCATGAACAACTCAAATTCATTCTCTCCCTCCTTAGTTCCCTCACTCTCATCAATACAATCCGTCAATGAAGGATTAGAGGTGATAGTAGTATTGATGTTTGGGGTTACCTTGTTGGTGGCCTTGGCCATGAGACACTTGGCGGTGATGTTCTCATTCGGTGAGTCAAAGAGAGATGAGTGCGGAGTAGTAGCAATAGCAATTGTGGCCATGGTGACCATCTCATCATCTTCATCACTATCATCATCCTCAACATATTCTTCTTGGGCCACCAACCCTTCAGGAGGAGTCTTCTTGTTGAAGTTGTTCTTGTTGGGATAAGACTTTGACTTGTCCTTCCGGATAAGCTTGCCTCCAAAGTCTTCTCTTTTCTCATATGGGCAATCCGCAACGAAGTGGCTTACATTTCCACAGTTGAAGCATGTCCTCACTCGTTGCTTGCCCTTGTTCCCACTTGAGTTGTTCCTGTTGAAGTTGGGTCTTGTGTTCTTCTTGTTGCCCCAAAATTGCCTTGAAGCAAGAGCCATGTGCTCATGATAGACATATTTGGTGTCCTCGGGGCTACACTCATCATCATCCTCCACCTCCTCTTCTTCCACACAAGCCTTGGCCTTCAGGGCGAGGTCAGGCTTCTTTGATCGTTGAGCTTTTAAGACCGCATTGTCGGCGGTCATGTCCAAGATCCTCATGGCAACGAACTCATCCAACACTTCATTTGATGACAAGTGGTGGAAGTCCGGTCTCTGACGAATGACAGAGGACATGGCCTTATGATAGGGCATCATGGCCTTGAGGAACTTGCGCTTGATCCAATTGTCATCCGTGTCCTTACTGCCATGATCTCGGAGAGAGACCGCAAGGGTAGTTAATCTCCGATAAAGTTCACGAGGATCTTCTTCTTCGATCATAGCAAACTCATCGGCTTCATCTTGCACCTTCATAGTTAGAGCGTTGAATGCTAGTGCTTCCCTTGTACATAGTGCCAACATGCTCCCAAGCTTCCTTGGCCACAGTGAAGGGTCGAAGATGTGCAATGTCTTCTGGAGGAATAGCATCTTGAAGAATGCAAAGAGCGGACTCGTTGAATTGATGATCCGCAGTTTCTCTTGGAGTCATGTTGTCGGGATCACGCGGATAAAAACCTTGCTTAATGATTCTCCAAAGATTAGTAGAACAATGATTTATATGACGTTTGAAACGAAACACCCAAGTAGCAAAAACAGATTTTTTTTTATAAACTTGGGAGGAGGCCCAACGGAATTTAAATGCGGTGTAGGAACGGGTCCTCCATAGTGAGTAGGAGGAGCGGAGTGGGCAAAGATCCCACTCCCATTCTTAGTAACAGGGGCTTGTTCACTACTAGCTTCTCCCTTGTCGGGATTAGCCTCCGACACGTTGGTAGCGGGACGAACCACTTCCAACGATGCGGTGGATAATTTAAGCCCCTCAAGCAAATCTTTAAACATGCCTTTGACCTCGGTCACTAGTGACTCTTTCAATGTGGTCAAGGCCACATTTAACTCCTCACGAGAGACCGAGGCTCCCCCATCGGACGTAGGCAAGGACGGAGTTCCGCCGGAATGATCCTCCGTCTCGACTACGTTGTCACCCATACTCTTTGGACGGTAAAGTCCTTAAAAAGAGACGAGGCTCTGATACCAATTGAAAGGATCGATATGGTTGACTAGAGGGGGGGGGGGTGAATTGTAGGATCGAAAGTATGTCTAGAAGGGGGGGTGATTAGACTACTTGACAATATAAAAAATCTGCCTTTTGATCATGCAGTGTTTTTAGCAGTTTCACAATTAAGATCAATTCAAGTAACACCCTACACATGCAATTCTAGAGTATAAGCAGCGGAAAGTAAATTGCACATGTAGTAAAGAGAGGTGGAGAAGATCAAACGCAGTTTGGAGACACGAAGATTTTTGTCGTGGTTCCGATAGGTGGTGCTATCGTACATCCACGTTGATGAAGACTTCAACCCACGGAGGGTAACGGCTGCGCGAGTCCACGGAGGGCTCCACCCACGAAGGGTCCACGAAGAAGCAACCTTGTCTATTCCATCATGGCCTACGCCCACGGAGGACTAGCCTTACTCGGGGTAGATCTTCACGAAGTAGGCGATCTCCTTGCCCTTACAAACTTCTTGGTTCAACTCCACATCTCAAAGACGGAGGCTCCCAAGCGACACCTAACCAATCTAGGAGGCACCACCCTCCAAAAGGTAATAGATGTTGTTGATGATGATGAACTCCTTGCTCTTGTGCTTCAAATGATAATCTCCCCAACACTCAACTCTCCTCACTGATATGGCTGTGGTGGAAGAAAGGATTGAGTGGAAAGCAACTTGGGAAGGCTAGAAATCAAGTTTCATATGGTAGGAATGGAATGACTTGATCTCAACACAAGGGTAGGTGGTTCTCTTCTCAGAAAGTGTATGGTAGGAGTGGTAGACTTTCTGATGGCTCTCTCCACGAATGAAGAGGGGGTGGAGGGGTATATATAGCCTCCACACAAAATCCAACCGTTACACACATATTTGAGCTATCTCGGTGAGACCGAAGTGAAAACTCGGTCAGACCGAAAGTTCAAATATAGTGAACGTTGGGATTTTCGGTGGGACCGAAAATACCATCTCGGTGTGTCCGATGTGAGTCAAAGGTAGGAGCTTGCCATTCACGGTGGGACCGAAATTAACAACTCGGACATTCCGAAGTGATGTCAATTGGTTACAGAAGGTTGGTAGTCCAGTTTCGGTGAGACCGAAACTCAAAATCGGATGGACCGAAAAATTAGGGTTTGGAAGAATAACTGAGGTGGTTCATCTCGGTGGGACTGAGTTTGCAGAATCGGTTTGTCCGAGATTACTTATGAGTGTGTTAAGTAGTGAAAGTTGCTGATAGTTGAGGGAGCTAGATCACTAAGCACTTGAGCAACCAGATCATCAACACAACCTCATCCCCTTTTAATAGTATTGGCTTTTCCTATGGACTCAATGTGATCTTTGATCACTAAACCAAAAATAGAGTCTTGAGCTTTTGCCAATGCTTGTCTTAGCATTTTGAGGGGTCCACTTCTTCACACATTTCCATACCCATATCATCGAACTTCTCTGAAATGATTCTCAAGTAAATATTAGTTCAATGATATATATGTTGTTATTAATTACCAAAACCACCCGGGGATTAGTTGCACTTTCAATCTCCCCCTTTTTGGTAATTGATGACAACATATAGATCAAAGCTTCGACAAAGGATATAATCAATGAATAATATCGTCGCTTTGAGAAGTATGTGATAAACAAGAGCTCCCCCTAAATTTGTGCATTATTTAAAATTTGCGTTTGAATGCAAATGCACAATCGATTAGGATTATGGGTCACTCTTCCATGTCACATACATCTTGGTGGAGCGCACAAAATGATAAGAATGAATAACATGCACTCAATCACCAAGACAAGAGTAAATAGCCATACAATAAGGAATAGCATATGATAAGCATTAAGCACTCATTAAAGCATAGTATGACCAAGCACTCATTAAGGTAGCATCAAACGTAGTAGCAAGCACACTGAAAGTTTCGAAAGACCAAAAGAAACCAATGTATCTCAAAGAAACCGGCAAAAGAACGAAAGAGCACTCTCTCTCTCGAAGCCCTATGATCTATACAATTTCTCCCCCTTTGGCAACAAGTTACCAAAAAGTTCGAAAAGGTATAGAGCTAAGCGTCACTGCGGGCTCTGCTGGCGGCTCCCGTCTGGGTAGATGTCGGTGTAGAAATGACTGCATCGGCGAAGACTTCTGCTGATGTCTGCGCTGGAGGAGTAACTGCTGGAGCTGTAGCTGGTGCTGAAGTGGTAGCCTTGGAGTCAGTCACTGGAATAGCTAAAGATCGGGATCCTCTGGGAACCGGAGCAGTCTGGCGATGAGAGTCCTGGACTAGATCATCCTGCATGAGTTCTGCTCTCTCCTGCCTTGCTTCCTCCATGTCTGCCTCAAGCTTGTTGACGGACACCTGAATCTCAGTCAGCTTCACGTCCAGAGCGTGGATCTTGTCCTCAACAATCCTCTCTAGGCTTTCCTAGATCGTCATTGATCGCTTTTAGAAACTCATGTTCTTGCTCTAGAGTGAGCTTCTCGAAGCGTAGCTTCTCATGACATCTTAGGAGCTCTCTATGATCTTCTTGAGTTGTTTCATGAGCTAACTTAAGAGTGTTTAGTTCTTTAGTTAGACGCTCAATCTCCTTCATAGCATTGTCATTCGACTCTTCTCGACTATAAAGACTACTAGCATTTTCATCATTACTAAGCTCACTAGATTTATCATGCAAGAGCTCATTTCACCAAGCAAGTCATCCTCATCACTATCAAAGTCAATGAATTCAGGGTATGTTACCTTGGGGCCTTTAGCCATGAAGCATCTTCCAATTCCCTCATTTGGTGAATCAAATAAGTCGTAGGAGTTGGAGTTGGAGGATACGAGTGCAAGTCCGGCAACACCTTCATCTTGACTATAGTCGGAGTCGGAGTGATAGCTTCCATCGGATTGATTGTCGGAGTCGGAGCCGAAGACCCATTCACCTACATGAGCTTGATGTCTTCTTCTTGTGTAGCTCCTTGATGACTTGTCTTTCCTCTCCGAATCCTTGCTTCTCCGAGAGGGTCTTCTTTCATAACGATCATCTCTACTCCTTCTCTCTCTCCGAGGTGACTCATCTCTTGCTCTTCTTCTTGGAGATTCTTCTCTTCTTTTGTGGGGAGCCGTACACTCATTTGAGAAGTGTCCGGGTCTTCCACAATTGTAGCAGTTTCGATCACGACTAGAAGATCTCTTTTCATCATATGATCTAGACTTTGAGCTTCTTTCTTTGCCTCTATTCTTGTAGAACTTGTTGAAGTTCTTGACCATTAGGCTTATCTCTTCATTGGAAATTAGCTTGTCACTTGAGGTAGTAGGAGCATCACTTGTAGCTTTGTAAGCACCACTTGACTTATTGTGAAGCTCTTCCTTATCCTTAAGTGTCATCTCATGAGCAACAATTCTTCCAATGACTTCAGTTGGCTTGAGAGTCTTGTAGTTTGGCATCATTTGGATCAAAGTGCACACGGTGTCATACTTTCCATCCAAGGCTCTGAGAATCTTCTTAATGATGAATCGGTCGGTCATTTCTTCGCTTCCTAAGCCGGCAATCTCATTTGTGATGAGAGCAAGCCTAGAGTACATTTCAGCGACTCCTTCACCATCCTTCATCTTGAACTTGTCAAGTTGTCCTTGAAGAATATCTAGCTTTGATTCCTTCACAGATTCAGTACCTTCGTGCATTTCAACCAAAGTATCCCAAATCTCTTTAGCATTCTCAAGACGGCTGATTTTGTTGAACTCCTCGGGACACAAAGCATTGAAGAGAATGTCACAAGCTTGAGCATTGTTTTGCAACATCCGCAACTCTTCCGGTGTAGCTTCGTGATCCGGAACTTTTCCTTCCTCGAAGAAATCACCTTGCATACCAACACAAATAATGCCCCATGCGGCTGGGTTATGACCAAGAATATGCATTTTCATTTTATGCTTCCAACTAGCAAAATTAGTACCATCAAAGTAAGGACCTCTACGATAATTACCCTCACTAGACGCCATACTCTCCTAGGTTGTGAAACCAAGCTTATGGAATCCAATGCAATGGAAACCAAAACAATGGAGACCAAAGCTCTGATACCACTTGTAGGATCGAAAGTATGTCTAGAAGGGGGGGGGGGTGATTAGACTACTTGACAATATAAAAAATCTGCCTTTTGATCATGCAGTGTTTTTAGCAGTTTCACAATTAAGATCAATTCAAGTAACACCCTACACATGCAATTCTAGAGTATAAGCAGCGGAAAGTAAATTGCACATGTAGTAAAGAGAGGTGGAGAAGATCAAACGCAGTTTGGAGACACGAAGATTTTTGTCGTGGTTCCGATAGGTGGTGCTATCGTACATCCACGTTGATGGAGACTTCAACCCACGGAGGGTAACGGCTGCGCGAGTCCACGGAGGGCTCCACCCACGAAGGGTCCACGAAGAAGCAACCTTGTCTATTCCATCATGGCCTACGCCCACGGAGGACTAGCCTTACTCGGGGTAGATCTTCACGAAGTAGGCGATATCCTTGCCCTTACAAACTTCTTGGTTCAACTCCACATCTCAAAGACGGAGGCTCCCAAGCGACACCTAACCAATCTAGGAGGCACCACCCTCCAAAAGGTAATAGATGTTGTTGATGATGATGAACTCCTTGCTCTTGTGCTTCAAATGATAATCTCCCCAACACTCAACTCTCCTCACTGATATGGCTGTGGTGGAAGAAAGGATTGAGTGGAAAGCAACTTGGGAAGGCTAGAAATCAAGTTTCATATGGTAGGAATGGAATGACTTGATCTCAACACAAGGGTAGGTGGTTCTCTTCTCAGAAAGTGTATGGTAGGAGTGGTAGACTTTCTGATGGCTCTCTCCATGAATGAAGAGGGGGTGGAGGAGTATATATAGCCTCCACACAAAATCCAACCGTTACACACATATTTGAGCAATCTCGGTGAGACTGAAGTGAAAACTCGGTCAGACCGAAAGTTCAAATATAGTGAACGTTGGGATTTTCGGTGGGACCGAAAATACCATCTCGGTGTGTCCGATGTGAGTCAAAGGTAGGAGCTTGCCATTCTCGGTGGGACCGAAATTAACAACTCGGATATTCCAAAGTGATGTCAATTGGTTACCGAAGGTTGGCAGTCCAGTTTCGGTGAGACCGAAACTCAAAATCGGATGGACCGAAAAATTAGGGTTTGGAAGAATAACTGAGGTGGTTCATCTCGGTGGGACTGAGTTTGCAGAATCAGTTTGTCCGAGATTACTTATGAGTGTGTTAAGTAGTGAAAGTTGCTGATAGTTGAGGGAGCTAGATCACTAAGCACTTGAGCAACCAGATCATCAACACAACCTCATCCCCTTTTAATAGTATTGGCTTTTCCTATGGACTCAATGTGATCTTTGATCACTAAACCAAAAATAGAGTCTTGAGCTTTTGCCAATGCTTGTCTTAGCATTTTGAGGGGTCCACTTCTTCAGACATTTCCATACCCATATCATCGAACTTCTCTGAAATGATTCTCAAGTAAATATTAGTTCAATGATATATATGTTGTTATTAATTACCAAAACCACCCGGGGATTAGTTGCACTTTCATGAATAGGCAACTAGCAATATTTAGCTTTTCTTAACCACTTTAAATTAAGCGTTAAAGTAAGTTGTCTAGATATGCTACTAAGATGACAACTAATAGGAAGTAAAGATAACAACCACACAAGCAAGCTATAAGAGATAAACAAGTAAAGCTTGCACAAGTAAAGGAAAGAAATAACCACAAGTGGAACCGGTGAAGACGAGGATGTGTTGCCGAAGTTCCTTCCCTTTGAGGGGAAGTACATCTCCGTTGGAGCGGTGTGGAGGCACAATACTCCCCAAGAAGCCACTAGGGCCACCGTATTCTCCTCACGCCCTCACACAATGCAAGGTGCCGTGATTCCACTAGTGGTGCCCTTGAAGGTGGCAACCGAACCTTTACAAACAAGGTTGGGGCTATCTCCACAACTGAATTGGAGGCTCCCAACGATACCACAAAGCTTCACCACAATGGAATATGGCTTCGAGGTGACCTCAACCGTCTAGGGTGCTCAAACACCCAAGAGTAACAAGATCCGCTAGGGATTAGTGGGGGGAATCAAATATCTCTTGGTGGAAGTGTAGATCGATGCCTTCTCAAGCAATCCCGAGCAAATGAACAAGTTTGATTGGCTAGGGAGAGAGATCAGGCGAAAATGGAGCTTGGAGCAACAATGGAGTATGTGGGGGAAGAGGTAAGTCAACAAGGAGGAAGAAGAAGCCTTTATATAGTGGGGGAACAATCCAACCGTTATCCCCCACTGTAGGATCGAAAGTATGTCTAGAGGGGGGGTGATTAGACTACTTGTAAATATAAAAATTCTACCTTTTGATCAAGAACAGTTTTTGGCAGATTCACAATTATGATCAAGTCAAGCATCACCCTACACATGCAATTCTAGAGTATAGGCAGCGGAAAGTAAATTGCACATGTAGTAAAGAGAGGTGGAGAAGAGCAAACGCAATTTGGAGACGCGGTGATTTTTCCCGTGGTTCCGATAGGTGGTGCTATCGTACATCCACGTTGATGGAGACTTCAACCCACGGAGGGTAACGGCTGCGCGAGTCCACGGAGGGCTCCACCCACGAAGGGTCCACGAAGAAGCAACCTTGTCTATTCCATCATGGCCTACGCCCACGGAGGGCTAGCCTTACTCGGGGTAGATCTTCACGAAGTAGGCGATCTCCTTGCCCTTACAAACTTCTTGGTTCAACTCCACATCTCGATGACGGAGGCTCCCAAGCGACACCTAACCAATCTAGGAGGCACCACCCTCCAAAAGGTAATAGATGTTGTAGATGATGATGAACTCCTTGCTCTTGTGCTTCAAATGATAATCTCCCCAACACTCAACTCTCCTCACTGATTTGGCTGTGGTGGAAGAAAGGATTGAGTGGAAAGCAACTTGGGAAGGTTAGAAATCAAGTTTCATATGGTGGGAGTGGAGCAACTTGACCTCAACACAAGGGTAGGTAGTTCTCTTCTCAGAAAGTGTAAGGTAGGAGTGGTAGTTCTTTCTGATGGCTCTCTCCACGAATGAAGAGGGGGTGGAGGGGTATATATAGCCTCCACACAAAAATCCAACCGTTACACACATAATTGAGCAATCTCGGTGAGACCGAAGTGGACAACTCGGTCAGACCGAAAGTTCAAATAATGTGAACGTAGGGGTTTTCGGTGGGACCGAAAATACCATCTCGGTTATTCCGATTTGAGCAAAGACAGGAGCTTGCCAGTTTTGGTGGGACCGAAAATATCATCTCGGTTATTCCGATATGATGACAGAAGGTTACAGAAGCTTGGCAGCCCGTGTTTCGGTGAGACCGATCTCAAACTCGGAATGTTCGATTTTTCTAGGGTTTGGCTTATGGCTGAGGTGGTTCATCTCGGTGTGATTGAGTTTGGAAAATCGGTTGGTCCGAGATTACTTATGAGTGTGTATTGTAGTGAAAGTTGCTGATAGTTGAAGGAGATATATCACTAAGCACTTGAGCAACCAGATCATCAACACAACCTCATCCCCTTTTAATAGTATTGGCTTTTCCTATGGACTCAATGTGATCTTGGATCACTAAACCAAAAATGGAGTCTTGAGCTTTTGCCAATGCTTGCCTTAGCATTTTGAGGGGTCCACTTCTTCAGTCATTGCCATACCCATATCACTGAACTTCTCTGAAATGATTCTCAAGTAACTATTAGTTCAATGATATATATGTTGTTATTAATTGCCAAAACCACCCGGGGATTAGTTGCACTTTCAATCTCCCCCTTTTTGGTAATTGATGACAACATATAGATCAAAGCTTCGACAAAAGATATAATCAATGAATAATATCGTCGCTTTGAGATGTATGTGATAAGCAAGAGCTCCCCCTAAATTTGTGCATTATTTAAGATTTGCGTTTGAATGCAAATGCACAATCGATTAGGATCATGGGTCACTCTTCCATGTCACATACATCTTGGTGGAGCGCACAAAATGATAAGAATGAATAGCATGCACCCAATCACCAAGACATGAGTAAATAGCCATACAAGATAGGAATAGCATATGATAATCATTAAGCACACATTAAAGCATAGTACGACCAAGCACTCATTAAGGTAGCATCAAACGTAGTATCAAGCACACTGAAAGTTTCGAAAACCAAAAGTATCTCAAAGAGACCGCAAAAGAACGAAAGAGCAAAAGCGCAAAGATAACAACACTCTCTCTCTCGAAGCCCTATGATCTATACAATTTCTCCCCCTTTGGCAACAAGTTACCAAAAAGTTTGAAAAAGCATAGAGCTAAACGTCACTGTGGGCTCTGCTGGCGGCTCCCGTCTGGGTAGATGTCGGAGTAGATATGACGGCATCGGCGAAGACTTCAGCTGATGTCTGTGCTGGAGGAGTGGATACTGGAGCTGTAGCTGGAGTAACTGCTGGAGCTTTAGGAGGTGCTGAAGTGGTAGTGCTGGAGTCAGTCACTGGAATAGCTGCTGATCGGGATCCTCTGGGAACCGGAGCAGTCTGGCGATGAGAGTCCTGGACTAGGTCATCCTGCATGAGCTCTGCCTTGTCCTGCTTAGCTTCCTCCATGTCTGCCTCAAGCTTGTTGACGGTCACCTAAATTTCAGTCAGCTTCACGTCCAGAGCGTGGATCTTCTCGTCAACAATCCTCTCTAGGCTCTCCTGAGATTGTTCAATGCTGGCCAGGCGTTGTTCAATCCTTTGGGTAGCTTCAAGGATCTGCTCTCCGAAACTCTTTGGTTTAGCTGCTGCTGCTGCTGCCTCTTTATCAGCTTTGGCTTTCCTAGCAGCTTCTATCTTGGCTTGACCTTCAACAGACGTTGGATCCTCCTCGTCCATCACAACAACATTGTCTTCATGCTCTGGCTGCAGGGGTAAGTGCTTCCTATCCAACAAGAATTTGCCCGTGCCAAACTTGGCATTGATAAGCATCTGAATCTGTGGGGCAAATCCACATGACCTCTTCTGGTCAGCTGCAGTCCTCTTAATGGTCTCTACCATTAAGTCCATCACCTTGAAAGGTGCCTTCTCATCAAGTATATGCAGCATGTTGATAGAATACCCTCTGATCATGCGATGATCTCCAGACTTGGGCATCAAGGTATGCCTCAGAATAGTGTTAGTGGTAGCTAAACCTGCCTGGAGATAGTAGACTGAGCCGAGCTTCCACACTTCCAAATCTGCTGCGGGGATCTCCTTGTACATGTTCTTCATGGAATCATGATTCTTCTTTGGAATCCCATAGACATCAATGTCATCCTCTCGTTGCACTGGAGCATTCAGAAGTTCTGCCCATTCTTCAACAGAAGAAGAAAATCTCTCACCTTCAGTCATCCAGGTGATCTTCCCATCAGGATAGAAATGAGCTGTGGCATAGAACTGCATAATCATCTCATCGTTCCAATCTGTCAGTTTCTGACCCACAAACTCAGCAACTCCACATGCAGTGAAGCTTTCATGCACATGGGGAAAGAAGTCTCTGTGCTCTTCACTGTCAATGTATTCCCAGTCAACGTATCTGGTGTCTGCGACTATGGGCTTCTTGTCCATCAGCACAGTCTCATAGAAGTCCTGCTGCTCTCTGGTGTGAAATCTGGGGTCTACAGCAGTCCTTCTCCTCACGGCATATGGGTCAGCTTGTCTCCATAGCCTGAGACCTCTATCTTTCCTTGCCTTCATATCCTCGGCTTGAGGATGAGCATCATTGTGAAGTGGCAGTTTTGGACGGAGTTTCAGCAACACTTGTTCTTCCTCATCAGACTCAGCTGGTGGCACATCACCCTTGTTCTTCTCAGATGCTGGAATGTTCCTGGTTGTCCTCTTGGGCTTGGCAGCAGGCTTTGCTGGAGCTGCCTTGGCTTGAGCAGATTTCTTGGGCTTTGAAGTGGCTCCGGCCTTAATGGCATCACCCATGAGCTTCTGCTTCTGAGGAACAGGCTGGGGTGCTTCTTCTTCTTCCTCATCCTCGACTGCTGTATCTGCATGAGGATCACTATACACAACCCTCTTCCTCTTGGAGGTTTTCTTCACTTTGCTTGGGGCTGGCTCTCCCAAGTTCAGCTTCTTGGCAACAGCTGACTGCTTGACTTTGATGGTGCCCTTCTTTGACTGCTGACCTTGTTGCTCTTTGGCAACAACTTTTCTCTTAGGCTTGGAGGACACCTCTTCCTCAGCTACGAAATCAGAATCCTCATCATCGGAGTTCTTCTCCTTTCTAGCTTTGGTGGCTGCAGGAGGCAAGCCACTAGGTGTACTCCTCTCACCATCATCAACTGGACTACTAGCCTCAGGACTAGTGTCTGCCTCAGGAATGTCTGCAAAAGGTGACTCTGACCTGTTCTGACTGTCACTGGCATCTGACATGGCTGATAACCTGTGAATAGATAAGGTATAGGCAGAGAAGAAAAGTTATCACAAACTGCAGAGGTTTTTGCAAAAAAAATTGAGTTCAAATTTTAGTTTTAAGTTTTCACAGAAGACATATCGGTCAGACCGAGTTTAAATTTTGGTGAATCCGAAGTGTTAACAGAGGCTTTACACACCACTTTCGGTTGGACCGAAGTGGGTTTCGGTCCTGCCGAAACACTAGGGTTTCACAGAAACTGTATTTCGGTCACACCGATTTGCACAACTCGGTTGGACCGAAAGGTGCAGTGCAATGGCCAGAGGCCGAATCAGTCATTCCAAGATGTATTCCGTGGAAACCTAACCCTAAGAATTTTACTTGAAACTAGAACCGATCTGGTGGAAAAGAAGATTTTAATCGTGGCCAGATATAGAGCAAACCAAACGTGCAATGAATCGGAGATGGGAGCACGAGTGGGATCGAGACTCACCCTAACTTGGTGAAGTCTCTCTACGGCGGCAACGGCGCGGAGGAGAAGGCCGTTGACGGCGACGGAGACCTGCGGCGAGGGCGCACAGGCGACAACGGCGACGATCCGGAGATCAGGGCGACGGCAGCAAGGGACGTGGGAGCGAAAACGTTTGAAGGAATAATCAACGCGCGCTGCCCTCAGTATATATATCCCTTTGCTGTCGGTGGGACCGAGTTGAAAAACTCGGTGTCACCGAGATGGATAACTGCCAGGCAGTTATGCATTTCGGTCACGCCGAAACTTACAACTCGGTTTCACCGAGATGAAACCTAGATCAGTCTAAATGCTTTCGGTTTGACCGAGTTTGAGAAAGTTGGTCTGACCGAAAATCACTTAGAAGGTTTTGGAAGTCAGCCTTAGACGGATCGGTGGCTCCGAGTGCTCCTCACTCGGAGGGTCCGAAAATGACTTGTTCAAAGTTTGTGATATAAGCATGAATAGAATTTGAGACAAGAAAGCATAGATAGCTAGGGGAGGTACTTAGGCATTCTTGTCCATCCATTTGGCCAGAAAAATCAAAACAACCAAAACAACAAATGGATGTCCTCGAATGGATAAAATCATGCATTCAACATGCTCACACAATAAGATAGCAAATGAAATATGTGTCAAACATGCACAACCAAAACTCTAGCTACTAGCACACAATTTGTCGATGACTAGGTCATCTTTATATGAGTATATTGACTTAGGAGCCAAATGAGAACATTTGATCATTGGTCATACTCATCGTTTAAGCACAAGTGGGGTTACCACTTTTACATAAAGCATTGATGTGTTCACATCATTTGAAGATGCTTTAACTCAATTTTTAGAGTAAAGCTCCCCCTAGATGTGAGAACCCCTTTTAAAGGGTCAAACTAACCTTGGGTTGTCGTAGAAGACTTCATGTAGATGTTGAAGATGTGGATACTCAATGTTGATGTAGATCATCAAGAGTTGGGAGCTATCCTTTGGATTAGGGCACTTTCAATACCTACATGGGTTAGTCCCACAAGGAACAAACAAGGATATCCATAGACATAGATTGAAGTTCACAATAGATGATGTCCATGAAAGCAATGATTACCTTGTTCCTTGACTTACCAACAAGAGGGTTTGTGACTCCGTGAACTAGTGCATGATGTGGAAGTTGATTGCACAAGTTCTTGCCAAAATGTATGTGAGTGAAGTATGTTGGCGGAGTCACCCTCAAGAACCTTCTAGTTCTTCTTCTTCGGGATCCACATCATCTTGATGGGAATCCTTGGGGTTGTAGTTGAGCTTGACGAATTAGAACTTGACGTGTCCTTGGGAACCCACTTGACCATGGCTTGAGGTGCTTCAATGAATGCATCAATCTCCTCTTGAAGCTTGTCCTTGGCTTTTAGCTTGTGGTCTTGTGGTGGAAGGTCATCTTGAGCTTGTTCCACATTGGAAGAAGTAGGATCATACTTCTCCTTTTGAGAAACAAACTGTGGAGTAGGGTATTGACCTTCTTCCCACTCAACACCATCGGCGTTGAATTTTCGCTCAAAACCAATCCCTTGATTCTTCCGGTGCCTCCCTTGCTTGCGAATAATTTCCTCAAAGTTCTTGCTTCCGGCAAGACTCTTGTAGACACCTTTCTCTATGATCCCTTTCAATAAACTATTCTCTTGCTCAAGTGTAACTTGGCTTGACACATTGTTAGTGGAATCAAGAGAACTACTAGAAGTAACAACATTAGATTTAACATGGTTATTGCTACTACTAGAGGAAGAATTTTAATTATGCTTGTCATGCTTAGTCTTAATAGGTGGCAAGAAATTAGACAAGAGAAGTGGTTTGGCAAGATATGAAGAACTCTTGTTTCGAAGATCGTCATTGATCGCTTTTAGAAACTCATGTTCTTGCTCTAGAGTGAGCTTCTCGAAGCGTAGCTTCTCATGAGATCTTAGGAGCTCTCTATGATCTTCTTGAGTTGTTTCATGAGCTAACTTAAGAGTGTTTAGTTCTTTAGTTAGACGCTCAATCTCCTTCATAGCATTGTCATTCGACTCTTCTCGACTATAAAGACTACTAGCATTTTCATCGTTACTAGGCTCACTAGATTTATCATGCAAGAGCTCATCTTCACCAAGCAAGTCATCCTCATCACTATCAAAGTCAATGAATTCAGGGTGTGATACCTTGGGGCCTTTAGCCATGAAGCATCTTCCAATTCCCTCATTTGGTGAATCAAATAAGTCGTAGGAGTTGAAGTTGGAGGATATGAGTGCAAGACCGGCAACACCTTCATCTTGACTGTAGTCGGAGTCGGAGTGATAGCTTCCATCGGATTGATTGTCGGAGTCGGAGCCGGAGACCCATTCACCTACATGAGCTTGATGTCTTCTTCTTGTATAGCTCCTTGATGACTTGTCTTTCCTCTTCGAATCCTTGCTTCTCCGTGAGAGTCTTTGTTCATAACGATCATCTCTACTCCTTCTCTCTTTCCGAGGTGACTCATCTCTTGATCTTCTTCTTGGAGATTCTTCTCTTCTCTTGTGGGGAGCCGTACACTCATTTGAGTAGTGTTCGGGTGTTCCACAATTGTAGCAATTTCGATCACGACTAGAAGATCTCTTTTCATCATATGATCTAGACTTTGAGCTTCTCTCTTTGCCTCTATTCTTGTAGAATTTGTTGAAGTTCTTAACCATTAAGCTTATCTCTTCATTGGAAATTAACTTGTCACTTGAGGTTGTGGGAGCATCACTTGAAGCTTTGTAAGCACCACTTGACTTGTTGTGAAGCTCTTCCTGAAGGAAATATGTCCTAGAGGCAATAATAAAGATGCTATTTGTATTTCCTTATATCATGATAAATGTCTTTTATTCATGCTAGAATTGTATTAACCGGAAACTTAGTACATGTGTGGATACATAGACAAAACAATATGTCCCTAGTATGCCTCTACTAGACTAGCTCATTGATCAAAGATGGTTATGTTTCCTAACCATAGACATGAGTTGTCATTTGATCAACGGGATCACATCATTAGGAGAATGATGTGATGGACAAGACCCATCCGTTAGCATAGCACTATGATCGTTTAGTTTAACTGCTATTGCTTTCTTCATGACTTATACATGTTCCTATGACTATGAGATTATGCAACTCCCGAATACCGTAGGAACACCTTGTGTGCTATCAAACGTCACAACGTAACTGGGTGATCATAAAGATGCTCTACAGGTGTCTCCAAAAGTATTCGTGGTGTTGGCATAGATCAAGATTAGGATTTGTCACTCCGAGTGTCGGAGAGGTATCTCTGGGCCCTCTCGGTAACACACATCATAATAAGCCTTGCAAGCAAAAGACTAATGAGTTAGTCACGAGATGATGTGTTACGGAACGAGTAAAGAGACTTGCCATTAACGAGATTGAACTAGGTATAAGGATACCGACGATCGAATCTCGGGCAAGTAACATACCGTTTGACAAAAGGAACAACGTATGTTGTTATGCGGTTCTGACCGATAAAAGATCTTCATAGAATATGTAGGAGCCAATATGAACATCCAGGTTCCGCTATTGGTTATTGACCGGAGATGAGTCTTGGTCATGTCTACATAGTTCTCGAACCCGTAGGGTCCGCACGCTTAACATTTGATGACGATCGGTATTATGAGTTTTTGAGTATTGATGTACCGAAGGTAGTTCGGAGTCCCGGATGAGATCACGGACATGACGAGGAGTCTCGGAATGTCCGAGACATAAAGATTGATATATTGGACGGCTATATTCGGACACCGGAAGTATACCGGAAAAGTTTCGGATTTATCGGGAATGCCGGAGGGGGTTACCGGAACCCCCTACGAGAGAGGGTGGTCCATAGTGGGCCTAAAGGGAAAGAGAGGGGCAGCCCATAGGGCTGGTCGGCGCCCCCACCTAGCATTCCTAGTTGGACTAGGATTGGAGGGGGCGCCACCTCTCCTATTCCTTTCCCCCTTCTTCCTTTAGGTGAATCCTACTAGGAATAGGATTGCAATCCTATTCCTAGTAGGACTCCCTCTCTAGCCGCACCAGGAAGGGCCGGCCGGCCTCCCTCCCCTGCTCCTTTATATACGAGGGCAGGGGGGCACCCAAAGACACACAAGTTGAATTGTTTTAGCCGTGTGCGGTGCTCCCCTCCACAGAATCACACCTCGGTCATACCGTCGCGGAGCTTAGGCGAAGCCCTGCGCCGGTGAACACATCATATCCGTCACCACGCCGTTGTGCTGACGAAACTCTCCCGTGAAGCTCAACTGGATCAAGAGCTCGTGGGACGTCATCAAGCTGAACGTGTGCTGAACGCGGAGGTGCCGTACGTTCGGTGCTTGATCGGTTGGATCGCGAAGAAGTTCGACAACATCAACCGCGTCACTTGACGCTTCCGCTCCCGGTCTACGAGGGTACGTAGACACACTCTCCCCTCTCGTTGCTATGCATCTTGTAGATAGATCTTGCGTGATCGTAGGAAAATTTTAAAATACTACGTTCCCCAACAGTGGTATCAGAGCCAGGTCTATGCGTAGATGATATGCACGAGTAGAACACAATGAGATTGTGGACGATACTAGTCATACTGCTTACCAGCATGTCATACTTTGCTTCGGCGGTATTGTGAGATGAAGCGGCCCGGACCGACATTACGCGTACGCTTACGCGAGACTGGTTTCACCGTTACGAGCACTCGTTGCTTAAAGGTGACTGGCGGGTGTCTGTCTCTCTCACTTTAGCTGAATCAAGTGTGGCTACGCCCGGTCCTTGTGAAGGTTAAAACAGCACATACTTGACGAAACATCGTTGTGGTTTTGTATGCGTAGGTAAGAACGGTTCTTGCTAAGCCCGTAGCAGCCACGTAAAACTTGCAACAAACAAAGTAGAGGACGTCTAACTTGTTTTTGCAGGGCATGTTGTGATGTGATATGGTCAAGACATGATGATTTATACGGTTTTGTATGAGATGATCATGTTTTGTAAAGTTATCGGCAACTGGCAGGAGCCATATGGTTGTCGCTTTATTGTATGAAATGCAATCGCCATGTAATTGCTTTACTTTATCACTAAGCGGTAGCGATAGTCGTAGAAGCAATAGTTGGCGAGACGACAACGATGCTACGATGGAGATCAAGGTGTCGCGCCGGTGACGAAGGTGATCATGACGATGCTTTGGAGATGGAGATCAAAAGCACAAGATGATGATGGCCATATCATGTCACATATTTTGATTGCATGTGATGTTTATCTTATTATGCTTCTTATTTTGCTTAGAACGACGGTAGCATTATAAGATGATCCCTTTGAAGGAAATATGCCCTAGAGGCAATAATAAAGATGTTATTTGTATTTCCTTATATCATGATAAATGTCTTTTATTCATGCTAGAATTGTATTAACCGGAAACTTAGTACATGTGTGGATACATAGACAAAACAGTATGTCCCTAGTATGCCTCTACTAGACTAGCTCATTGATCAAAGATGGTTATGTTTCCTAACCATAGACATGAGTTGTCATTTGATCAACGGGATCACACCATTAGGAGAATGATGTGATGGACAAGACCCATCCGTTAGCATAGCACTATGATCGTTTAGTTTAACTGCTATTGCTTTCTTCATGACTTATACATGTTCCTATGACTATGAGATTATGCAACTCCCGAATACCGTAGGAACACCTTGTGTGCTATCAAACGTCACAACGTAACTGGGTGATCATAAAGATGCTCTACATGTGTCTCCGAAAGTATTCGTGGTGTTGGCATAGATCAAGATTAGGATTTGTCACTCCGAGTGTCGGAGAGGTATCTCTGGGCCCTCTCGGTAACACACATCATAATAAGCCTTGCAAGCAAAGGACTAATGAGTTAGTCACGAGATGATGTGTTACGGAACGAGTAAAGAGACTTGCCGGTAAACGAGATTGAACTAGGTATAAAGATACCGACGATCGAATCTCGGGCAAGTAACATACCGTTTGACAAAAGGAACAACGTATGTTGTTATGCGGTTCTGACCGATAAAAGATCTTCGTAGAATATGTAGGAGCCAATATGAACATCCAGGTTCCGCTATTGGTTATTGACCAGAGATGAGTCTCGGTCATGTCTACATAGTTCTCGAACCCGTAGGGTCCGCACGCTTAACGTTTGATGACGATCGGTATTATGAGTTTTTGAGTATTGATGTACCGAAGGTAGTTCGGAGTCCCGGATGATATCACGGACATGACGAGGAGTCTCGGAATGTCCGAGACATAAAGATTGATATATTGGACGGCTATATTCGGACACCGGAAGTATACCGGAAAAGTTTCAGATTTATCGGGAATGCCGGAGGGGGTTACCGGAACCCCCTACGAGAGGGGATGGTCCATAGTGGGCCTAAAGGGTGAGAGAGAGGCAGCCCATAGGGCTGGCCGGCGCCCCCACCTAGGAATCCTAGTTGGACTAGGATTGGGGGGGCGCCACCTCTCCTATTCCTTTCCCCCTTCTTCCTTTCGGTGAATCCTACTAGGAATAGGATTGCAATCCTATTCCTAGTAGGACTCCCTTCCCTAGCCGCACCAGGAAGGGCCGGCCGGCCTCCCTCCCCTGCTCCTTTATATACGGGGGCAGGGGGGCACCCAAAGACACACAAGTTGAATTGTTTTAGCCGTGTGCGGTGCCCCCCTCCACAGAATCACACCTCGGTCATACCGTCGCGGAGCTTAGGCGAAGCCCTGCGCCGGTGAACACATCATATCCGTCACCACGCCGTCGTGCTGACGAAACTCTCCCGTGAAGCTCAACTGGATCAAGAGCTCGTGGGACGTCATCAAGCTGAACGTGTGCTGAACGCGGAGGTACCGTACGTTCGGTGCTTGATCGGTTGGATCGCGAAGAAGTTCGACAACATCAACCGCGTCACTTGACGCTTCCGCTCCCGGTCTACGAGGGTACGTAGACACACTCTTCCCTCTCGTTGCTATGCATCTGGTAGATAGATCTTGCGTGATCGTAGGAAAATTTTAAAATACTACGTTCCCCAACAGTGGCATCATGAGCCAGGTCTATGCGTAGATGATATGCACGAGTAGAACACAATGAGTGGTGGGCGATACTAGTCATACTGCTTACCAGCATGTCATACTTTGCTTCGGCGGTATTGTGAGATGAAGCGGCCCGGACCGACATTACGCGTACGCTTACGCGAGACTGGTTTCACCGTTACGAGCACTCGTTGCTTAAAGGTGACTGGCGGGTGTCTGTCTCTCTCACTTTAGCTGAATCAAGTGTGGCTACGCCCGGTCCTTGTGAAGGTTAAAACAGCACATACTTGAAGAAACATCGTTGTGGTTTTGTATGCGTAGGTAAGAACGGTTCTTGCTAAGCCCGTAGCAGCCACGTAAAACTTGCAACAAACAAAGTAGAGGACGTCTAACTTGTTTTTGCAGGGCATGTTGTGATGTGATATGGTCAAGACATGATGAGTTATACGGTTTTGTATGAGATGATCATGTTTTGTAAAGTTATCGGCAACTGGCAGGAGCCATATGGTTGTCGCTTTATTGTATGAAATGCAATTGCCATGTAATTGCTTTACTTTATCACTAAGCGGTAGCGATAGTCGTGGAAGCAATAGTTGGCGAGACGACAACGATGCTACGATGAAGATCAAGGTGTCAAGCCGGTGACGAAGGTGATCATGACGGTGCTTTGAAGATGGAGATCAAAAGCACAAGATGATGATGGCCATATCATGTCACATATTTTGATTGCATGTGATGTTTATCTTATTATGCTTCTTATTTTGCTTAGAACGACGGTAGCATTATAAGATGATCCCTCACTAAATTTCAAGGTATAAGTGTTCTCCCTGAGTATGCACCGTTGCGAAAGTTCGTCGTGCCGAGACACCACGTGATGATCGGGTGTGATAAGCTCTACGTTCAAATACAACGGGTGTAAGCCAGTTTTGCACACGCAGAATACTCGGGTTAAACTTGACGAGCCTAGCATATACAGATATGGCCTCGGAACACTAGAGACCGAAAGGACGAGCGTGAATCATATAGTAGATATGATCAACATAAGATGTTCACCATTGAAAACTACTCCATCTCACGTGATGATCGGACATGGTTTAGTTGATTTGGATCACGTGATCATTTAGATGACCAGAGGGATGTCTATCTAAGTGGGAGTTTTTGAATTAATATGATTAAATTGAACTTTAATTTATCATGAACTTAGTCCTGATAGTTTTGCATATCTATGTCGTTGTAGATCAATGGCCCGTGCTACCGTTCCTTTGAATTTTAATGCATTCCTAGAGAAAGCTAAGTTGAAAGATGATGGTAGCAATTACACGGACTGGGTCCGTAACCTGAGGATTATCCTCATTGCTGCACAGAAGAATTATGTCCTTGAAGCACCGCTAGGTGACAAGCCCCCTTCCGCTGATGCAGACGCTTTGAACGTCTGGCAGTCGCGGTCTGATGACTACACGATAGTTCAGTGTGCCATGCTTTACGGCTTAGAACCGGGACTTCAACAACGTTTTGAACGTCATGGAGCATATGAGATGTTCCAGGAGTTGAAGTTAATATTTCAAGCAAATGCCCGAATTGAGAAATATGAGATTTCCAATAAGTTCTACAGCTGCAAGATGGAGGAGAATAGTTCTATCAGTGAACACTTGCTCAGAATGTCTGGGTACTACAATCATATGACTCAACTTGGTTGCAAAGTTGATGAGGATAGTGTT
This sequence comes from Secale cereale, assembly GCA_902687465.1. Classification (NCBI taxonomy): domain Eukaryota; kingdom Viridiplantae; phylum Streptophyta; class Magnoliopsida; order Poales; family Poaceae; genus Secale; species Secale cereale. Next base: position 235,820,152 of record LR738714.1, read on the forward strand.
ATTGATAGAGTTCTTCAATCACTGCCACCAATCTATAAAGGCTTTGTGATGAACTATAACATGCAAGGGATGCAAAAGACAATTCCCGAGCTCTTCGCTATGCTCAAAGCT
>LR738714.1:235820362-235839751 GCA_902687465.1 Secale cereale
TGTTGTTGCTGCTGTTGTTGCTGTTGCTGCTGTTGTTGCTGTTGTTGCTGTTGTTGTTGTTGTTGTTGTTGTTGTTGTTGTTGTTGTTGTTGTTGTTGTTGTTGTTGTTGCCGGTGGTGCTTGTGGAAGACGAGCGAGCAGTTCATTAAACTTGTTGTCTAGCTTTGTTTCAAACGACTTCTCCATGCCAGCTATCTTATCCACGGCCTCTTCAAAATTGTTCAACACATTTTGCACCTGTTCAGTCATCATTTGCTGAAACTTATCATGCAACTGCTTGTTCGTCATGTTCTCCCAGTCAGTCTCATCGGCTTGTGATCCTGTCATGGTTAGCAGCAATAGAAACACACAAGAATATGATCCTACAGACTACTAGAAAGTGGTGGCGGTGGGGTGTCTAATCACAAATCCGGCAAGCGAATCTCAACCTCTTACCAGTTCTTACCAAGCAGCAGGCGGTGATCTGCAACCTTTGTAGTAAAAAATGCCTCAAAGCTTGGATAGAGCGATTACCAGGAGGTGTCAAACACACGATGTAGATATATGTGAAGCTAGGATGGCTTATGATATGGTAGCTAAAGTGTCAGCAATAATCAATTCAGAGATGCAAAGTTGAATAAATGCTCAATGATGATGCTGTGCTGGTCCAAGGCTAAACCGTACTAGAGACGCGAACCTAGAACACTAATAAAATCACGGCGCTGCACGTAATCAAGGAAAAAGCACACTCTGATTTTTTGGCACCTCTTTTTTTTTGCGCTCCTTTTTTTGCCGAAAACACTATAATGACGAGTGTCTCAAAACTCTTCCTAAATCAAAATAAAAGGATAGCCACTAAATTTTTTGACTATAAGTTTTTTTTGAAATCAGGGCAGTGATGACCAAAAAGTACGACAAAAAATCACTGTGATGGCAAGTGTCTCAAAACGCTCCCTGTGACCTAAGAACATGATAGGGAAAAGATATTTTCACCTGCAATTTTGGCCTAAAAACGGTCCGGGGGTCTGCAGACTATTTTTTTTCCTGATACCTATGCATGCAAGGAAAACACGAATCCGAAACTAGATGGATCTCGAACATTACTAATATGAAAAGAACTCGAATTGGTGGTGGATATGGCAGCAGTGGTAGGATATGTCATCGGTGGTGGTATATGGCAGCGGTGGTAGGATGTGGCATCGGTGGTGGTATATGGCAGTGTTTGTAGGATATGGCAGCGGTGGTGGTATATGGTAGTGGAGATGAATTTGATGCGGCGGTGGCATGGCAACCTGATGCGGAGCATCCCAAGGTCATCCCCATGGACCTACCATCGTCTCACCAAGTGCCAAGTGGATCCATGACACGCGCTCGAGCACGAGCTCTCGAGACCGAGGTGACTTCACTCCTCTCGCAACGTCATTTTGACTCACATGAGATATGGCTGCTACCCTCATCAGAAACTCTTTACATTCTCAGGCACCTCGGGAGCAACCATGGAGGAACCAATGAACAAGAGGAATCGAAGAAGGAAGACGGAGGAGAAAACGGCCAAGTCCCAGACCGGCCGGATGATCCGGACGAAGACCCGGATGATCCGGTGGGAGCCCGGACGATCCGGACCAACGTCCGGACGATCCGGATAATGTGCCCGCGGACACCCGAGAGCTCCACGCTGAAGCCGGATCATCCGGACCCCAGCCCGGATCATCCGGCCACACCCGGACGTCCGGACCAGGACCCGGACATCCGGACCCCCCGCTGCAGAGACGACACGTCCGGATCATCCGGACGCCGCCACGGATCATCCGGACCTCCGAAGCCCGGATCATCCGGACCAACATCCGGATCATCCGGAAAGTGCGTGCGTGCATGACTTTGGGCCGAGGCCCATGTACCCCTTCGCCCCTCCTAGCCTATATATGTCTCTCCACCCATACTTTCTAGGGTTAGCTTTGTGTTAGCTCATCTAAAAACCTTAGTGGTTCCTCTCCCTAGAGACCGCGACCTCCTCGGAGAAGATCCACCGGATTCAAGACCTCCTTCACGGAGAAGAACATCAAGACCTCCTCACGGAGATGACTACCACCACTTGTATCGTCCTTAGTTGATCGTGTATCGTGTATCGCACTTTGTGTACCCGGATCTAGCATTTGTGTGACCTCAACTTGTTAATTTGAGTGTTTTCTACTTGTCTCTCTTGTGTTTTTCCTCGTGCCCCTCGTGTTCTTCCTCGGGATCCCTCCTTTTCGTGAAATATCGGCCACGTAGGGTTCCACCCTACATCATCTATGGTATCATGAGCCTTGGTTGATCACGAATTTGGAGCCCCACACCTTGTTTTCTAGCTTGTTTTTGTCATTTTTCGTCCAAATTCAAAAATCCCCACAAAAACAGCCCTACAACTTTTTTGTGATTTGTGTGTTTTGATGCGATTTTGTTGATTATGATCCGTGGTTGAGTTGTGTGACAAGTGGTTTCACCCTATCCCCACCTCACCCACCCTCAAATCTGCCCAAAAACCCATAAAAATTGTTTTTCCACCGAATTCCGCCCCCCTCCACGAGTTCATCCAGACCAGATTTGACCCACCCGGATTATCCTGACATCGACCCGGATCATCCGGCCAGACGTCCGGATCATCCAGCCTACCCCGACGAAACTGCATTCTGTAGTTTTTCGTAGCCCCGTTTCCGCCACCGCACCAACCCTAGACACCCCTTCCGCTACACCCTCGACATATAACCAACATCACTACGATCTTACCTCTTTGTGTCTTGGATCATTTGAGTTGTGGTTTCTCCATTTCCGTTTATGTTTCGGCTATCTCAGAGCGGAACGACATCGACAAAACCACCTCTCAACCTCGACAAGGACGGTAACATCGACGACACTTCGTTTACTACCTTGCAATTGCATTGATAAACCCTCATCAACCATTTTGCGTAGCTTTCCTACCGAGACTAGCCATTTGAGCATTGCCGGGCCATGACACTTGTGCACATTAGTGATAGTCATAGACATTGCATACGACATCATCATATCTCCATGTGACACAAGAGTGTTCCGCATACACAATAGCTACCTTGATCCGAGAAGCATGCATAAGTGGCCAAAGAAAGATCTCACAAGCTTTTAAGCAAAAGAGCCATCCAAAGCTTATAGCAAAAGCACAATAGCATCAAACACCTTGCATCAAAAGAGATCATATGAGATGGCAATACATCATCTTGTGCTAAAGCATCAGCACATCATACACTCATAGCATACTTGTGATAGGAAGTCGTTACATTGCTCTTATAGGTCGTGCACAAGTGCGTATCCGCCTATTAAGCAATCGGTTGGCATCTCTCTAGCGTTGTGCAACACGAGCATTTTCCGTGGATTCCACGTTTTCGCTCACTTTTGGTTGCACAACCACATTTATCTATCTGTGCGTGTGTTCCGTGTGCTACTTATTGCTTGTGATCTACTTGTTGCATGAGCCAATTGTGAATCATTTTCAACATCATTGAATCTTACTCACTTTTTGCATTGAATTTTGCCACCATCCTAACCAAGCTCCTCTAAAAGCTTTACTTGTGTAGGTGTGAGAATCGACAAGACATGGTACAAATAGTGCTATTTCCGGGTTACATTATTGAGTGATCATTGATCCATTGTCAACTTCGGTCAAGGTACATTTGGTATTGTCTTCTCCTTTCTCCCACTCACATACTTGCTTGTGACGATGGATAGGCCAAGTACATCTACGAACCCGCTCTTCGATGATCCTCAAGAATCGAACAACTACGTCAGCAAACTACATCTCTTCGGTGTCCAACGAGCTCTACATCAAGAAAGTGAAGCTATGCGCGAGCACATTGAGCAAGTCGCCGCCGACGCGCGACAATTTGAAGCAAGAACAAGAGAGCAATTCGACATCATCAACACCAACATGGCTACTCAATTCGATGCGCTACGGACTTTGATAGTCAACCAACGTTCTTCTTCCACATCTTCTCAAAGACGAAGCCGCTCAAGTCACCACACTGACTCCACGGACGGCTCAAGTACCCCTACATCAAACACTATTCGTCAAGCCGCACATCAAGCTCGACATGAAAACCGGAATCCACTTCATGACAAGAGTTCCCAAGACCTACTTGACGAGCAAGAAAGTCGACATAGTCAAAACCAAGCTACACATGAGCAAGCATAAGAACGGCAAAGACTACGCCAACAACAACAAGAGCGAGCACGTCAACACCAAGAAGAACAAGATGCCGAAGCTCATCGTCAAGCACAACACCACCGAGAAGCTCAAGCTCTTGAGGCGCAACGAGCATTACGTGATGCACATCACAATGTGGCAACTCGCAATTGACACACTCGTCAAGAAGAGGATTTCCTTCGCGATGAGATGCAAGAGAGGCGCCATCAAGCACGAATGCAACAAGAAGTTCCTCCTCAAGCGCGACAAGAGCAACAACCTCAACAAGAACCACAAGCTCGGCATGGACACCATGACAATGAACAACTACTCCGCCAAGAGCAACATGAGATTGACAACCGTCCAAATCAAGAACGCCCTCCCAATAGGCAAGCAAACAATGAAGAGCACCGCTATGGCAAGCTTAAGTTCACCATGCCAAAGTTTTCTGGAAGCATTGATCCCGAAGACTACCTCTCATGGGAATTGAAGGCTGACAAGATCTTTCGCCTACACAACTTTGATGAAGAGAAGAAAATTTCAATGGCCTCCCTCAGTTCCAAGACTATGTGCTCATTTGGTGGGAGAAAATCATTGAGAGAAGAGAAGCGAAAGGCGAACCTCCTATCACTACTTGCACTCAAATGAAGGAAGTCATGAGAGCACGCTTCGTGCCAACACACTACAACCGTGAGTTGTTCAAGAAGCTACAACTCCTCAAGAAAGGTACCAAGTCGTTTGAAGAGTACTACAAGGAGATGGAGATTGCCATGATACGAGCAAACATCACAGAAGATGAAGAACAAACAATGGCGAGATTCTTGAATGGACTCAACTATCCTAGAAGAAGATTGCGGACTTTCATGTGATAGCCTGGCTTATTATGGATGATAGACTACTCATATCAATAAGGAATTCCTTCTTTTCCGGGAGCCCATTCAGATAGAACTCCAAAGTTAAGCGTGCTTAGCTTGGAGTAGTTTCAGGATGGGTGACCGACCGGGAAGTTGGTCCCGGGTGCGCACGAGTGAGGACAAAATGCGCAGAAAAGACTAGTATTGATATGTGAGGCCAGTCTAGATCCCGCCAGGAGTAACGACCATCGGCGGATGTTTGCGAATAGTTTGCAGTCATGTTGTGCATGATGTTTGTGACCCGTCGTGGCACACGACATGGCACATGTATCGGACTGGATGCACAGACGGTTGTGCCAAGAGGGAACGTTCCTGTGGCCCGACGAGGACGTCGGTTCCTCTGAGTGTGGGTGTATGTGATATCCTGGCTTATTATGGATGATAGACTACTCATATCAATAAGGAATTCCTTCTTTTCCGGGAGCCCATTCAGATAGAACTCCAAAGTTAAGCGTGCTTAGCTTGTAGTAGTTTCAGGATGGGTGACCGACCGGGAAGTTGGTCCCGGGTGCGCATGAGTGAGGACAAAATGCGCAGAAAAGACTAGTATTGATATGTGAGGCCAGTCTAGATCCCGCCAGGAGTAACGACCACCGGCGGGTGTGTCCGGGGCGTTACATTTCAACCATACATCAATCTCCTCAAGCTAGTACATCAAGCCACCAAAGCAGAGCGACAAGTTCGAGAGGACTACAAGTACTCCAAGTTCACCTGCAAGAACTTCGGCTCCTACAACCAAGCTTCAACGACTTTGGCTCCTCCTACCTCTACCAAGACATCTACAAACTTCGGTGACAAGTCAAGTTACAAGAATACGACTACATCAAGTCGGCCACCTCCTACAAACAACGTCAAGCCTAGAGCTTCATCATCTACAACTTCAACCGAGGACAACTCCAAGACGAGTTCCATCAAATGTTTCAAGTGCCAAGGGCGAGGCCACAAGTCATTTGAGTGCAAGACCGTTCGTACCATGATCGTCAATGATGACGGGTCTTATGACTCAATGAGAGATGATGAGATGGAAGCCCTTGAACATGTAGCTATGCATCGCCAAGTGAATGAAGATGAAGACCACCAAGTGTTTTGCGACAATGACTCGAGTCCCAATCTCGTTGTCTCCAAGGTCTTGACACTCCAACAACAACAAAATGACGACCAACGATGTCACATTTTCCATACCAAGGTCGGCATCAATGGACGCTCTGTCAAGGTTATCATCGATGGAGGAAGTTGTCATAACTTGGCAAGCGAAGAGCTATGCGACAAGCTAAACTTGGTGAAGTCAAAGCACCCTCATCCCTACAAGGTCCAATGGCTTAGCGACGCAGGCACTCTTCGAGTCAAGCACACCGTGCAAGTTTCCTTCAAGATAGGCGCCTACGAGGACACACTTGAGTGTGATGTGGTCCCTATGTCCGTGTGCCACCTTCTTCTTGGACGACCATGGCAATATGATCGTGGAGTCACACACAATGGACGGACCAACCACTATAGCTTCAAGATGAAAGGAAAGGAGTTCATGCTACGCCCAATGTCACCAAGTCAAGTAGCCACCGACAAACACTTACCTACCAACCATCATGGAGAGAGTGGTGAGAGAGTGAACCACCAAAAGGAGAGTGAGAGCCACAAGCCACATATGAGCGACTCCACGATGAGTGACAAGAAACAACTAGTGCTATTCGCCACCAAAAGTGAGATGAGAGAAGTGTGTGATAACCCCTCGAGTTTCTTTCACCTTGTGCTTTTATGCAAAGGGGAAACCAAACCTACTAACACTTCACCACATCCACCTTTCGTGTTATCTCAACTGTTGCAGGAATTTTCGGACGTATTCCCCGATGAGCTACCTCCGGGTCTACCTCCACTTCACAGAATCGAACACCGCATCGACCTCATAACCGGCGCACCACTTCCGAACAAAGCTCCTTACCGCGTCAACCCCGAGGAAACCAAGGAGATACAAGGCAAGTACAACAACTCATCGACAAATGTTATGTACGTGAAAGCTTGAGCCCTTGTGTCGTTCCGGTTATTCTCGTGCCTAAGAAAGATGGAAGTGTTCGCATATGCTCCGATTGCTGCCCGATAAATGCTATAACCGTTAGATACCGTCACCTTATCCCACGCTTAGACGACATGCTTGATGAATTATGTGGTGCCACCATCTTTTCGAAAATTGATCTTAAAAGTGGTTACTACCAAATTCGCATTCAAGAGGGTGACGAGTGGAAAACGGCTTTCAAAACCAAGTTTGGGTTATATGAGTGGCTTGTCATGCCAATGGGTTTATCGGAAGCGCCCGGTTCATTTATGCATCTTATGCATTTCGTTCTACGACCCTACATAGGTGTCTTTGTCGTGGTTTATTTTAATGACATGATCATTTTTAGCAAGTCGCTTGAGGACCATGTGACACACATCCGTATGGTTTTATAAACACTTCAGAAAGAGCGCTTATATGTTAACATGGAAAAAAACACTTTTGGCGTTGACAAGGTCGTTTTCTTAGGATTTGTCATTTCTTCCCAAGGTGTTCACGTTGATGAAACTAAAATTGAAGCAATTAAAACTTGGCCTCAACCAACGAACCTCCAACAAGTGTGTAGCTTTCTTGGTTTATCTGGTTGCTATCGACGTTTTGTGAAGGACTTTAGCACAATTGCTATGCCTCTACACGCCTTGAGAAGGAAGAACACACCCTTTGTTTGGGGTCCTTCGCAAGACACCGCGTTCATTGAGCTCAAAGACTTGCTAACCCACGCACCATTTCTTGCCCTACCAAACTTTGATAAACCCTTCGAGATTCATTGTGATGCTAGTGGTACCGGCATAGGTGGCGTGCTCATGCAAGAAAAGCGCCCAATTGTGTACTTTAGCGAGAAGCTATCCGGAGCGCAACTTAACTACCCCGTTTATGATAAAGAGCTATATGCCTTGGTGAGAGTTTTGCGTGTTTGGGAACATTACCTTAGACCTCATGAATTCATTCTTCATACGGACCATGAGACGCTCAAGTATCTCAAGGGTCAAACTAAGTTGAACAAGTGTCATGCTAAGTGGAGTGAGTTCATAGAGTCTTTTCCCTACGTCATCAAGTACATCAAAGGCAAATAAAATGTTGTGGCGGATGCGCTTTCCCGCAAATGCATGCTTGTCACAAAACTTGAGTTGAATGTTATTGGCTTTGAGCACATAAAGGACTTATATGAGCATGATCCTTTCTTTGCAAATCCTTATGCTAAGTGTTTGACTCACACTTCTTCAGAACATTACTACACCAAGGATGGATATCTTATGAGAGCTAACAAACTTTGCATTCCCGAGTCTTCGCTTCGTTTGCTCCTTTTGCAGGAATCTCATGGAGGAGGACTCATGGGACACTTTGGACGCGACAAGACATTTTCTACGCTCTCCAAGAACTACTTTTGGCCCAAGATGCTACATGACGTCTCACGCCTCACCAACTGATGCTCTACATGTCGCAAAGCTAAGTCAAAAGCTCAATCTCATGGTCTTTACATGCCACTTCCTATTCCATACCGTCCATGGGAAGACATAAGCATGGACTTTATACTTGGATTGCCTAGGCCTCAAAATGGAAAAGATTACTTGTTTGTTGTCGTGGATAGATTCTCTAAAATGGCTCATTTCATTCCTTGTAACAAGATCAACGATGCTTCACATGTGGCAAATCTCTTCTGTAGGGAAATCATTCGTCTACATGGAGTGCCCAAGACGATTGTGTCGGATCGAGACGTCAAGTTCTTGAGCTACTTTTGGAAAACTCTATGCGCCAAACTCGGCATCAAGCTCCCCTTCTCTTCGACATATCATCCACAAACCGACGGCCAAACGGAGGTGACGAACCACACACTTTCGACGCTTCTTCGTGTGTTGATCAAGAAGAACATCAAGGAATGGGAGCAATGCTTGCCCATCGACGAGTACGCCTACAACCGCGCAATACATTCGACTACCGGCAAGTCCCCTTTCGAGGTCGTCTACGGCTTCAACCCGTTGTCCCCATTGGACATCCTACCTCTACCTCTACAAGAACGCATCAACTTGGACGCAAGTGCTCGAGCAAGCTATCTCAAGAAGGTGCATGAAGATACAAGGGCAACGATAGAGAGGCAAGTACATCAACTAGCGTCCAAGCTCAACGCCAACAAGAAGCCTATGGTGTTCCAACCGGGAGATCTCGCATGGCTACATCTTCGCAAGGACCGTTTCCCCAACGAGCGCAAGTCCAAACTACTACCTCGAGCCGATGGACCCTTCAAGGTGCTAACACGCTACAACAACAATGCCTACAGGATCGACATTCCAGGCGACAAGTACAACGTGAGCGATGTCTTCAACGTCAAGGATCTCTCCACTTTCCATGGTGATGAAGATTTCGATCCGAGGTCGGATCTTTCCCAAGGGAGGGGAGATGATGCGGAGCATCCCAAGGACATCCCCATGGACCTACCATCGTCTCACCAAGTGCCAAGTGGACCCATGACAGGCGCTCGAGCATGAGCTCTGGAGACCAAGGTGACTTCACTCCTCTCGCAACGTCATTTCAACTCACATGAGATATGGCTGCTACCCTCATCAGAAACTCTTTGCATTCTCAGGCACCTCGGGAGCAACCATGGAGGAACCAAGGAATAAGAGGAATCGAAGAAGGAAGACGGAGGAGAAAACGGCCAAGTCCCAGACTAGCCGGATGATCCGGACGAAGACCCGGATGATCCGGGGGAGCCCGGACGATCTGGACCAACGTCCGGACGATCCGGATAGTGTGCCCACGGACATCCGAGAGCTCCACACTGAAGCCGGATCATTGGGACCCCAGCCCGGATCATCCGGCCACACCCGGACGTCCGGACCAGGACCCGGACATCCGGACCCCTCGCTGCAGAGACGACACGTCCGGATCATCCGGACGCCGCCCCGGATCATCCGGACCTCCAAATCCCGGATCATCCGGACAGTGCCTGCGTGCATGACTTGGGGCCGAGGCCCATGTACCCCTTCGCCCTCCTAGCCTATATATGTCTCTCCACCCATACTTTCTAGGGTTAGCTTTGTGTTAGCTCATCTAAAAACCTTAGTGGTTCCTCTCCCTAGAGACCGCGGCCTCCTCGGATAAGATCCACCGGATTCAGGACCTCCTTCACAGAGAAGAACATCAAGACCTCCTCATGGAGATGACTACCGCCACTTGTATCATCCTTAGTTGATCGTGTATCGTGTATCGCACTTTGTGTACCCGGATGTAGCATTTGTGTGACCTAAACTTGTTGATTTGAGTGTTTTCTCCTTGTCTCTCTTGTGTTTTTCCTTGTGCCCCTCATGTTCTTCCTCGGGATCCGTTGTTTTCGTGAATGATCGGCCACGCAGGGTTCCACCCTACATCACAACCTGTGAATAGAACTCGAAACTCTAAAGAAGTAGACGCTAAGACTAGCAACTCGACACGACGATGCAATCGCAAATTCAACTAAGCAAACACGGAAATGATTATGCAATGGCTCAGATTGGTTCGGATATGATGAACTAACCCTATTTTTTTTGGCTTTTTCGTGGACTATTGGTATGAAGAACTAACTCGATCTAACAATGAAAAACTGGAAAATCTCACCGAGTAACCTAGAGCTCTGATACCACTTGATAGAGGCAAAGGTGGCCCGTCTTTCGATGAGATGGTGGCTATCGTTTTCGGTGGAGTAGACTTGAACGATCCGACTACGATTTGCAAGGACGTCGCGCCTTAGCAATCGCTAAACCAACTCCGAGAGGTTATTGACCACGCCGGAGCACGATCTACCTGACCACGATGGTCTATTTCCTGCAAGCATATGAAGAACAAGCAAGAAACTAATATTGCAGTCTGGATATTGCAAATTTAAGAGGAAATCTTTATTGACGAAAGTGGGGTTCTGTGATGTCTTTGTCTGGTCGTTCAACACAAATGAAGTACACGAAGTTGTAGCTATGGCAAACTTTAATCTAAACAAAACCAAAACTCTAAATGATGCCCTAAGGGCTGTATATATGGAGGAAGAGAGGGGGGAATTTTTCGGCCCATTGGAGGAGGGGTTCGAAACCAACACTAACTCTAGTTTCCCCACCCATACGGATTCTAAAAACAACCTATACTTTAGTATTTTGAAATTACATGGGCCTGGCCTAAAAATAAGGTGACGCTACACCTAAAATAAGCTATGGACGAAATTTATGAAGGGGCATCTTGTATATTTCGTGCATGTTGTGATACCCCCGATTTGGCCGTACACTAATCTTGCACACAAATGCGTATGATCAAGATCAGGGACTCACTGGAAGATATCACAACACAACTCTAGAAACAATTTAAAATAAGACAAGCTTTATATTATAAGCCAGGGGCCTCGAGGGCTCGAATACATAAGATCAAATACACAAGAGTCAGCGGAAGCATTAATATCTGAGTACAGACATAAGTTAAACAAGTTTGCCTTAAGAAGGCTAGCACAAATGTAGCAACGATAAAAAGGCAAGGCATCCTGCCTGGGACCTCATAACTACTCCCCAAAGCCGAACTCCATGTAGTAACATCCTCGGGATCCTCTGGCTCCTGGACTCCATCTTCTGGTTGCGTCAACTGAGAAGAGAGGAAAAAGGGGGAAGGGGGGGAGCAAAGCAACCGTGAGTACTCATCCAAAGTACTTGCAAGCAAGGATCTACACTACATATGCAACGGTATCTGTGTAAAGGGGGGGGGGGGTAATATCAGTGGGCTAAACTACATAATGCCAGAATAAGAGGGGGATGGCTAGTCCTATCGAAGACTACGCTTCTGACAACCTCCATCTTGTAGCAGTAGAAGAGAGTAGCTGGAAAGTAACAAGTATCCTCACTTGTGGCAGCCTCCGTCTTGTAGTAATATAATAGAATAGATGGTAAGTTCACCAAGTAACATCGTATAGCATAATCCTACCCGGTGATCCTCCCCTCGTCGCCCTGTGGGAAAGCGATCACCGGGTTGTATCTGGCACTTGTAAGGGTGTGTTTTATTAAGTATCCGGTTCTAGTTGTCATGAGGTCGGAGTACAACTCCAGGTCGTCCTGTTACCGAGGGACACGGCTATTTGAATAGATAAACTTCCGTGCAAGGGTGCACCACATTTCCCAGCACGCTTGATCCCCTCTGGCCGGACACACTTTCATGGGTCATGCCCAGCCTTGGAAGATCAACACGTCGCAACCCTACCGAAGTACAATAAAGAGGTCAGCCCGCCGGTCTAAATCCTAAGCACACAGGGGTCTGGGCCCGTCGCCCATTGCTCACCTGCATGTTGTGTACGCGGCCGGTGAGCAGACCTAGCAACCTCCATTACTAAGTAAGTTGCGTTACGCGGTCCAACCCGACGCGCGCCGCTTAGTTGCTGACGTCAAGAATGCTTTGGCTGATACCACGACGTCGAGACCCCATCACTATTCCCACGTAGCTGTTTAGTGCGTACATGCTAGTGGCTAGACTCACATCAAATATCCAAACTCGTTAAGCGTGTTATTATGAAATCACCGCAGACAACGACCAGGGCCAGGCCACCTCTCTCCTCGTTGTCTCAACCTGCCCTGTCGCTCCGCCACAAAGAATCACTCGGGGGCCGGCAGGAACCCAGGCCCACCACTACCTAGATGGAGCCACCTGTCCTTTTAGCCCCCAATCCGTGAATCACTTGCGGATATTCTACGAGCCGACCCAACTTTAGTCACAACATGTATCATGTATAATATGTATTTAGTATATACCCGTGATCACCACCCGAGTGATCACGGCCCCATAGTATAGCATGGCAGACAGACAAGAATGTAAGGCCACTGACAAAATACTAGCATCCTATACTAAGCATTTAGGATAGCAGGTAAATGTATCAACAGTGGTAGTAACAATGACTTGCTATGCAACAGAATAGGAGCTATCGAATCATCAATAGTAGCGAATCTACTGCAAGAATAAGAGAGAAGAGAATGGACGATATTTGGTGATCAGGGGGGGTTGGCTTGCCTAGTTGCTCTGGCAAGAAGGAGTGGTTGTCCTCGATGTAGTCGATCACGGGGGTATCGGCGGCGGTCTCAAGGTCTACCGGAAAGAAGTAACGGAGGGAGAACACAAATAAATAATAGAGGAATCAAAGCAACACAAAGCAAAACATGTCAATACGTGGTGCTAGGCGAGACCTAACGCAGTACCAGGTGGTACTGGTGAAGGGGGAAAACATCCGGGAAAGTATTCCCGGTGTTTGACGTTTTTGTACAGACGGACCGGAGGGGTCAGTTGCAGGTTCACTATGCTAGGGACGTGTGGCGAACGAACGTACTGCGTATTCGGATTCGTCTCGTCGTTCTGAGCAACTTTCATGTACAAAGTTTCTTCATCCGAGTTATGGATTATTTTATATTAATTTTTAAAGGTTTATGCATTTTCTGAAATTATTTAATTATTAAATTCGAATTAAACAAAGAGGCAGAAATGGCTGGGTGCACCCGATCCAGTGCACCCAGGGTTGCACTAGTGGCTGACAGTGGGCTCCCTTGACTGCCCAGTTAGCAGTCAACGTTGACCTGTTGACTCGTCAACATCCCTGTGGGGGGGGGGCACACGTAAGTGTAACATTTTTAAATTAAACTAATTTAACAATTTAGTCAGCAATGGGGGTGTGACGCCCCGAGATCGATGCGCCAGGTGTCATCCTCTTATTCGCCGTCGTTGCCATCTCATCTGATTGCGTGTTGCAGTTTGCCTTGTCATCATGTGCATTGCATCATCATGTTTTCAAAACATGCATCCGTTCGAGTTCCCTCGTCCTCTCCGTTGTCCATACCGAGTCCAGACACAGTCGCACGTTCCCGCGGCACCTCCAAAACCCTGTTTTGTAAGTAGCCGAAAAATGTTCTCAGAATGGGATGAAAGTTGGCGTGTGGTGTTATTATAGTGTAGGTAGACCGCTTGTCAAATTTCATCGCATTCGGAGTCCGTTTCATGCCCCAATGGTTAACCGTGTTAACCATCGGAACCCCCTTCTCTTTGCAGCCCAGCACCCCTCCACAACAGCCCACTAGCCCATCCAAACCTCCTCCATGCTCTCGGTCGTCGGAACACAATCGTGTGGCCGAAAACAACACTTCATTTGCACTCTCCTAACTCCCTCTACCTATAAATATGCCCCTCCCCTCGAAATTCGCGGATGAACCCTAGTCCTCTTCCTCCTCGCGCCGCCGGACATGTCCACTCCACCACCGGATGTGCCCACCCCGCATAGCCACGTCGCTTCAGCCAATCGGACTCCGCCACATCACCTCTCGCCGCCATGTGGCAGCTCCCCACTGGCCACCGCCCCACGCCCACATCCCCGCTCCGCCGCGGCCCGCTCGGCCCACGGCGGGCCCGTGCTCGGGCAGCATTGGGCCCGTGCCTTTGCCGAGCCGCTAGCCTCCCTACTCCGCCTTCGCTCTGCATCGACCCTGCCGCTGTGGTCCGCTCACCGCCGGCAACCTCCTCGCCCCGCGCCCGCCGGATCTGCCCGCCACCGCCAGCAACCCCGCCGCCGGCCTCCTCCTCGCTCACGCTGCCCGCTCAGCTCTCGCCACGGCTTGGCCCGAGCTCCCGCCGGGCGCCCCGCTCTGCTCCTCTGACGGGCGCCGCCTCCGCCCCGTCACACCTCGTCACCGTGCCGCCTCCTCACCATGGCCTCCGCGCCTTGCCTCGTCGCCAGAGCGCGTCGCTCTGCTCGCCGCCGGCCATTCCCCACCGAGCTCGCCGCACCACCGCCATGGATCGGGAGGATCCCAATCAAGATGCCGCCGTTGCCACGTCGCCGACCTCGTGGCCCCCCGCTGCCCAATTCGGCCCAGCCCTGCCGCCTCCACTGACGGGCCGAAGCCCATGGGTGAGGACACCCCAGTGTCCTCCTTTTTTTCCCTTTTCTTTCCCCCCTCATGTTGGGCCGGCCTACCAGTTTCGGCCTGTTACATTTTTTCCCTCTGTGCGAATTTGTCTAATTTCCAAAACTGCTAAGTCTGAGAAATTCAGCATCATGTTGCATGCTTGTGAGTGGTGTAACTTTTTGCTCATAGATCCAAATGATATGTCAAAATGTTCACTGTGAAGTGCTCTACATGTTGGTGGCTGTTGCATTCGTGTTAGGTGCCATATTGCGATGTTTATCTCTGTTGCAAAAGTACATGTGGATGTTAAGTGCTGAAACTTGTTATTAGATGCTGATTTGTCCTTTTCATATCTTTATGTGTGGTTTTGTTTGAGCTACATGTCAATATGTTTTAGAAGCACAATCATGTCATCTTTGTTGTGGTGTAATTAGTTTTCCATGTTATTCCTTGTGGTGAGTGCAACAAGCTTGTAAAGTAGCCTACACGCTGTTGCTGATTTCTATGACTTGTTGAAAACTGCTAAGTCTGAAACTGTTATATCCTGATGCCATGTTTGCTTGATGCCCCACTCAAATCCATGAATGTTTTGGGATGTCCAATGACCATGTCTTGAAGACCATGTTATGCTCTATCCATCGATGCCTTGTTTGCATTTATAACCTGCTGTAGCTTGTTGTTTTCATGCTCTCAAATTGCTATAAAATGTTTCTGTCAGCCTATTAACAGTAAGTTCAGTTTTTCCATGTGAATAGCTAGTGTTCTATGCATCCTATGACCATGTTCTTGCCATGAGTAGCTTCATAAACATGTCTTCTTTTTGTTGGTTATCTTCACATGCCATGATATGCTTTGAGATGAGTTGCACAAGCTTGCAAACATGCCTACTTGTCGTTGTTGCTGCCATGTTTAGTTTATTTCACTAAGTGTGTGAATCTGTTATCTTTTGCAATCTTGCCATGATGTTTTGAGCATGTTCTAGTGGTGTTTGGTAGTAGCTTAGTGGTCATGCTTGTAGTGCTTGACATGTACATGCTTGCCAAGCCCTTTGATTCCATGAAATGTTATTGTATCATGTTGTTTTGATGTCAACTATATGCCTACTTGCTGTTTTAGGCAGTTTGTCCTTCAATCTTGATTCGTGTGTATGTGTTGAACCGTTGCTCCGTTTGGAGCGTGCTCTATATGAAACTTGTGTGTTTTTGCATGTAGATGCATAATACCATGTTGTATACATGATTGGAGTGTGTTTGCTTGTTGTTTTAAATGCATCTTGTATCCTTGCCATGCTTAACTTGTTTTTCTCATATCTTCTAGGTCGTAACTCCGAATTAAATGAACTTTATATGTAACTTGACTAGAATTTTGAGTAGATCATCATGGTGCATGTTAACTTGCTGTTTAACTACTTTAAAATAAGGTTTCATATATGGACCAATTTCGAAATTTGCATATGAGGACTTACTAGAGTTGTTATATGTTGTTCTGACCTCATTTAAACATGCCTTGTGTGATGCTTTTGTATGATTCATCTCTTGCCATGATTTGCATCATGTATCCTTGTCATGCATCATATTTGGTTGAGCATCTTGTCTTGTTATGTGTTGGGTGTTTACCATGTTGCTTGCTTCTTCTCGTTAGTGCTTGTTTTGTTGCGATCGTGAGGATTCGTTCGACTACGCTTGGTTCGTCTTCGTGGCTTCTTCTTCGTCTACTTCATGGACTCGTTCTTCTTCCTTGCGGGATCTCAGGCAAGATGACCATCACCTTGGATCTCATTACTATCACGACCATGCTAGTTGTCTCGATGCTATTGCTATATGTCGTGCTACCTATCTATTTGTTATCAGCCCCTCCTTGTTGCCATGGTACCTCTAACCTTTGACACCATCCCAGCAAACCGTTGTATGGCTATGTTACCGCTTGCTCAGCCCCTCTTATAGCGTTGTTAGTTGTAGGTGTAGATGAAGATTGCTCCATGTCGGAACTTGGTTGTTGGAATATCACAATATCTATTACTATAAATAACACACCTATATACATGGAAATGGGTGGAAGGGTTGGCATTTTGCTCGGTGTTTTGTTCCACTCATGCTGGCTTAAGAACCGATAAACTGGTGTTATGTTCCTTTATTTTGCGTTCCTAACTTGGTTGGGTATGTGGGGACCCATTGACAGTTCGCTTTGAATAAAACTCTCCAGCAAGGCCCAACATTGGTTTTAATTTGCCTCATAATAACAACTTAATTACTTAATTAAATTGCATAGGGGGTTGCGTCCCCGGGTTCTTCATTCCACGTTATAGGGAGGGGCTAGTGCCGATGGTGTTGGTCCCAATTAGAGTCGTTTGTGGCGCCGCCCCTTGGCAACTTGGGGTATTTGGTCGCTATACGCTGTGCTCACCCGGTCATGGCCTGAGACGAGATAGCGCGGCTACTATCAGGGTATTGGCACGCCGGGAGGTCTTGCTGGATTTCTTTTACCATTGTCGAAATGTCTTGTGCACCGAGATTCCGAGTCTGATCGGGCTGTCCCTAAGATATGGTTTTTTTACCTCTGCTGATCGTGAGAGCTTGTGATGGGCTAAGTTGGGACACCCCTGCAGGGTTATGATCTTTCGAAAGCCGTGCCCGCGGTTATGTGGCAGATTGGAATTTGTTAATGTCCGGTTGTAGAAAACTTGACAGAGGATCCGAAATAAAACACACAACCGCGTGAGTAACCGTGACCGTCTCTTTTCACTTTGAGAAGAGAACACGGTGGGGTTATGTTTGACTCGTAGGTAGTTCAGGATCTCTTAGCGATCATTACTAGTTTGCGACCGTTTGCGTAGATGCTCATCTTATTCTTGTACTCGTAAGTTAGCCACCATATTATGCTTAGCCCCTGCTGCAACCTAACCACTTAACCTCTCTCCATACCCATTAAGCTTTGCTAGTCTTGATACCCATGGTTATGGGATTGCTGAGTCCTCGTGGCTCACAGATACTACAACAACAGTTGCAGGTGTAGGTTTTCGATGACTTGACGTGAGAGCGATGTTCTTTGTGTTGGAGTTCTTTCTTCTTCGTCATTAGTCTTGGGGTAGGTTCCTGGTCGGCAGCCTGGGATAGCAGGATGGATGTCGTTGTGCTTTTCATGTTTGCATCCGTAGTTGGATGCCTTGTATATGTTGTTGTATCCATGTGACTAGTATGATTTGTATGTACCCCCATGTATATATGTAATGGTTTGATGTAATGATATCCATCTTGCTAAGCACCCGAAATGCGGTTGTGCCCCAATCACGAGTCTATCACGTGATCGGGATATAATCGCATCTTGGGCGTGACAGGGGGCCCAATAGTCAGCGTGTTATGTGGGGGCTTAGTGTGGGGTAATTAGATTAGCATCTAAAATAAACCGGTCGGGCCCACCTGTCATTGAGAAAGGGCCGACCTTAACGAGTTACGCGCCGACGCAGCTCCGGTGACCCGACCACGCGGCGGTGGCGCATGGGGACGGCGCCGCCGGCCATTGTTTCGATGGCCGCGACCTTCAACGAGACACGGGGGCTCGCGCACATCGGTCTGAGCAACGACAACACTAGATTTGGTCCAAAACAACAACGACGAGCACCTATGGCGGCGGCCGGAGCACGACCTCGCACGACTATAGGTGCGGGCGGAGACAGGCGGCGGCGCACGACAGTGAGTGGGGCAGGGGCGCTGAGCAGAGGTAGGCGGTGAGCAAGGGCGCGGGCTGCTGGCGTGCGTGCGGACCGCGGCACGCGGAGCGCGAGGATTGGTGAGCACGAACGCCGGATGGCGGGCAGCGATGCGCGCGGGCACCTACACCGATGAATCCTGATGGGAAATAAGGGGAGCCAGTAAAGGAGCTCATAGCGGAGCATTGCCGAAGACCGACGAGGCCAGAGCTCATCGGAGGGGAGCGGATTGACGGGTGGGAGGCCGCCTCGGTGTCGGGGATGGAACCGACGAAGGCGATGCTGCATCACGTCATTGGCGATTCCAGATGCTGGTGAGGTCGATGGGTCGAGGTGACGCTCCTGGAGAACTCCCCGCGGCTTGGGGTGGCTCTTCGTCGCACCGACGACGATGAGGCGGGCGATGGCATCGGGTGGTTGCGGGGAGAGAGTGGCGGCGTTAGGGAGCGCGGAGAAATATTCTGGGGGGCCTAGGGTTTGTGGGGGAGTGAGAGTGAGAGAGCCGGGAGGGGGTATCTTATCCCCTTGCGGGCACCGGCGAGCGAGTCCGGCAGGGCTCGCCCCAGTTGCGACGTCGGTCGGGGGAACATGGTGAAGAAGGCGACCGGGGGTGGGTGGTGGGCTGGGTCGGTCGGGTGGCCGAGGCCTAGGTGGGAGTTGGGGCTTTT